>CM077171.1:44753354-44825854 GCA_039654105.1 Coreius guichenoti | reverse complement strand
GTTCCATCGTCCGAAATCAAATACGTCATAGTATCCAAAAATAGTATGCCAAAAAAGTAGTACATCCGAATACATATTCAAAATCTGGTGAAAAGTCCCTGGATGACCTACTACTCTTTACTATCCCATGAGGCCACAGGAGAGGATTTATGAAGCGACGTAACTGACATTGGAAGGTCATGTGACATGTAGTACATCCGAATTTTATTCATGCTGTATTCCACTACACACCACTCTGTTTGTTGCTAGGATGACAAAAGTAAAATGTTACATTTCTAGGTTGGTCTGCCTCAGCGGAGTGAGATGGCCAATCAAATCAAAGAAGGCGGGGCTTACTGTTGGTGCGAATTCCAACGCGACACTTTAGTTATAGAATTAGCAGTGAAAGAGTGCTAATGTAGTAGCTAAACATTTAATATATAACTGTTATATAACAATAAAAACGTAGCAAACTGGCAGCTCCAGTAATAATGAAAAGATTGATCTTGATCTCTGCCATGGAAACTAGCATGTATAAACCGCAAAACAATTTAATAATCAATTTAAAAGAAATTTACACCTGTATATTACGCTGGACCAGCGTGGTTTGGAAAATGGATGGATGATTGATTCAGCTGCGGGCGCCATCTTCAGGCGAGACGCGGGAATTCATTCAGCGCGCGACTCTCACAGTGCATTATGGGTATTTTCTAGCCGTTGAGCGGACATCAGTTGTACACTCGTTATTGCAGTGCATTATGGGACTGAATGAGTGTAACTCAATAACATCCACTATGGTTTCGGACACCACTACAAATGGCTGTCCCTTCAAATAGTGTCCTATTTAAGGGTATAGGGGGCGATTTTGGACGCAGCAAATGAGTTTGTGGTTAAATGCCTTAAATAAGGTCTGTGGAAAGAGTTGCCGAAAGATTAATGGCGGTGACGTTGACAACCGCGGTGTACGTTTATAGCTTTTCACTTCTGCCCATTGCAGGCTTCAAAAGTTAAGATTATCATGATAAACAAAACTCGCAAGAATCATAAACTTGTGTTGGTCACAGAGCTTATTTTCTGCAATAATCCAAAAGCCAATGAAAAAAATCCTATTGTCAACATCACTGCAGCGCTCGTATTTCATTGGCTGTTGTTCATTGTTTCCCTCTCGCTCCTGAGCACACTTAGGACTAGTGTGAGAGGACTGTAGTAAAGTCCGTGGACGCAAGTGTTGAGTAAGCTACTACTTGTCAAAAAACAATATTAATGTCAAATACGACGAGCTTGTGTTGACTGTTGTTTTCAGCTAACACACACACACCGTTATCACTAGCATCTGAGGTATGTAGCATAGCAAAAACAACTGAATAAGCACAATTTTGGTTTCAAGTCAAAGAGCCTAGGGGAAAAAACATCACTAAGCGTCTAAAGCGTGAGCAAGGGAAAAGTGACGGAGTGTGAAAGAAACGAGAGCGCGGAGGAATTCTGCAAACGCGCGTCTCACGCGCTCTGTGTTTTTGCCTTATATGGTCACAGAGAACTAGCGAGAGAAGGAGAGAGAGAGAGAGAGAGAGGTGGAGGTGTGGTCTATTGTTTCAGAGCGGAAGAGGTGTTGAGTTTCTATTCCGTCATTCTTTCACCTTCAGCCCTGTTGCGTGTCGCTCGCTGGTCTCAGTACCGCAAACAACACGCCTTTCAGCAGCACATTCACCTCACGAATCACTTCCCAATCATCCGGGATACTGTGGATGTGGAGCTCCGTAACTTTATCCAGCACTTTCTACACCAAAGCGTCTGGATAATGGAGACTTAACTCTGTCTGAATTGTGTCACCTCAAAATCTAAAGATTAAAACAAGATATTATACGTAGGACTATTTTTTTTTATGATTTTGATCGTTATTTTTTGTATTTAGGCGCTAGCATCAACTAAAACTAAACCCATTTTTGTTCACTTAAATAAAATAAACGTTAACTGAATATATATAGCAACATTTCTAAATTTCGTTTGAAGTTAACTAAACTGAAATAAAAATTAATAAAAACTTTATAGGCATATTAAAAAAATAATTATAGTAACCAATTAAAATATGAATACAAACTATAACAGTATCTCAATGATAGGCTACTAAAATAACACTGAACCCGCACATCTCTTTTGAGAGGAAGTGCTTGTGGCTAATGATGTGACGTGATGATGTCATGTGCGGTCGGGTAATGGCAGGCTGTCATTGGTGGGCTGGAGTTCTGCTGGATGACATCATGCGGCGAGATTGAAGAACCGCAGCGCAGATGTTTGAGGAAGACAGACAGTGACGCCATGAAAGAGAGCTGCCGTAGCAGAATTTAAGAGCCCTAGTCTAGAATAAACATCTACTATAATATAATAACAAATTTGGAATGCATATGTTGCTTGCAGAAAATCATATTCAGTCGGAATAAACGGCTACTTTGAGAAAGATTCTCACAATTATCTCTATTTGAGGCTATCATGTTGCTCAGTTTTTATTGACACTTTATAATCGTCCTTTCAGTCATAAAGTAAATAAATCTGGGTCTGGTTGGAGTGTGAGCTCTGAAAGCTGCAGTGTGTCTCCAGTTGTTGCTGCTGTAACTGACAGACCGTTATGAGCTGACGTAAAACGCACCTGGAGAATTGCATCATCACTGCACTGCAATTAGAGACAAATGGCATTTGCGACCAACCGGTTTCAGGCACGCAGCTTTCCCATGTCCAGATGACAGACAGGTACATGCATTAATCCCACAGTAATTATTTAGGTTAAGAATCCTTCAGTTAAATACAGCCTCGGGCTGAACTAAAACAAGACCCGCTTCTCTGGAGATTCACATGCGCTCCACAAACACAGATTATCTCATATATATATATATACACACCGATCAGGCATAACATTATGACAGGTGAAGTGAATAACACTGATTATCTCTTCATCACGGCACCTGTTAGTGGGCGGGATATATTAGGCAGCAAGTGAACATTTTGTCCTCAAAGTTGGGCAAGCGTAAGGATTTGAGCGAGTTTGACAAGAGCCAAATTGTGATGGCTAGACGACTGGGTCAGAGCATCTCCAAAACTGCAGCTCTTGTGGGGTGTTCCCGGTCTGCAGTGGTCAGTATCTATCAAAAGTGCTCCAAGGAAGGAACAGTGGTGAACTGGTGACAGGGTCATGGGCGGCCAAGGCTCATTGATGCACGTGGGGAGCGAAGGCTGGCCCGTGTGGTCCGATCAAACAGACGAGCTACTGTAGCTCAAACTGCTCAAGAAGTTAATGCTGGTTCTGATAGAAAGGTGTCAGAATACACAGTGCATCGCAGTTTGTTGTGTATGGGGCTGCATAGCTGCAGACCAGTCAGGGTGCCCATGCTGACCCCTGTCCACCGCCGAAAGCGCCAACAGTGGGCACGTGAGCATCAGAACTGGACCACAGAGCAATGGAAGAAGGTGGGCTGGTCTGATGAATCACGTTTTCTTTTACATCACGTGGATGGCCGGGTGTGTGTGCGTCGCTTACCTGGGGAACACATGGCACCAGGATGCACTATGGGAAGAAGGTAAGCCAGCGGAGGCAGTGTGATGCTTTGGGCGATGTTCTGCTGGGAAACCTTGGGTCCTGCCATCCATGTGGATGTTACTTTGACACGTACCACCTACCTAAGCATTGTTGCAGACCATGTACACCCTTTCATGGAAACGGTATTCCCTGGTGGCTGTGGCTCTTTCAGCAGGATAATGCGCCCTGCCACAAAGCAAAAATGATTCAGGAATGGTTTGAGGAGCACAACAACGAGCCTCCAAATTCCCCAGATCTCAATCCAATCGAGCATCTGTGGGATGTGCTGAACAAACAAGTCAGATCCATGGAGGCCCCACCTCACAACTTACAGGACTTAAAGGATCTGCTGCTAACATCTTGGTGCCTTGGTCTAGTTGAGTCCATGCTTTGACAGGTCAGGGCTGTTTTGGCAGCAAAAGGGGGACCAACACAATATTAGGAAGGTGGTCATAATGTTATGTCTGATCAGTGTGTGTATATATATATATATATATATATATATATATATATATATATAATTTAGTTGTTATTGCACAAAATGTCAAATATTAAAAGACATTTTTAACAAACTTTTATAGAATGTACAAGTGATTTTTGATATAATTCTTATTAATACATTTATATATATATATATATATATTTTTTTTTAAAGTGTCATTAATGTAAAATACTAAATCATCTATTCTATTAAAAATTTTATTTTGACAATTTAGTTGATAATAATTGAATAACCGATGAATCTGACAAATCCGAATAAGTAAAAGAGATTCAACTGAAAGGTAAAATTATTGCGGGACACTTTAATGGAAAACTTCTGTTTGATAATATATTAATTAATAAGAATAATATGAATATTAATTTTAATTAAGTAATATTATTAATATCAAATTTACTTACAATTTACAGACTTAAACTATCCTTCAATAATATTAAATTAAAATGTAGTAAATATTTTAATCGAACAACGTATTAATTATTAATGTAATATAATAACTGAATAACCGGTGACAGACAAATCCAAATCACAGTAAAATAGATTCATATGAAAGATAAAATTATTCTATGACTTATATACAGACATATGAATATTTACATATTTAATTGTCCATATTTTAACTTAAGATGCGTCATAATAGCAACACTATGAAATGCAGATTTAATGATTTCACTCAATTAACCGATAGGTTTTAATGAATATGCGAATATGTCTGAAATGTACATCTAATTAATGGAAATATTAAATAATAACCCCATTAATTATGATAATCATTCAATTAAAATATAATAATACCTGTAACTTGCGAATATGTCTGAAATGTACATCTAATTAATGGAAATATTAAATAATAACCCCATTAATTATGATAATCATTCAATTAAAATATAATAATACCTGTAACTTGCGAATATGTCTGAAATGTACATCTAATTAATGGAAATATTAAATAATAACCCCATTAATTATGATAATTATTCAATTGAAAAATTATAACACCAGTAACTTGGGGCCTTCCGTGCCAATTCTGTGTGGCTCATCTTACCCCAATGGTCTACTTGTATGTTTTTTTTATTCAAAATAAAAACTTTTACTGCACAAATCCCTCATTAAAAAACAGACACAAAAAACCTTTGATATTCAACATAATACACTACTTTCCAGAGACACAAAATTAGATCAATTAACCTCAAAACTGTTTTGACTGACTAAATCTCACACAATTGATATTCAGATGACATGACAAAATTAATAATTGCATCAAAAGTGCTGAGATGAGATTTTGTGTCATGTATGGTATAATATATATATTCAACACCAGCCAACAGTCCAAGTTAAATATTGTACAGTTGCTTTATTCATAATTCCACTTGACTAGTTGGTTATATTACAGTTTATACGAGTTAAAGTCTAAACAAAACCATCATCAATCCCATGCATCCTGCACAAAATTCACAGTCATACCCAAAAAAAGAAAGAAATACAAACGGAGACAAACACACGTCTGTAATCATCACACACTTTCACATTAGTAGGCATTCAGGTGTGACGCGACAGGAAGGTCGCCCTCGTGTGGACCGCATGAGTCGATCAGTTCTCCTTCAGCGGCTGAATGAGGTCCGAGAACACTTTACTACGTTTCTACCGCGGTAAACACGGTACACTGCCCCTCTAAAAAGCACATGACGACACAGACACAGTTAATGAAAGCAGGAGGGGTGGTGAAGCGAAGACGTTCCAGGTTGCAGTTGTCTGTGTTTGCGATTAGATGTAACGGAGGTGGGCGGGGCTAGAGGGGTGGTGACTGACAGCTTCACTGTCCAATCAGCTTCTCCACAAAAGAATCCAGCTGGTCTTCATCTTTGATGCCCACAAACTGGTCGATGACATCACCGCCCCGCATGGCAATCACCGTGGGAACGGCCGACACCTACACAGCACATCAGGAACAATCAGCGTCCAATAACAATCGGAGGAATCATTCCCATGTGCTGTCGAGATTCATTTATTTCCTTTTATTTTTGTTTGACGTACGAGTAATCAGCGGTCAATAATCAGAAACATCTGACTGCCGTGATTGACCAATCAGAATCAAATATGCCAGAGAAATAATCACAGACATTTGGAAAAACACACTGTAGAGAAATGAAGTGTATTTCTATACATCACAGAAGTTTATCATGTGAAAATACAATGAATTTATTGAATTTATCTCTGAGACACGCTGTTAGAATTAGTTTTATTTTATATTTTCTGATTTCATTTTTATTTTAGGTCGTTTTAGCAATTTTGTTTGCCTGATTTTATCATTTGTCTATAAAGTTTTTATAAATTTGTATTTGAGGGTTAGTTTTAGTTATTTTAACACTTCAACTTCTACTAATAATAATATACTAGGAGTATATATTAATATAAAAAAAAACGACATATGCAGTATGCGATGGAATAGAATAGATTCTACTGCGTGGTTAAAATAAAATAAAATATAAAATAAAACAGTAAAAAAAAACTGAATGAGTGTAATGAAAGTAAAAATTAAAAGTAAAATAAAATAAAATAAATAAAATATTAAATTAAAGATGAGAAACAGTAGAAAATTAAATGAGTGTAATGTTGGAAATAAAATTAAAAATAAAATTAAAATAAAATAAAACAGTAAAAAATCTAATGAGTGTAATGTTGGAAATAAAATTAAAAATAAAATTAAAATAAAACAGTAAAAAATCTAATGAGTGTAATGTTGGAAATAAAATTAAAAATAAAATTAAAATAAAATAAAACAGTAAAAAATCTAATGAGTGTAATGCTGGAAATAAAATTAAAAATAAAATTAAAATAAAACAGTAAAAAATCTAATGAGTGTAATGTTGGAAATAAAATTAAAAATAAAATTAAAATAAAATAAAACAGTAAAAAATCTAATGAGTGTAATGTTGGAAATAAAATTAAAAATAAAATTAAAATAAAACAGTAAAAAATCTAATGAGTGTAATGTTGGAAATAAAATTTAAAATAAAATTAAAATAAAATAAAACAGTAAAAAATCTAATGAGTGTAATGCTGGAAATAAAATTAAAAATAAAATTAAAATAAAATAAAACAGTAAAAAATCTAATGAGTGTAATGTTGGAAATAAAATTAAAAATAAAATAAAATTAAAATAAAACAGTAAAAAATCTAATGAGTGTAATGTTGGAAATAAAATTAAAAATAAAATTAAAATAAAATAAAATAAAACAGTAAAAAAATCTAATGAGTGAAATGTTGGAAATAAAATTAAAAATAAAATTAAAATAAAATAAAATAAAACAGTAAAAAAATCTAATGAGTGTAATGCTGGAAATAAAATTAAAAATAAAATTAAAATAAAATAAAATAAAACAGTAAAAAAAAACTAATGATTGTAATGTTGGAAATAGTAATATTAATATACTAGGAGTATATATTAATATTTTAATTGTATAAATTGTTTTGTGCTTTTGCCATTTATTAATATTAATGTTATATTATATATTAATAATTATTTCAGTTTTAGTTCAGTGTTTTGCATACTAAAAAATAAGTGACAAAATAAGTGACAAAAACAAACAACAAAAATCAGATTAAACTTATTTCAGTTAGTCGCCAAGGCAACATTTCTAATTTTCGTTGTTTTAACCTATTTTTATTTTCTCTCTCTATATATTCAATAGCGAGGGTTAATAAGCCTGTGTCGTACCCCGTACTCGATGGCGAGGTCTGTGTGTTCATCGATGTCGACTTTGGCCATGGCGACTCGACCCTTCTGTTTGGCGATGGCCTTCTCCAGCCGAGGGCCGAGGATTTTACAGGGGCCGCACCACCTACAACACAAACACACACCGATCAGATTATCCACTGTAACTCAAACTTCATACGCCATCACATATTTACAAATCACAGAGAACTATAATCAGACTGCTGTGAACTCTGAGGCGCACAGAAACTGACCTGAGATCAGCTGACACGATCTCTGAACGAACACAGACCTGTCAGTGAGGCGTCAAACACACACTATCCATATATAACACACAACGCCTGTTCACACACACCCTTTCTAAAAACCTTTCGACCCTTTTAAAGAATAGTTTTGATTTAATGTGGTGTAAACATCCAAAAAAAAGAAAGTTTGATGTGTGACGTCATTTAATTTTTAACATTAATCATTTAACATAACACTGTTTACCGACTGAAACTTCCAATTAAATAATCATCATTTTAATTAAGTAACATTTACATTAATTTAATAATATTAATTACTGTTTACCTAACTACTGTTAAATTTAAAAATATACATTTTAATGAAGTAATATTAATAATAGCCATGGTTTACCGACTGAAACTTGTTTAATAATATTTAATTTTATCTAACTTTAATTAATATAATTATAATAATATTAATATAAATATCCATTTGCAGACTGAAAATAACAATGAATAATATTACTTCAATATTAATAACATTAATATTAATTTAATAATATTTATGACCTTTTACCGACTGAAACTGCCGTATAATAATATTTATTCAACAGTAATTTTGGAAATAAAATGAGATAAAACAGTAAAAAAAAAATCTAATATGTTTAATGTTGGAAATAAAAAAAAACTATAAAAAATCTAGTGGGTGTAATGTTGGAAAAAATAAAATAAAATATTCTTCCACCACTAATATAGATTATTAATCCATCTGCGGGTTGCTTTAATGGAAAACTTCTGCTTAATAATATTAATTAATAGGAATAATATTAATTACTTGAAAATTCTGTTTAATAATAGTCATTTTAATTAAGTAATATTATTAATAATCATTTTACTTACAATTTACAGACTGAAACTATCCTACAATAATATTAATTTATTATATTAAATTGTTTTAATATTTTAGCCATCACAATTTGTTTTGTCTTTTTTCAGAAAAAAAAGAACATTTTAATTAAGTAACATTAATAATATTAATATTAATTTAATAATATTAATTATGGTTTACCTAATGAAACTACCATTAAATAATATAAATTTTAATCAAGTAATGTTAATAATATTAATATTAGCTATGGTTTACTGACTGAAACTTGTTTTTGATCTAACTTTAATTTAATAATATTCATATAAATTACCATTTGCAGACTGAAAATAACAATTAATAATATTACTTCAATATTAATGACATTAATATTAATTTAATAATATTTATGACCTTTCACCGACCGAAACTGCCGTATAATAAAATTAATTCAACAGTAATTTTGGAAATAAAATGAGATAAAACAGAGAAAAATCTAATGAGTTTAATGTTAGAAATAAAATAAAATAAAACAATAAAAAAATCTAGTGGGTGTAATGTTGGAAATAAAATAAACTATTATTAATTTAATAATATTTATTACCGTTTACCGACTGAAACTGCCGTATAATAATATTAATTCAACAAACAGACATGCAGTTTAGTATCTAAACCAGATCTTTTGATTTCAGTGGAAAACCGTTTCCAAAAGCAGCATTAAAGCTACAATATGGATTTTTTCACTAACCTCTTTAAAACAATAGATTGATGACGCAGTGAATGAGCGTGGAATCATGGGACTTGTCGTCATAGCGATGGATCTAATAATGTTTATGGATGAGTGAATGCATTCATGTTTTTAACATGACCGTGGTGTGAAGCAGGGGGTGATTACTAATAAGAGACAGATATCAGCGCCACACGTGAGTCCGTGTGCCGTTTCACTTGGTCTACACAATCTAAACCGCATCTGAGTGTGTTGAGAGTTATACTGTTAATCTGTGTGTTAGTTTGTTGGCTGTATGAGACTAGCAGTAGCTACATCATACTGATGATAGTCTAATATTTCATCGTGTTGAGCGACATTACATTGATTCGTTTGATGTACATTTGCTCACCTGTCTAATAAAGCACGAGCGGCATCTCTGTCAAGTCGAAGGTTGTTGCGAAGCTCTCGCCATCTGGAAAACGCCACGTCGACACTGGTCCTCTTTTGATTTCTCATTTTGTTCTAAAGTCTGCGTGCCATGGTCCGTAATGTTTGAACGAAACAGCTAGACGTTACGCAGTTGTCCACGTCTGTTGCCATGGTTTCTACGGCAGTAAGAGCGGAAACCGAGGGTAACGCGGATACGACTCCCTCGCACGTCCCGGTTCCTTGGTTAAAATCGCAATTTTCTCACGATTTACAAATAGTTGGAAACATTTGTGATATTGTAAGTACTCAACTGAACAAAATATATTTTATTTTTATTTATTGGTTTAATAGGGACCATGCATATTCATGAACATTGTTGTATAAAAATATGCCAGAATTAGTAAAAATAACTATTTTCATCTAAAGTCCGTAGGCAGGTAACCTAAGACTAACATAAAGACAGCCAACAATCATACGACATTAATTCACTATGAATTAAAAGGTACCCATAATGGTGACGTATACATTGACAAAACAAACAACAAAACAAAAATTCATGATGGCAAAGATATTGTTCATCCACCTCTATACTGCATTCAATTTAACAGTGAAAGTGTGCGTTTGATAAATGTGTTACAGTTAAAGGGTTAGTGATTTACTCACCCGCAAGTCATCCTTTTTAAAACTAAAAGTAAACTTTATAAACTAAAATCCCTAGCTTCCGGCGGTCAGCAGTACGCGAGTCGCTTGCGCTAAAAGAGTAACCCCCGACGCTATGTTTCGTTTTGCTCTATCCTTTGCGCTTCTGCGTTCGTCAATACACATGCGACAAGGGTTCAAGGGTCACTACGACTCGCGTACCGCTGCGTGGGAGCCGTGTGGAGCAGTTATATGATGGATAGATGCACTTTTATGGACTTCAAAAACGACCTAACCATTCACTCCCATTATAAAGCTGGGAAGAGCCAGGACATTTTTAATATAACTCCGATTGTATTCGTCTGAAAGAAGGATGTCATACACACCTAGAATGGTTTGAGGGTGAGTAAATCATGGGCTAATTTAAATTTTTGGGTGAACTAACCCTTTAAAAGTGATTACATCTCTGGTTTTCTAGAAGCCACTGTTTTAAGTGAGTTTTAAAGGTGTTGAGATCTGAATATAACACTGGCCTAATGGTTTTTGGATATTTTACTGCAAAAATCCTACATATTGCACCTTTAAGATCAATCCTAACACTTCTCATGATAACTCATAGACTCCTTTACGTCAGTGCATGAATCAGATGATGTGCACGTGTGCAGACGCTGTACGTACTGTGCGTGGAAGTCTATGAGGACGGGCAGCTGGCTGTTGATGACCCTGTCGGTGAAGTCTTCGTGGTCCTGCACGTTGAACGACACACTCCTGCTGGAGGCGAGCGGCAGCCGCGGGAGCGAGCGCGAGAAGAGCGGCGGAGACGCGCTCGCACGGGAGGAGAGCGACGAGACGCTGGCGGGCAGACGCTGGAGATCTCGCACAGAAACTACACACACTCTCCGCACCAGAAGCCTGAAAGCCATCTGACAACACACACATTATTACAGTCAATATCAGAATCATACACGATATCATTTTACAATAACTGTTCTCAGTGTCAATGTAATTTATACCTGTGTCTTCAGTGTCACATGATCCTTCAGAAATCATTCTAATATGATGATTTGATGCTCATTTATGATTATTATCAGTGTTGAAAACAGTTGTGCTGCTTCATATTCATGTGGAAACTGTGATGCCATGGCCAGGAGAGAGCAATTAATGCTTGTATTAATCAAGGACACATTCAATTGATCAAAAGTGACAGTACATTTATAACGTTACAAAAGATTTCTATTTAATAAATTATTGAATAAATGTAATAAATGCTGTTAATTGAAGCAGCATAACTGTTTTCAACATTGATAATAATCATAAATGTTTCTTGAGCATCATATCAGAATGATTTCTGAAGAATCATGTGACACTGAAGACTGGAGTAATGATGATAAATACAGCTTTGATCACAGGAATAAATTATATTTTAACATTTATTAAAATAGAAAACTCTTATTTTAAACTGTAAAAATATTCTACTGTTTTTCTGTATCTCCAATTAAATAATGCAGCCATGGTGAGCATAAGAGACTAATTTCTTCATATATAATAGCAATTTAGTGTGTTTTGCACAGATGTAGATATATATTATATATTGTTATTCAATGTATCATCATGTAATTGTTATTATGAATGACAGTTTTCACTATTGACAGTCTGTCGGACACGGAGCATCTATAAATCGGAGCATCGTATATATTTGTGTCTGTCGGTTTCTCGTGTTTTATCTGCGGTTGAGTGTAAATCTGTGTGGTTTTTAACCTCCATGTGACTTTGAGCTTCTGATCTGTTACATGTGTGTTTATAATAAATCTAGCGAATTTATGAACGCGTATGTAACGCGTCACATCCCATTATTTCAGCTTCACTGTTGTTCTGTATGTTTATAATAGTTATGAGACATAAAATAAACTCTTACCGTGTGAGCTCTAGAGTCCTCTGGTCACACGGACCACTGACGCACTTCCCCTCACGCGGAGGAGTTGACGATGCGTCACAGCGACACGCCGCGGCGTGGAGACGAACTGCAGCAACCACGACTAACTACAGTTTGATGTGGTGCCGTGATGAAGAGAATAATCAGTGTTATTCACTTCACTGATCGGTGTACATCAGGGGTGGGCATTTATATTTCCCAAGGGGCCACATGAGAAACTGGGGCGGTTGTAGAGGGCCGGACCAATTGACTTAAGTAAATAAATACTTAAGTTCATGCCTTGTTAAAAACTCTACATTCTGCATCAATTTTTTTTAATGTTAGCTAACATATTTAAGGGCTAACAGCAAACCTTTAATGAAAGCTGTCCTACGTGATCGTGAACACATTTGAGTGAAGGTGCATACAGTTTCTGTAAAAAATAAATAAAAGCAGTGTGGTTGTAGGCCCATTGCGTGCACCTAATTACACCTATTTGCATTTGACTTGTAATTTACCAATTACAGGGCTCAACGCTGAGGATTTTTTCTATTGGCTCTGTGTTTTGATGTTTTAAACATTAAATGTTGAATATTGATATTTGAAGTTATTTACAGTAAAATGAAAAGATACTTTAAATGTGAAATTAAAACCTCCAGTAGGTGGCAGCATGTCACTGTTAATGAGTGATTCAGTGCGATTCAACCGATTCATTCAAACGGCTGATTCATTCAGGAACGAAGCGTTTGACTGCGTTAATAAGTGGGTCATTGAGATCGCCGTCTTTCACCTTCACATGTTGCTCAAAGACGCAAAACAGTGCTGTAATCTTTGTTTGGAACTACTTTCGTTGGCGAAATAGAGCAAAACAGGCAATATGGTGTCAAAAAGTAAGTATCTTAATATTACCTTCTTGTTTATTGAACTGTTGTATAAAATGAATATCATTTGTAATCATACTGATATTTGGCGAAAAATGGCACTATTTGTGTGATATTGGTTAACTATATTAAATTATATAAATATAAAAAACATACAGGCACTTTTGCCCCTTATCTTGAATTTAGGGGGTATTCTAAATGTCTAAATGTCAAGACGAATTCACGCAGTGAAAGCATGCACTCTAATAAATATGTAAGCGCACAAGTCTAACATGCTAGAGTACATCGCAGAGCGTATGCGTGCTCTCTATAGATGTGTTTCTGTTTGGCTTTTGTAAAGTGAGGGACATACTCAATAATATCAGATCATTAAAACAACACTTATGATATTATCGTAGACAGTATCACACACCTACAATGCAGCACTGGACCGATCGGGCAAGTGACAGCTCCGTCCTGAGCGTCAGTCCCTGGCCAGCGGGCAGTCCTTACTGTCGAACCCTGAATTACCTCACGCGGGCCGATCAAGGATAGCCAGAGGGCCAGATGTGGCCCGCGGGCCGTACAATGCCCAGTTCTGTTTTGGTGGGTGGGATATATTAGGCAGCAAGTGAACATTTTGTCCTCAAAGTTTATGTGTTAGAAGCAGGAAAAATGGGCAAGCGTGAGGATTTGAGCGAGTTTGACAAGGGCCAAATTGTGATGGCTAGACGACTGGGTCAGAGCATCTCCAAAACTGCAGCTCTTGTGGGGTGTTCCCGGTCTGCAGTGGTCAGTATCTATCAAAAGTGCTCCAAGGAAGGAACAGTGGTGAACCGGCGACAGGGTCATGGGCGGCCAAGGCTCATTGATGCACATGGGGAGCGAAGGCTGGCCCGTGTGGTCCGATCAAACAGACGAGCTACTGTAGCTCAAACTGCTCAAGAAGTTAATGCTGGTTCTGATAGAAAGGTGTCAGAATACACAGTGCATCGCAGTTTGTTGCGTATGTGGCTGTATAGCCGCAGACCAGTCAGGGTGCCCATGCTGACCCCTGTCCACCGCCGAAAGCGCCAACAGTGGGCACGTGAGCATCAGAACTGGACCACGGAGCAATGGAAGAAGGTGGCCTGGTCTGATGAATCACGTTTTCTTTTACATCACGTGGATGGCCGGGTGCATGTGCGTCACTTACCTGGGGAACACATGGCACCAGGATGCACTATGGGAAGCCGGCGGAGGCAATGTGATGCTTTGGGCGATGTTCTGCTGGGAAACCTTGGGTCCTGCCATCCATGTGGATGTTACTTTGACACGTACCACCTACCTAAGCATTGTTGCAGACCATGTACACCCTTTCATGGAAACGGTATTCCCTGGTGGCTGTGTCCTCTTTCAGCAGGATAATGCTCCCTGCCACAAAGCAAAAATGGTTCAGGAATGGTTTGAGGAGCACAACAACGAGTTTGAGGTGTTGACTTGGCCTCCAAATTCCCCACATCTCAATCCAATCGAGCATCTGTGGGATGTGCTGAACAAACAAGTCTGATCCACCGAGGCCCCACCTCGCAACTTACAGGACTTAAAGGATCTGCTGCTAACATTTTGGTGGGGTCTTCAGGGGTCTAATGGAGTCCATGCCTCGACGGGTCAGGGCTGTTTTGGCAGCAAAAAGGGGACCAGCACAATATTAGGAAGGTGGTCATAATGTTATGCCTGATCGGTGTGTGCAGTATGCGATACACTTGCAATTCAGCTGACTGTAGTGATGGGAATAGAACAGAATACTGTGTGTAGTTTTGGAAATAAAAATAAAATATAGTAAACAATCTAATGAGTGTAATGTTGGAAATAAAATAAAACAGTAAAAAAATATAATAAGTGTGTCGCAATCAAGGAGAGACAGGTGTTTCTTGACAAAGCGACATCTCCAACCAACCACTGGCCTGGCATGCACAATACCTGTTTTAGTCATTTTCACAGATCCGTGTGAACGGGGATCGTTTTGACAGTGTTATTGCCTGTTTTTAGTACATCGTTGTCATGTAAATGTACCCTGAGTCACAAAGCAGGGCTTCGAAGCAGGGCAACAAAAACAAACGGAAACAAACGAAATTAACAGGAACAAACAAAAACGAAATCAAGTTTAAACGTTCTGAACAAAACGCTTATTTGAAATAACCATTAACCGGTTAATTACGTTATTTTATCGTTCCATTTAAGATTTTAATTTGGCAGTCAACCGATCATGAATTCAAATAGTACCGCCTATGCAACTGTTGGTTCCCATGGCTGTTTATATCCAGCGTGGTGTGTTTTGAAACAAGCGAAAATAGCAGGTTAGCAGCTACTATTCAGGATTTTTTAAAAATTATTAAACACCTTGTTGTCAAAGTTAGTATTCTGGCTTTATGTTTTAATATACATTTTTTTCCAAAATCAAGCTCAGAAGGAGTTACAAGGTTTTTTACCAGCGAATGTCAGATTTTTGTCCATCATTAGAATGGTGGCATCCGAGGCAGTAAGTGTAACTTACAGGTTACAAAGGTTATTGATGCTATATGCACACTAAATTTTCCACTGTCGCTTTAAAGTGCCCCTATTTAGTTTTTTTTCCCGAATATTCCCTTTCATGCAGTGTGTAATAGAGCTGTGTGTGAATGTAAACGTTCTGCAAACTTTATTCACGATTGAGGCGGGTGGAGCTTCTGTATGAGGTTTTGCCAACAGTTTGAGGATCCACGTTACAAGATTTAGTCACAAGCTTAGTATAAAGTTCAATTCAAGCTCTGGTATAAAGCATAGGCAAAAAAAAAAACCTTATTAACTAGTATTTTTTTCTAATCAAACTGTTTTCAGAACAATAAGGTTACAGAAGGAACGCATGAACAGAAACATTAAAATACTGATTCTGATCGGAGTGAACGGATTTAATTTTTTTTCCGTTTTTAAGCCCTGATTGAAAGTCTGAATGAAGACAATGAAGATAATGATGATGATCGCAAAGGGTAAGTATCCACAAGGCAGGTAAGCAGTCAGGTAAGTCCATACACACGGTATAAAGTGACGAGATCAGACAATGTGAGAGCATGGATGGCGTACACAAATGTGATGCTGCTGATGAGGGTGATTGAGTGTGTGCAGGTGGGAACCAGGAGGGATGCTGGGAAAGGTAGTGCTATGGTGACTGGGATGGTGACTGGAGATGGTGACAGTACTCCCCCCTCCCGGAAGGTGCGACCTTGCGCCAAAATGGGTCCAACTGGGGAGTGGAAGAAGCCAGGGCAGAGAAGTGGACAGGAGGAGCCAGGGTAGAACTGTGATCAGCCTCCGTGGCTGGGGCAGACTCTGGAGTGGGCTCAGGGGCTGGGGCAGACTCTGGAGCGGGCTCATGGGCTGGGCCAGACTCTGGAGTGGGCTCAGGGGCTGTGGCGGATTCCGGAGCAGGCTCAGGGGCTTGGGGGGACTCTGGAGCGGGCTCAGGGGCTGGGGCAGACTCTGGAGCGGGCTCAGGGGCTGGGGCAGACTCTGGAGTGGGCTCAGGGGCTGGGGCGGACTCTGGAGCGGGCTCATGGGCTGGGCCAGACTCTGGAGCGGGCTCATGGGCTGGGCCAGACTCTGGAGCGGGTTCAGGGGCTGGGGCAGACTCTGGAGTGGGCTCAGGGGCTGAGGCGGATTCCGGAGCAGGCTCAGGGGCTTGGGGGGACTCTGGAGCGGGCTCAGGGGCTGGGGCGGATTCCGGAGCAGGCTCAGGGGCTTGGGGGAACTCTGGAGCGGGCTCAGGGGCTGGGGCGGACTCTGGAGCGGGCTCAGGGGCTGGGGTGGACTCTGGAGCTGGCTCAGGGGATGGAGCGGGATCAGGGGCTGGGGCGGACTCTGTAGCAGGCACAGGGGATGGGGCAGACTCTGGAGCAGGCTCAGGGGCTTGGGGGGACTCTGGAGTGGGCTCAGGGGCTGGGGCAGACTCTGGAGCGGGCTCAGGGGCTGGGGCAGACTCTGGAGCGGGCTCAGGGGCTGGGGCAGACTCTGGAGCGGGCTCATGGGCTGGGCCAGACTCTGGAGCGGGTTCAGGGGCTGGGGCAGACTCTGGAGTGGGCTCAGGGGCTGAGGCGGATTCCGGAGCAGGCTCAGGGGCTTGGGGGGACTCTGGAGTGGGCTCAGGGGCTGGGGCGGATTCCGGAGCAGGCTCAGGGGCTTGGGGGAACTCTGGAGCGGGCTCAGGGGCTGGGGCGGACTCTGGAGCGGGCTCAGGGGCTGGGGTGGACTCTGGAGCTGGCTCAGGGGATGGAGCGGGATCAGGGGCTGGGGCGGACTCTGTAGCAGGCACAGGGGATGGGGCAGACTCTGGAGCAGGCTCAGGGGCTTGGGGGGACTCTGGAGCGGGCTCAGGGGCTGGGGCAGACTCTGGAGCGGGCTCAGGGGCTGGGGCAGACTCTGGAGTGGGCTCAGGGGCTGGGGCGGACTCTGGAGCGGGCTCATGGGCTGGGCCAGACTCTGGAGCGGGTTCAGGGGCTGGGGCAGACTCTGGAGTGGGCTCTGGGGCTGAGGCGGATTCCGGAGCAGGCTCAGGGGCTTGGGGGGACTCTGGAGCGGGCTCAGGGGCTGGGGCGGATTCCGGAGCAGGCTCAGGGGCTTGGGGGAACTCTGGAGCGGGCTCAGGGGCTGGGGCGGACTCTGGAGCGGGCTCAGGGGCTGGGGTGGACTCTGGAGCTGGCTCAGGGGATGGAGCGGGATCAGGGGCTGGGGCGGACTCTGGAGCGGGCACAGGGGATGCGGCAGACTCTGGAGCAGGCTCAGGGGCTGGGGCAGACTCTGGAGCAGGCACAGGGGATGGGGCAGACTCTGGAGCAGGCTCAGGGGCTTGGGGGGACTCTGGAGCGGGCTCATGGGCTGGGGCAGACTCTGGAGTGGGCTCAGGGGCTGAGGCGGATTCCGGAGCAGGCTCAGGGGCTTGGGGGGCTCCTCTGCCTCTTCTTTAGTGCTGGGGTTAGTGTGGTGCTCAACCTGGAGGATGTGGAAGATTCTGGATTTTCTTTCTCTGGAACGGACTCTGGACGTGGGAACCGAAGTGTGTAGTGATTCCTTAGGGCCGCCCCCTAGGGCTGTAATGTTGGAAATAAAATTCAATAAAACAGTAAAAAAAATCTAATTTGTAATGTTGAAAATAAAAATAAAATAATAAAACAAAACATCTATTGAGTGTAATGTTGGAAATAAAATAAAATTAAATTAATTAAATGTAAAAAAAAAAGAAAAAATAGTGGCCAGTGACTGTTTTTAATCGTCTCTATTATCTTTAGTCTGTTTCTTGACTGAAATCATGTGGATGACAGTCAGGAATCATGTGGATTTTGAGTGAGTTCACTGTGTTGGTCAGAGCTTCTGTCCTGCCGTCTGTTTCATAATTGATGGACAGACAGAGAGGCGAGCTGCACATGCTTCATACTGGTGAAGGGCACGACATGAAAGAGAGACAGACAGAGAGAGATTGAGAGATGCTGATTGGTCTTGCAGGACTCCATGGCAACAGATGCTGAGTGTGTTTGATAGATGAAGCCGTCAGACTGTAAGTGGCTCTTCATGCTGGTCTGTGTGTAAATCTGACCTCATCATCATCATCATCAGGTAGATGTTTGTTTCTTATTCAGCTTCTCTTTCTAAACTAGACTGTTGCTCTCTTCATCTCATTCTCTTCTGTTGCTGTCTCTCTGATTAGTGTTTGAACCAGCTTTATTCTCGTCATCATTTATGGTGTTGCTTCCAGAATAATTTAATTCAGAAATGTCACTCCACTTTACTAAAAATACATGGAAATACAATGTTTACTTTTATATATACCATGGTACTGTGTGATTACCATATTTATATGTCATTGTTTTTACATTATTACCATCAGAGTCTAAAACATAGCATTAACATGGTAATATATGCAAAAACCCCACTGAAATACCATCATGCTTTTTTATAATTGCAGCAAAAGTCAATCAAAGAAAAGTCCTTTCCTTCTTTGACAATCAGACATGATTATCCTCGTGCAACGGACCCCATCCTAAAATTTAAAAGACGTAGTTTTGAGTATAAAGACCCATTTTATACTATGAAAAATTAATATTATTAATATGTCTAAATATTTTTTGGTAAATATATATTTATCATTATGTACTGTTATAGTACTGTATTTATGTAGCCTATTTACAAATTTTTTACTAAATATTTTATTTATTTATATACACATATCAATGTGTTATTAATAATCTTAGTTTGTATTATTTATTTTACTTCTTTTTTTTTTTAATTTCTAAACATCATGCACTCTAAAAAACACCAATGAAATGACCCAACAGGCTGAACCCATCATTTGGGTTAAAAAAAATAACCTTGCATTTTTTTTAGAGTGATGGAAAACCCCTATTTATTTTAATCTAAATTATTTTAATCTGGGAACATGGCTTTTGTGGAGTTGAAAACGTTGATCTCTTTTCTTCCTCCAGACTCCAGCATGAACGAAACTCCAGGGAGTTCTGCTGGATTTGGGATCATCGTCAAAACTAGTGAGGACGGTAGGAAGCATCACATGGTTAACCTCCGGCCCGCTCCGCTCTTCCGTACGGTGGGTCTGACGGGTCTGTCTGCTAGTTTACCACCCCATCGCCGCCTGCGTTCAGTCTTAAACACGACCCGAGACACATCGGGTCAGTCTGTTGACCGTTCCGACCCGTTAACAGGTCGACCTCACCGAAACGCACCCTTAAACGGACTCAAATGCATTCAGACACAAGACAGGCTATTACCCAAAATTTTACATGCAAAGCCTCAAAAAGATGATGAGATATCCATGAATAAACAGCCGCAAACAGTCAGCGTTCAGCGCTGGCATCACGACAGACGGCTAAACGCTACAGCGAGGACCCGCAGCAGAGACGTGAGAATCAGGACTGAAAAGGAAGAGTACTTGTTTGAAGAAGTTTGGCGAAGGCAGGCACCGAAGTTGACGAGAAAAAACAAAAATAAACATGTAAAAAGGCGAGACGAGGCGTCAGATCTCAGCCGGTGGATACAGAGTTTAGAAATAACAGACAGGAAGAGGAAACAAACCACAGAACGACACTGGAACGACTCTGGTGGGCGTGGCATCAGGGCGGAGCCAGTATGTAAATGGGAGGGGCAAACGAGGAGAGACAGACGCCCACACTTCCTGCCGCCCATCACTCAAAGCGACTATTTGCTTAACATCCCTCTGCTCCTTCCGGACAATTCCCCGCCCCCGTCGCCCTGCTCTCCGTCGGCCATCCTGTTCTTTCCTCTATCTGTTCCTCACATCCAGCCTTTTCCAAGAGAGAGGAGAGGAGACGCACCAGCTCAACATGACTGACACTGTCTATCACTTACGGCAAGCCAATATTCATGGATGAAATATACAGGCAAAAGTTTGGACACACCTTTTTGTTCTTTATTATGGTATTTGATCCATACTATGTTAGTCATGGGGATCAGAAACTGTTTGATTACCCATATTCTTCAAAATATCTGCTTTTGTGTTCATCAGAAGAAAGAAACTCATACAGGATTAGAACGACATGAGGGCGAGTAAATGATGATAGAATTAGACAGGATGAGACGTGGATGAGCCGTGTTTGGATCCAGAATCACAGGAGCTGATGAGACACAATCAACAGATGCTTTTATTCTGATGTTCATATAATGATCAAGAGTGAACCAATCACAGATTATTATGAATTATGACACCCGTCCTGATCAAACACATCAGACATTTTCCTCTGATCACTGTCAGTGTTTTTAGTTACACACTCATTTTTCTCATCAGTGTTTAATGGCATCAGAGACAAACATTAAATGTGTGATTCAAACATTTGTGTCTCATCAAGAGAAACTGATATTCTGGAAAAGATTAAATCACAATCAAACAATCAGAGCTGTTGAGATGAAAAACTGTATCTGTATGAATCCGGTCTCATCTGATCATCTTCATTAAACTGGGTCTTAATGTGTGTGTGTGTGTGTTTGTTACTGTCAGTTGTGTTTGTGTTAGTTATGAATAATCAATCATGTTAATATTTTAAGATGTAATAAATCTCAGTGTAACTGAAGCAGGTTCTTCTGGTAAACACATCATTATCTGAACAGACCCTCATCATTGTGTTTCTGAAACATGGAAAGATGAAGATTCATGAAGCACTTCTTCTACAAACCCTTTCAAAATGGATTCAGGATTCATGAAAATCTTATTAAGAAAAGAAACGTTTTGAATGATCCTAAGTGCAATTATTGAACAATTCTTAAGCTCTCAAATATACCAATAACAACATCTTAAGAAGTATTTTCTCATTAAATCCCTTATGGAAAGAAAATAGGTTTCCATATATTTATGATCAATATATTAAATGATATATATACTGTATTATTCTATATATTGTAACATATTAACACAATATATTTTTCCATATATAGACCATAAATATATGGAAATATATTTTCTTTCTGTAAGGGATTTGTAAGGTAAATCTGATCAATATATTTTATAATATAACAATATGATTTTTAAGATCATTCTTTATAAGATTTCGAATTCTTCAGTTTTGTCTTAAGAAACAGATTAGAAAAGTAGCAATTTATGGAATACAAAATATTCTTAACTTTTTTCTCAAGTTACAAAATAAGAGGAAAATAATTTAATGTTGTGAATCTGGCCGCAGTTTTCTGGGGAGATTATAAAATGAATAACTCTCTTCATGAACTCAAGAGACTGTTTCTAGTAAAACCATCATAACGGAAACTCTTTGAGGATCTTGAAATACATATTGAAGTTCATTGAGTTCACAATATTATATTTGAGCTTCAGTGTTTCAGTTTGAAGAATTACAAGAATCACATGCTTTTGTGTCATGAAAAACCCATGTGTGATTTCCAGTGTGTGTGTAACAGGACAGATCTTCTGCAGACTCACTGTTTTGGACGATGTCCTGCATCTTCTTCCAGACTCTGAACGGCAGGTTGCCCAAGTACCGTGGCACATGAATCAAAGCTCCAGAAGCCATCTGTGGATCCGGCGGTGAGATCTGGACTCTGGAAGAACATTCAGGAGTCAGAACTGCAGTGGCTTTGGATCAGAACCAGAGAGACCAGAGACACCAGCAGATCACTCACCTTTCCATTGAGACTGGAAACTCCTGCAGAACAAACACACCATTTATCATCAAGAATCAATCAATCAATCAATGATGTGAAATCAGACCTTCAGAAAGCAGATGTCATTGGCTTTCATCATCTCCTCCATGTCTTTGATTGTGTGTGAAAGAGCTGAGATGTGTCTGTTCATCTCCTCCAGCTTCTCCTTCATCATCTGCTTCTTCTGCTCCTCTTCCTCCCTCAGTGCAGTGATTGTAGCTTCTTCTTCATCTCTGAGAAACTGATGAAGCTTCTCAAACTGGTGTTTAATCTGACGCTCTGTGTGCTCAGCTTGAGACTGAAATCACATCACATTCACTTCAATCATCTCAAAGACGCAACTTATTCTGGAGCAGCATGAAGAGTGAGTGGGGAAATGTGGAGTTAGTGAACTACAACTTTAACTTTCTGAAGTACTATAACTGTAGTAGTAGATGTTCTGTCTCTTTACACATTATCAATCAAATCCTCACACTGTAAAATCCAACAGTGATTCTAACTTTACTCAATGTCTTATCTTAATTGTAAAAATCTAGTAATCTGTACTATTCACATACTATTCCTTGTTTACTCAGAAAACCCATGTTAAGATTAACTGATTGGTTTGAGTGCCATTTTGTCAAGCAAAAAAACAACAAAAAAAAAAACCCTCACCATTATGGTGATCAGTGTTCCCTTTGGTTGGGCACTTGCAACGGTCACATTATTATAACTTTCTTTCTATTGATGCAGCAATGCAATATGAAATCACAGTAGTTTGGTTTCAAAGAAAGAGAAGTAATAAATAGGTTGCTTTTTAAAGTTGACCTAGCTTCTGACTGAATAATTAACTAGTTAATGATTTAGTCAGAAATCTATGTAATATTCCCTTTATATCGTATAATGATCTTTACAATTTTAGTGCTAACGCTTATGTCATAAACACCTTTTGAAACCTTTGATATACTCCATCTATATTTGTGAAAATATCTTGCAGTTGATCATGCTTGAGTCACACACACACTTCAACATTCAGCATCAAAACACAACAATGGTAGCTATACTAAGTCAAGAGTAAATCTAAAGTAAATTATCAAGTACTCTCAGTTCTTTTCTAGTCACTAGAACTCTTGTGTAAGTGAACTATACTAAGCATTTGTTAGCACAGCATACTATTCCTATTTCACTTTACTTGTTTTTTTTAAGTATGTCTCAGGTAGAAGCATAATGTTGTGCTAACAGGTTGTTGCACTCATGAATATTAATCACATTATCTGCATTCGCCCAAACTAATTAGCCAAAATGAAAATGCAAAAGGTGAGCACTAGCCAATGGGATTAGCGCTGGTGCATTAGTCCCGCCCACTGCTGAATAACCAGCTGACAGAGGTGCAGATCATCATTATACACAAACGGTTGTGTGCGTGTGCGTGCGTGTGCGTGCGTGTCAGTCAAGAAAGGAACATGTAATTATGACAAATCAGTTCTAATCAAACTTGTAAACCTTTAATGTCTTCTTTGTGTTTCAGTTTCTCTTGTAAGGACTTCAGTGCTGTTTTGAGCTCCTCCTGGAATTTAAAGAGAAAATCTTCAAAATACTAGAAATTTCTGTAATATGATTGTATATGTAATACATACTGTAAGTTTAAACTAGTGTTTATCCTCATCTGTAAATCTGTCTTACCTTATATGCTGGTACAACTTCACTGATGGGTCTGAATTTATGATTGTCATGTTTCTGTGAATTAATACACACTACACACACAGGCTGTTTGTCCTCCAGACAGAAGAGTTCGAGTTTCTCACTGTGTAAACTGCAGAGCTCCTCAGATCCTGATGAACGCCTCTCATGTCTCTCCTTCAGGAACGACTCACACAAGTTTCTTAACACAAGATTACATGGAGGTTCATGTCTTGACAATTTCCTGCAGACAGGACACTCCTGAGTTTTCTTGGTTCTCCAGAACTGTTGAAGACACTCTTTACAGAAACTGTGACTACATGATAAAACAACAGGATCCTTGAAGATTTCATGACACACAGGACAAGAGAAATCATCTTCAGACAGTGAAGCCATTTTCAAAAAAATACCGGTTTCAGGCTCCTAAAACGCTGGATCCGTCTGGACGAAACGCTGATACGATACAACCATTTTACGTATACAGCTAAACGCGTCTCCGTGTGGACGGGGCCTTAGATAATACCAATTTAGGTCATCCAATTACCAAGCAATGCTTAATTTTGTTGGTTTAAAAGGTCACATTAGCAATTAAAGAAAAAGACACTTAAGCAAAACATGGTCAAGTCAAAGTGTCTGAATAATTTTGGTCCCAAATTTATATCAGTTTTACTGTTAGTCACTGTATGAAGAATCTTATAATATGTCACAGTTTATTTTATTTTGCTATCCTCACTTACATAAATGAACTATAGTGTCCTGCACCCACTAGTGAAAAATTATGTCTGGTGTCTGAATCATTTTTGGTTTGAGTGTATATAAATAGTCTAACTAATTAGATTTTACAGTATAAGGACATCGAAATGTTATTCATGCTTTTATAACATCTAGGTTGGACTATTGTAATTTGTTCTGTCTGGGTTTGCCTCAAACAGCCATAGATTGTTTGCAATTGGTACAAAACGTGGCAGCCAGATTATACTCACTGTAAAAAATGTAGGGTTGTACAACAACAAAAAAATCTCAGTACTAATTTCCCCTAGCTTTTTCTTGTTGACTCAACTTTTGTTAAATAACAGTTATACGAACTGAAAATAAGTTGTCTGTGACAGGAAAAAGAAAAAAAAAAAAAACGTTTAGTTGAGTCAACTTGACATTATTTGTTTTCTGGAGAGATGCAACTATTCTGTAACAAATCTTTTGTAGTTGAGCCAATTCAACATTTTGTGTCTATTGGAAACAGAAGTTCTTATTAAGAATGAACAGGTTTAGATGTTGATTTCTTTGTTGTAAATGTTTGGTCACCATTATGGTGATCAGTGTTTCCTTTAGTTGGGCAGTTTGACTCTTTTTTTTAAGAGTCATTTTAAAATACATTATGGGGGAAAAAGTCTTTTGACACACACACAGACATCAAGAATCAGCATATGAATCTCATGACATGCTTCATGCCACAATGCATGCTGGGAGCCAACATAGTACTAAAATCATGGCTCCCAGCATGCATTGTGGCATGAAACAATGCAGTGTGTGTGTGTGTGTGTCTCTCTCTCTCTAAAAAAAAATTCCCACAATGTATTTAAAAATGAATGTCTGATCTGGTGCATAAAAGTTTTGTTGGTAAATATAATATATTATTCACAAATAATCACTTTTGATCAGGAATAAGAGTAGTGAACTATTCCCCTTTATAATGCTGTTATCTAGATCACCTGATCATTTTTGTTTATGGCTTTCTTTGCAACAAATTATGTGTTTTGTTAACACTGTTAGAAAGACCACAAACTCACACAAAAAACCAAGAGTCAAACTGCCCAACTAAAGGAAACACTGATCACCATAATGGTGACCAAACATTTACAATAAAAAAATCAACATCTAAACCTGTTCATTCTTAATAAGAACTTCTGTTTCCAATAGACACAAAATGTTGAATTGGCTCAACTACAAAAGATTTGTTACAGAATAGTTGCATCTCTCCAGAAAACAAATAATGTCAAGTTGACTCAACTAAACGTTTTTTTTCCCTGTGTCACAGACAACTTATTTTCAGTTCGTATTACTGTTATTTAACAAAAGTTGAGTCAACAAGAAAAAGCTAGGGGAAATTAGTACTAACATTTTTTTTGTTGTACGAGATTTTTACAGTGTGGATTTTTGCTGAACCAACAAAATCAGTCATTTCAACTTTTTTTCAAGTTGTGTTTTTTACAGTGCTGGCACTAAGAAAACATGAGCACATCACACCCGTGCTCGCTTCTCTTCACTGGTCCGTGTTGCTTTTTGTTTTTAAAGCTTTGCATGGACTTGCTCCTCAGTATATTTGTGGTCTTCTCACCCTGTACACTGCTTCAAGATCCCTTCGATCATCCAGTCAATTACTACTCTTAGTTCCTCTCAGCCGTATTAATTTTCAGATGGCTAAAAACGCTAGGCGCTCTGCTGAAAACGCCTTGCTGTGAGCACTTGAGAGCGTTTTGGCAGGGCAGTGTTTTTTTCAGTTGAGACACTTTGCTTGGAAGTGTTACTAGTATCTCATTTCACAGATAGTTTGTTTCTGTATTGTTTCTATATAAAAATGCGGATATAATGTAAAGTATTTGCTCTGGCTCTTATTTTAAATTATTTTGTTCCGTTATTATGCTTGTTGTCATCTTGACGTTGTACAAGCAGAATGTGGCGGACTGGCGGTTGGTCGGAGTTGTATTTGTCCCGCCCCTCCTCTACTGTGATTGGTCGGCTGGGTAAAAGTGACAGTGATGAGCGCTGCGTTTTACTCAAAAGTTGAACATTCTTCAACTCTCGGCGGCCGTTAAAAAACGGTTAATTGAAACTGTTAATTGAAAACAATTGGATATGCCAGCCATACCACGCGGCCTAATGGTGACCGGGTTTTCTTGGTGGCTTCTCCTAGGCTTTGCAACAGTCTTCCCCTACACATTAGATCTTCCACTAACGTTTCAATGTTTAAATCCTCTTTGAAGACCAATTTGTATTCTTTATGTTTTAATTGAGGGTGTACATTTTTCATTTGTCCATTTAATCTTTTAATTTGTTTTAATCCTGTTTTATATTTCTTGTACAGCACTTTGGTTTCAACATCTGTCGTTTTAAAATGTGCTTTATAAATCAATAAACTAAAATTTTGTGTTTAACAGAAGAAAGAAATTCATACAGGTTTGGATCAACATGAGGGCATTTGTCATTTTTGGGTGAACTATCCCTTTAAGAGCATTTCTCAGAAGTTTTACACATACTATCCCTGATTTGTAATCAGGTATTTCTATACCGTTTTAAATTTCATTAACATTTTTGTGGATTAGCAAGAGCCTTTTACATTCATTTATCTCAACAAACAAATGATAATTTAACCACTATAACTGAAATAAAACAATTAGTCATTTACATCAAGAATTGAAATAAATGTGTGTACAATGAATGAGATTCAGTGAGAAAAATATTATATTTGCCTAATATGGGAAAATCAGACATACTTCACTGAAATAATCAGGTAAAATGTAAGTAGTCTGGAAAATAAAAGAATCTTAAAATTGTCTCCAATTGTTATAGAAAAAAATGAAAATTAATTATTTACTGAACAGTCTGAGGAAAGATGTGTTAATATGTCTCTGTCAGTGTTGCTGTAGTGCTGGATATCAGTCATGTGATCAGTTGTGGCCCAATCACAGAATAAAGATAACGATAAAGATATAGTTCTAAAAATCGTTCTCAATATTAATAGCAGAGTTCACACCACAGCCGTGATAACGGCACAGAGAAACAATATCATTGGACTCACTTTCAGAACGATTTTATCCAGTTGATGAATGATAAAAACACTGACAGCCAATCAGAATCAATCCTGCTGTAACAAGCTTGAGCATTTGAAGTGACAGACAATAAACAGGACGATATCATCCGCTGTTGTGGACGCTAATATAGTTATCATTCTTGGTGTGAATGGGTCTTTAGTCATGTGATATGGATTAAATACTGGAAACATGATCCAGACCTACAGGTGTAACGTTCACTGACTATTGACCGGTAAGATCCTCAGAGAGTCAATACACCAGAAGAATGGAAAGAGTGTGTGAGTGAAGGTGGTTGTGAATGTGTGTAGGTGTGTGTTAGTTACAGGATCAGAGAATGACACCGTTCCTCCGTCATAGTCCAGATACACTCTCACACACTCAAGCTTCTGTTTAACAGGAAAACCGAACGCAGACAGTCCGTACCGCACACACCAGACATCAGTGTTAAAGAAAACACATCCCTTCCTCTGGTTTGATGCTGTAGTTACTCCAAGTCTCCAGTATCGATTTTCTTTAACCTCCACATCCCAGCAGTGTGTTCCTGAGTTAAAACCCTCTGAACCCAGAACACATGGATAACAGTCAAATCTCTCAGGATTATCAGGAAGAAGTTGTTCATTCCCGATGTCTCTCACACTGCTCAGATCATCAGACAGGACAAACCGTGGATGAGCCGTGTTTGGATCCAGAATCACAGGAGCTGATGAGACACAATCAACAGGTGTTTTTATTCATAATTGTTCATATGATGATCAAGAGTGAACCAATCACAGATTATTATAAATTATGACACTCGTGCTATTGATCAAACACATCCTCTGATCACTGTCAGTGTTTTTAGTTACACATTTTTATCATGTCTAAAGCTTAAATGTCTCAACCGTACATTGCGATTTTTGTTGTGGTGGAGCCGTTGCTTACACATTAAATATGCACTTTATTTCAGATACTCACACAGCAAAATCCCCAGTGTTAAATCAACACTACTCACATATGGTCCCACTTTCGGTGTTAAAGTAACACTGAAACAGTGTTAATGAGATAAGGAAACACTGATCCCCATAATGGTGACCAAACATTTTCAATAAAACATCAGCATCTAAACTCATCCTTTAAATATCTGAGTATTACGTTAACATTCACATTGACAATGCTGAATCCAGTCCAGCAAAAGATCTCATGACTGTTCTTAACACTTTTGATCTGACTCAACATGTACATGGACCCACACACAATCATGGACACACTCTAGACTTACTTCTCAGTAAGGGTCTAAACATTTCATCGATTGTTATAAAGGATGTAGCACTCTCTGATCATTTCTGTATTTTCTTTAATCTATTGATCTCTCCTGCCATTGAAGTTAGATCTGTCTCTGTCAAAAAGAGATGGTTAAATGAAGGCCATATCTCTGACACCAAGCATATCTGCAGACTCTGTTGATTTTCTACTTGATTCCTTTAACTCAAAAGTCAAGAATGTCATTGATGACATTGCTCCTGAGATTAGTCCATTATGACATCTATAAAGACAGCCTTCATGATTTCAATGTCAAACTAGGCACAGCTAGACAGACCTTCTTCCCAAATATTATAAACAGAAACATAAACAACACCCGCACTCTTTTTGCTACTGTCGAGAGACCAACAAACTCCCCGAGTCACATTCCCAGTGAATTGCACTCTGAAAGCAAATGCAGTGAGTTTGCCTGCTTTTTTTCTGAGAAGATCATAAGATCCTCGTGCTGTGCTGAGGTCAGACAGACTCGTCCACAATTTCAGAAATTAGTCACTATGTTTGATTTTGAGGCAATTGATGGTAAAATCTTGGAAGAAACGGTACAGCACCTTAAAACATCAACCTGCGCTCTTGACACACTCCCCACTTGTTTAACTGTTTAGCAGCAGATCTCCTAGAAGTGGTAAACGCCTCACTTATTTCTGGGACTTTTCCAAACTCCCTGAAAACTGCAGTTGTTAAGCCAGTCCTGAAAAAGAGCAATCTGGATAAGACCATTTTAAGCAACTACAGACCGATCTCAAATCTCCCCTTCATAGGCAATATAATAGACACTGTCGATCACAGTGTGTGATCTTCTTGACAGGCTGGAAAACTGGGTCGGGCTTTCTGGGATAGTCCTCAAATGGTTCAGGTCATACTTAGAAGGGAGAGGTTATTATGTGAGTATAGGTGACCATAAGTCTGAGTGGACATCCATGACATGCGATAGTCCATGACTATTTAACCTGTACATGCTCCCACTGAGCCAAATAATGAGAAAGAACCAAATTGCTTACCACAGCTATGCAGACGACAACCAAATCTACTTAGCCCTGTCTCCTAACGACTACAGCCCCATTGACTTCCTGTGCAAATGCATCGATGAAGTAAACAATTGGATGTGCCAAAACTTTCTTCAGTTAAACAAAGACAAAACTGAACTCATTGCATTTGGAAACAAAGATGAAGTACACAAGGTGAACGCAGGAAGCTTGGTGTGATTTTAGAGTCGGACCTTAGTTTCAGTAGTCATAGCAATAACTAAATCAGCTTATTATCATGTCAAAAATATTGCAAGAATTAGATGCTTTGTTTCCAGGCAAGACCTAGAGACACTTGTTCATGCTTTCATCACCAGCAGGGTGGAGTATTGTAACGCACTCCTCACCGGCCTTCATTGTTTATAAATCACTCAATGGCCTAGGACCTCAATACATTTCAGATATGCTCACTGAATATAAACCACAGATCACTCAGTAATACCAAGGGTTCACTCAAAGCAAGGAGAGTCTGCTTTTAGCTATTATGCTAAACACATCTGTTTAGCTGTGCATTTACTAAATGAGCACTGTGCCACTGTCCAGCTGATTGCACTGTATCTTAATGTATTATCTCTCTCAACAAAGTTTTTAAGTGGGGAGTGATCCATGATGGCTGAACTCTGTGGTGACTAATGTGGAAAGCATTAGTCAGATTTCTGGATTAAGTGATCCATTGTGAACCTGAGGTTAACCCGAAGGTCGAGGACCAAATTAAACATGAGTAGACTGTGAGTGCAGCTTAGAGCTCCCCTGCCCAATTTCAGGTGAAAAATCGGACCGCTCTGTTATATAGGTGCACGCCGAAATAACCACAGAGAACAACAATCACGGGGAAGTCCCAGAGTTAAATGATCAATATCAAATCAAATGTATTTATAAAGCACAGTAGTTGACCACTGTGATGTACAATACAAAACTAAAATAAACATAAAAAATAAATATAAACAATAAAGACTGCAATGCAATGAGAAAGCAGGAGTACAAAAAAACACCAATAAATGATGGGGCCTCTACGAACAGTTATTAATAGGTTTCTAACTTTGATTTAAATTCAGATTCCGATGAAACTAATCTGAGGGAACCTGGAAGGCTATTCCATAGTTTTGGCCCAACAACAGAAAAAGCACGGTCGCCTCTCAACTTTAATCTAGATCTCGGGACCATCAACAATCTTTGTTCAGAGGACCTCAGAGATCTAACAGATGTATTTTAAAAGTTCACATAGGTATTTAGGAGCTGTTCCGGTCAAACGTATTATTTTAATTCTTTTTATAACTGTTTTACTGAATGAGCACTGTGCCACTGTACGTCCGACTGATACTGTATTTTATTTTTGCATCCTCCTTTTTTTCTAGTGTTTTAATATATTTTATATCATTTTTTATTCTCACCTTTTATTGTTAAAAAATAAAAATAAAATAAAATAAAATAAAATAAAATAAACTTGCCTTGCCTTGCTAGACTGGGTAAACCCAGCCGCATCTGCCGGCGATTTGATTTCGCCCTGCAGCTCAGGCTGGAAACCTGTACATTCATTTATCCTGCTTCTGTTACACATTTGCAGGAACCAATCACAGACTGGCTTATCCACCTGGCGCACTATTGGCGGGTTTAACACAATGGCGCATAGAGAAGCGATGGATCCATGCCCATTGATCACGCCTCTTGTGGTCTGATTGGTTGAAGGACTATCCAATTGCGTACAGAGTCTTTTGAATTATGCTCGTTGATCGCTCTTAAAAGATTGAGCTTGGTCTGGTGATAGCCAGACAATTGCCTTGCCTAAACCTCTGTTAATCTCAATAAGAGCTTCTGTAGACGTCTGACAGAAATAAAGTCAGTCTGTTTAGTAATGCATGAAGCTGGTAATGCTGTTTGTGGAGTTGTTTAATCCTCCTCTGCTGAGATCTTCAGAGATTTAATGTCTTCTTTTATCTTCAGTTGTGGCTGGAAGTTTCTCTCTTTCTTTCCTGTTCTTGTTTCTCTTTCCTTCAGTGATTCTGCTTGTTAACATCATCATTAATGCTCAATCATCTCTTCAACACTGCTTAAATGGTACTTTAACTCAGTAGTGAGCACACACATGAACACTAGGAAGTGTTAATTTAATGGACATTTTGCCGTGTACAATTACGTAAATCTTACCTGTTTCATTTACGTATGACTGACAAATATGAATCACATTCAGTTTATTAATTTGTTTATGTTAAAACTATGTAATCCAAATGGATGGAAAATTTATATACAATTCAAATACATAAATCTTAAGTTTAGACCTACATTTTTTTTGAGTGTATGTTATGATGAACAAATCTAAATTTTAACAACAACTATAACATGCAAAGTTTTAATCTACTGACATAACATATATATATATATATATACACACTCACCTAAAGGATTATTAGGAACACCATACTAATACTGTGTTTGACCCCCTTTCGCCTTCAGAACTGCCTTAATTCTACGTGGCATTGATTCAACAAGGTGCTGAAAGCATTCTTTAGAAATGTTGGCCCATATTGATAGGATAGCATCTTGCAGTTGATGGAGATTTGTGGGATGCACATCCAGGGCACGAAGCTCCCGTTCCACCACATCCCAAAGATGCTCTATTGGGTTGAGATCTGGTGACTGTGGGGGCCATTTTAGTACAGTGAACTCATTGTCATGTTCAAGAAACCAATTTGAAATGATTCGAGCTTTGTGACATGGTGCATTATCCTGCTGGAAGTAGCCATCAGAGGATGGGTACATGGTGGTCATAAAGGGATGGACATGGTCAGAAACAATGCTCAGGTAGGCCGTGGCATTTAAACGATGCCCAATTGGCACTAAGGGGCCTAAAGTGTGCCAAGAAAACATCCCCCACACCATTACACCACCGCCACCAGCCTGCACAGTGGTAACAAGGCATGATGGATCCATGTTCTCATTCTGTTTACGCCAAATTCTGACTCTACCATCTGAATGTCTCAACAGAAATCGAGACTCATCAGACCAGGCAACATTTTTCCAGTCTTCAACTGTCCAATTTTGGTGAGCTCGTGCAAATTGTAGCCTCTTTTTCCTATTTGTAGTGGAGATGAGTGGTACTCGGTGGGGTCTTCTGCTGTTGTAGCCCATCCGCCTCAAGGTTGTGCGTGTTGTGGCTTCACAAATGCTTTGCTGCATACCTCGGTTGTAACGAGTGGTTATTTCAGTCAAAGTTGCTCTTCTATCAGCTTGAATCAGTCGGCCCATTCTCCTCTGACCTCTAGCATCAACAAGGCATTTTCGCCCACAGGACTGCCGCATACTGGATGTTTTTCCCTTTTCACACCATTCTTTGTAAACTCTAGAAATGGTTGTGCGTGAAAATCCCAGTAACTGAGCAGATTGTGAAATACTCAGACCGGCCCGTCTGGCACCAACAACCATGCCACGCTCAAAATTGCTTAAATCACCTTTCTTTCCCATTCTGACATTCAGTTTGGAGTTCAGGAGATTGTCTTGACCAGGACCACACCCCTAAATGCATTGAAGCAACTGCCATGTGATTGGTTGATTAGATAATTGCATTAATGAGAAATTGAACAGGTGTTCCTAATAATCCTTTAGGTGAGTGTATATCATAATATGGTTGGATGCTAATAATGTCGAAGTCTATATGCTTAATAGCTCTGTTTGACATATCAGGGGTCCCTGCTCCATGTCTCTATCACCAAAGGGGTCTGTGCCCTGAAAAACATTGAAGACCCCTGTCTTAAGAAATATTTTAGTTTATAATGACAGGCTTTGAAGTCTTCTGATTGTACTATCCTACTCACAAAGTAAATCTGAACAATATATTTTATAATATAATAATTTAAGAAAAATAAGACGAAATAAGCAGTTCAGCAAAATGTTATTCTTAATTTTGTGTATAGTTGATAATATTTATTATATAGCAGAACTAGTATGATCTTCACTTACTACAAACTGAAATAATCAGTACTTTTGTGTCATGAAAAACCCATGTGTGATTTCCAGTGTGTGTGTGAGAGCTCAGATCTTCTCCAGACTCACTGTATTGGACGATGTCCTGCATCTTCTTCCAGACTCTGAACGGCAGGTTGCCCAAGTACCGTGGCCCATGAATCAAAGCTCCAGAAGTCATCTGTGGATCCGGCGGTGAGATCTGGACTCTGGAAGAACATTCAGGAGTCAGAACTGCAGTGGCTTTGGATCAGAACCAGAGAGACCAGAGACACCAGCAGATCACTCACCTTTCCATTGAGACTGGAAACTCCTGCAGAACAAACACACCATTTATCATCAATAATCAATCAATCAATCAATCAATCAGTCAATCAATGATGTGAAATCAGACCTTCAGAAAGCAGGCGTCATTGGCTTTCATCATCTCCTCCATGTCTTTGATTGTGTCTGAAAGAGCTGAGATGTGTCTGTTCATCTCCTCCAGGTTCTCCTTCATCATCTGCTTCTTCTGCTCCTCTTCCTCCCTCAGTGCAGTGATTGTAGCTGCTTCTTCATCTTTGAGAAACTGATGAAGCTTCTCAAACTGCTGTTTAATCTGATGCTCTGTGTGCTCAGCTTGAGACTGAAATCACATCACATTCACTTCAATCATCTCAAAGACGCAACTTATTCTGGAGCAGCATGAAGAGTGAGTGGGGAAATGAGGAGTTAGTGAACTACAACTTTAACTTTCTAAAGTACTATAACTGTAGTAGTAGATGTTCTGTGTCTGTATGTAACGTAAGTCCACTGGAGGTGAGCTTGGTAATGAACCCATGTGCAGTTTATTAAATCAAGCTTGAACAAAACACACACTTCACTTGAACCTGAGCAGACTTGACCATGATCTCTCTATTTATCCCGAGGTTTACCATAGTCTGCCGGATCCAGGCCGTATCCAGAGCAGATGGACAATGCAGTTTTGAGGTGTCAGCAGAGACCGTGTCAACTAGACTTTCCCCTGTGAAAGACTCCTTCCCTTCCCTTTCCCTCTGTACAGATAAATTACATAAATACATTTTCCATCTGTACAGATTACGTGCATGCCGTCACCATTCTCACAGATTCACGTTTTTTTAAAAAAAGTTTACATAAAGATGATAATGGTATTGTTTCAAAACTATTTTAAAACCTATTTCAAAGTTTGCGTTCTCAAGGCACCAAACACTGTTGCCATGCAAATGAACGGCCATTTAAACGCATTAAAAGTTTTCTATTTTAGTTGAAAAAGGTGTTGTGTAAGTGGCCCCAAAGTAATAACTAACGATTTTTTTACAACGGACATGAATCAATCAAAAACTATACTTTAGCTGTACAATAGCTTTTTTCTAGAGCTGCTGTACAGCCAAAACAATCTTTCTTCCATTAAATTCCTATTATCACTGTAAAGCTGCTTTGAAACAATCTGTATTGTAAAAAGCGCTATACAAATGAAGGTGACTTGACCATGAGCAGACTTGACCACGAACAGACTTGACCACGAACAGACTTGACCACAACACTCACCAACAGTAGGTTACAACATCAATACACAACGAAGTAACATGGAAAACAAGAGGCTTTAAAAACATGAACTTTGGGGAACACATGACTAAGACAGCCAATGAACAACCAGAACTCATAACCACATGACAAGACAATGAACTAAAATAAAAGACATGAAAACATAAATGTGAAACAAAACCAACCTTGACAGAACGTCGTCTGACAGACGTCTGACAGAAATAATTGTGAAGTTGTTTAATCCTCCTCTGCTGAAATCTTGAGAGATCTTTTATCTTCGGTTGATTTCATAAGGCTGTAGCTGAAGTCAGTTGTAGTTCTTGTGTTTCTCTTTCCTTCAATGATTCTGCTCATTATCATCAGGTGTTCATCATTAACGCTCAATCATCACTCAATTAATCTCTTAATTACCTAATTAACTTTAACACTGCTTCAGTATTATTTTAACTCTCTGTGGAGTGGGACCAAATACACTCTGAGCGGTGTTGATTTAACACTGGGGATTTTGCTGTGTGGTGGAGCAAAGGCGGTCAAGGGGGAGGGATGGAGGGCCAGGCCAGGCCAGTGAAGGGGAACTGGACCTGGGTCACGGGGCTGTAGCGGGCATAGGCCGTGGAGCAATGGCGGGCCTGGACAGTGGAGCACTGGAAGAGCTGGTTCATGGAGCAGAGGGCTGTGGTGCAGTGGTGGACCTGGGCCATGAAGCACTGGAGGACCTGGGCCGTGGTGCAGTGGTGGACCTGGGCCGTGACGGTTGGCATGGGATTTGCCTCCGTGGCTGGGAGTGTTATATCCCCAACAAAAAATATCTTTGGGTGACTTAACCATAACGAATATGACGCAGAGAGGCTCTGGTGTGGCAGCCGTGATGTCTGAGGGCTCTGACGTGGTGGGCATGGCTGGCGTGGTGGCTGAGGACTCTGGTGTGGTGGCTGGAGGCTCTGGCATGGCGGCCATCTTGGCCAGAGGCTCTGGCGTGGTGGCCAACTTGGTCGGAGGCTCTAGCATTGCAGGTGTGGAGGCCATCTTAGCTGAAGGCTCTGGCTCGGCGGCCATCTTGGCTGAAGTCTCTGGCGTAGTGGCCATCTTGTCCGAAGACAGGCGAAGCGGCCATCTTGTCCGAAGACACAGGCGTAGCGGCCATCTTGGCCGGTGACTCTGCCGTGGCAGGCATGACATGAACAAGCTCTGGTGTGGTGGTCGTGGAATGAACAAATCCTAACATGACGGTTGGGGTGTGGAAACATTCTGGCATGTGGGCACTGTAGGATTGCGGGGTTCCTTGTCCGCAAAAAAACCCACAGTAATAGATGAACCAGCCAGCAAAAGTACATTCAGTCAATGTACTTAGCTAAAGTCTCAGGCATCAGGTAACTAAAAAGTCATTAAGTAAATTACGAAAGATACCTTTGAGAGCAGCATCATTAAAGTCCACCACATGCCAAAGCTCACAAAACTCTTCAACATAATCCTCAATAGGACGGTTACCTTGACGGAGGCAAAGTAGGGATTCTGTAACGTAGGTCCACTGGAGGCGAGCTTCATGATGAACTCATGTGCATTTTATTAAATCAAACGTGAACAAAACACAGACTTGACTGGAACATGAGCAGACTTGACAATGAGCCGATGTGATGAGCAGACTTGACCATGAACATACTTAACCACAACACTCAACAACAGTAGGTTACAACACGACAAAGTAACATGGAAAACAAGAGGCTTAAAAAGGAGAACACATGACTAAGACAACCAATGAACAACCAGAACTCATAACCACATGACAAGACAATGAACCAATCAGAACATGACACATTCACAAAGGGAAGCACAAGATATGATCACATGAGGGCAAGGGAAGCACATGGCAAACAGGAAGCATGACAGTGAGAATACAAAATAAAAGACATCAAAACATAAACGTAAAACAAAACCCAAAACCAACCGTAACACTGTAGTGTGAAAATACACATTATCAATCAAATCCTCAGGTAGATGCATAATGTCAGCAGTTCTGTTGCGCTCATGAATATTAATCACATTGTCTGCATAAATAATTAGCTAAAATAGTCTGAATAAAATAAAATAGTCTAATAGTCTGTAAACTAATTAGCTAAAATGAAAATGTGGAAGGTAAGAGCGCTAGCCAATGGGATTAGCGCTGCCGCATTTCAGTCAATAAAAGAACATGTAATTATGTCAGACAAATCAATTCAGCTGTTCTAATCAAACTCATAAACGTGTCAAAAGAATCAGCCCTCACCTTGATGTGTTGAACTGTTCTCTCAAACTTTCCTTTAATGTTTTTATTGTGTTGTAGTTTCTCTTTTAATGACTTCAGTGCAGTATTGAGCTCCTAGAATTGAAAGAGAAATCTATAAGATACCAGAGATTTCTGTAATATGATCTTATATTTAATACACCCGCATAGCAAGTGATCTTGGCCCGAATGTGGCCTCAAGCTGGCACTGCTGGCCTCCTGTCGGCAATGGCATGTAGCTGGCTCAGCCAGAGCTGGGCAGTGTGTGGCAATGATGGCACAGCATGGATCACGGCAAACAACATGAGGGCCGATTGTTGGGGGGAGGAGTGTGGCCCAGATCAATCCAGTGATCATCTGCTCCAAATCCGGATTGTGACCTTGGGCCGTTTTAGTGCACTTTAATGCAGTTGACTTGACTGATTTACAATTTAAGATTAATTAAAAAATGAATTAAGGTTTAGATTAATTTTAAACATTCCTACAGTTTAAAATATTGAATTGATTAAAAATTCTGTGATAATTTAACCATAATCTTGCAATATTTCATACATTTTGTTTATCATAGGGCATATTTTATATCCAAATCTTTGGGATGTGATGCTTTATGTGAGGAACTGTTGTAGAGTGAGATTTAAAAGTTGTATGTGAATATTTATGACAGTCTAATGCAGTTCAGTTTAGCTTAAAAAGCAGCAAAAAAAGCTGTTGTTTGTGCATGTGGATCCACCTGTGATGCTCTTGATTGAACTGCTTGCTGTTGAACCCACTCAGTAAATTATTAATAATTCTCAAACCTATCTCTCTCAAGTTATTACAGGAACAGATCAAAATTCAAACCTTTATTCAGGGATATTTATCTCCTTCTTCACTACTGATCATAAAAAAACGTTCAAGTGACTGGCAACAGCAGTTGCCAAACAAAAATTTAATTACAATAAATATCCTAATTTAAATAATGTGACCTCATCCCTCGCTGTTTCCATAGACTCTAGCTAAATCCCAAATGGCACACTTCTATGCACTTTCGGTCTTGTGGACTTACAATGGCTGCCGCGTGCGCGTGTCCGTTAAGTCCACGAGACCGTAGGGTGTCACATTCATCATTTTAGGTGACACCCTACGGTCTCGTGGACTTAACGCCATTGGGCAGCCATTGTAAGTCCACAAGACCGAAAGTGCATAGAAGTGTGCCATTTGGGATTCAGCCAAAGTGGCATTACGTCACAAAAGTGCGGACTCAGAGGAAGACGGTGAGGGTTTAGGGTGCCATTTGGGATCCAGCCTTAGTTATTCCCAGACTTCATTTCCCAGTATCCTCTGCTCATTATTAGTTAACCTGTTTCACCTGTGTCTTGTTTTCCTAGTTCATTACCATGTCTACTTAAATGCCTTTTGCCCTGCATTCATTATGAAGTTTTGTTTGTTTTGGTTGATACTCTCTTTTGGCATTTCAAGCAGTTCTTGTGTTGCTTATGTTTGATCTCTGTCTGAGTCTTGGATTCCCTGTTCCTGTCTGCCCTTCGTGGAGTGTATTTATGTACGGACTGATTTTTTGCAGGAGGAAATCTTATCAGATATCGGTGATATCGTCATCATGCAGTTGTCTTGATATCACTTAAAGTCAGATCTCTGAGTATATTTGCAGTTAATTTCACATGATTTACAGTAACTTTGTGGCATCAGTGTTATGACAATCTGGTATTCTGATTTTTTTTTTAAAAATCATTATACAGAAAATGTTTAAGCCTTTTTTTAGGCATCATAGACATCAAGAATCAACATATGAATCTCATTAATGGTGTCACCATTGCTGAGATTCATACACTGATTCTTGATGTCTGTGTGAGTATACATGATCCAGTCAGAACATTTTCAGCATAATAACTTCTGTCAAAGTATCACAGCACTGCAGGAATTTCAGCAGTAGTACTGGCATGAGAAACTAACAACTAATATTAATCAATCTGATCAGAGATTAGACTCTGATATCAATTATTCAGACCCCTAAATGATGATCAACATCATCTGATCAGAGTTTCTCTTACATTTTTGCTATAACAAACATAAATCAGAAACACACAGTTAAAGCAGCCAGAGAAAAAGTAATGTTAAAAAGTCGAGGGTCAGGAGCCCAACTAAAGCAAACACTGATCACCATAATGGTGACTTCAAACTTTATTATTTTCAATAAAACACCAACATCTAAACCTCTAATTATCAATAAGTTCTGTATTAGAGAAATAAAGTCTGGATTGTAATAAGTGAAGATGCTGAGATCTTGAGAGATCTGTTAGTGTTTAATGTTCTGTTGGGATTTAAAGGGTTTCTGTATCGTCTGTTTTGTGCTGAAGAGTAGAGCCTGTGCTTCAGTCCAGGATGGGCCAGTAAACATTGGTGTTATGCTGCATGTTGCTTTATTTAAAGGCAGTAACTGTGTAGTTGCTGATGCAGTGACATATAGTCACATTAAATCATGCATGTAGTTAACTGCAAGAGATTCACATTTTACAGTGTATGTGTTTGTTGAAATTTCTATAAAAGTTTTTTGCATTTTATTTAAATTAGTTAATTTTATGGTTTTTGTTTGGCAACTGTAGCAGACTGTTTTTTTTTTTTTGTTTTTTTTGTGTAGATAAGTCAAGTCTTGGGTTTCTGGTTTACTTAAGGCTGAGAATCAGTACCAACACTAAAACCTATTCAGGCCCAGTGCAGGGCCAGTTACGGGTTAGTAATTGGCTGAGACTCAGGCTAGTTATGGCCCATGTGTGGCCCTTGTCTTTACTCCAGATCTGGGCCACTCTAGGGCCGTCATTCTTTGCGGCATGTGGGCCGAGTGAAGAGGGGCTGTATGGACTAGAAATGGATCAGAAAAAATTGCTATGTGGGCATATCTCATCAGTAAATTTGTCTTACCTTATATGATGAAGCCACTTCACCGATGGGTCTGAATGTATGATTGTCGTGTTGTTGTGAATCTCTGCACATTATACACACCGGCTGTTTGTCCTCCAAACAGAAGAGTTCGAGTTTCTCGCTGTGTAAACTGCAGAGCTCCTCAGATCCTGATAAACGTCTCTCATTTCCCTCATTCAGGAACGACTCACACAAGTTTTTTAACACAAGATTACATGGAGGATCGTCTCTTGAGGATCTTCTCCTGCAGACAGGACACTCCTGAGTTTCCTTGATTCTCCAAAACTGTTGTAGACACTCTTTACAGAAACTGTGACTACATGACAGAAGAACAGGAGCGTTGAAGATTTCACGACACACAGGACATGAAAGCTCTTCTGCAGATACATTTAGTGACGCCATTTTCACTGTTTGAGCTCCAGCGATCTAAACTTTACTTTCACTTTATGCACAATGATTTCAAAAACGTATAACCACAAGAACCACAAAGATCTGCTGTCTGTTCAGAAACAAACTTCTCAAAAATCCTCATTGAAAGTGTTTCTCTTCATTCTTCATTGATTCTTTTTTTTTCTTTTGTTGAAAGATAAGAGAGTCAGTACGACAAGAAATAAGTCTGTCTCTTCCTGGTTAGTTCTGTAAGAGAGTGCGTCATGTGGGTGTTTAAACAGGTCAGAACAGGAATATCAGTGTTTCTTCAGCATTCAATTTTTAAAAAATGCATTCAAAATGAACCTACACAGCAAATTTCCCAGTGTTAAATTAACACTGCTCAGAGTTTATATAATCCACACTCAGAGTGTTATAAGTAACACTGAATCAGTGTTGAAGTTAATTAGGTAATTAAGAGATTAATTGAGTGATGATTGAGCATTAATGATGAACACCTGATGATAATGAGCAGAATCACTGAAGGACAGAGAAACACAAGAACTACAACTGACTTCAGCCACAGCTTTAGATGAAATCAACTGAAGATAAAAGAAGACATTAAATCTCTGAAGATCTCAGCAGAGGAGGATTAAACAACTCCACAAACAGCATTACCAGCTTCACACATTACTGACCAGACTGACTTTATTCCTGTTTTAATGAACATAATAGTTTCATTTCAAGTCACCATGATGGTGATCAGTGTTTGCTTTAGTTGGGCTCTTGACCTTTTACTTTTTAACTTTAGTTTTTATCTGGCTGCTTTAACTGTGTGTTTATAAAGCACATTTATTATGGCAAGGGAAGCCAAGAGAAAATGTTATTAGGTGATGATGGTTTAAATCACTGATCTCATTCAGAGTCTAATGCTGTGGTTATAGTGGTGTTGTGTTATTAACTTTTGTTTTATTCATAATAGTGGTCATGTGATTCTACAGCACAAGATCAAGCACTGTTTGGTAATCTAATATTTATTTCCAAAAAAATAGTGCTCAAAAGGATTTAAAATACGGCATTACTCAGACACACAGAGACATCAAGAATCAGTGTATGAATCTCAACAATGGTGACAATCAATGAAAAGCTTCATGCTGCAGTGCATGCTGGGTACCACCAATCAAAACTCCCCCATGGGTCCCAGCATGCATTGCGGCATGAATAAATTATGCATCTAAATTGTGACAAATTGTCTTTGAATCTCACTAATTGGTTTTACTTTTGCTGTTTTTGTTGTGATGTTTTATTCGCTTGTTTTATGTTCAGAGTTGATCTGCTTATCTGAATATTTTTTGATTGTCACCATTGTGGAGATTCATATGCTAATTCTTGATGTCTGTGTATGTCTAAGTAATGCTGTAGATTAAAACCTTTATTGCAATTTTTTTTTAAATCCTGCATATTCAAATACAACAACAGTGCTGGATCTCATGTTGTAGAATCACATGGTTACTGTTATAACCCATACATAAGTAACACATTACCTCTATAACCAGAGCATTAAACTCTGAATGAGATCAGTGATTTAGACCATTACATGATGATTATGTCATCAATAAAAAAACAAAAACATCTGAACACATTTTCTCTTGGCTTACCTTGCCATAACAAACATGCTTTATAAACACAGTTAAAGCAGTCAGAGAAAATTAGATCTGAAAGTAAAGGGTCAAGAGCCCAATTAATTCAAACACTGATCTCCATCATGGTGACTTCAAGTGAAACTATTAATTTCATTAAAACAGAAATGACAGACATAAAGTCAATCTGGTTAGTAATGTGTGAAGCTGGTAATGCTGTTTGTGTTGTTTAATCCTCCTCTGCTGAGATCTTCAGAGATTTAATGTCTTCTTTTATCTTCAGTTGATTTGATCTAAGGCTGTGGCTGAAGTCAGTTGTAGTTCTTGTGTTTCTCTGTCCTTCAGTGATTCTGCTTGTTAACAGCATTAATGATCAATCATCACTCAATTAATCTCTTAATTACCTAATTAACTTCAACACTGCTTCAGTGTTACTTATAACACTCTGAGTGTGGATTATATAAACTCTGAGCAGTGTTAATTTTACACTGGGAAGTTTGCTGTGTACATTGAAACTACCAAGTATAATGCAACAAATATACCTTGATACAAACAAATATTGATAATAAAAAGGAACTTGTGTTTTATTTATTGCACTCTATTTGTTGTTGAGTGTGTTTGAAACTCACAGAGTTTCTCTAGGGTCTGTCATGAACAAATCTTTGTCAGAATGATTTCTTCACATGCTGATAAACACTCGTCTGCTTATTGTGCTGATTGTCAGTGTTTGGAGACGTGGGCAGAGGTGGGTAGAGTAAACAAAACCATCTTGGGTTGTTTGTGTAACCATGTCACGTTCTCTGAATAGGGAACGAGACACTGCATAACAATGACGCAATGGGAAACGCCCTTGGGCGGTGCTAATTGTCTGAACCTGTATAGAATCACGCCAATTCATAGGCTGACGGCGCTGGCGCCTCCTCAGTGGCGCTCCTCAGATTTTCTACCGAAGAAGCCCCCCTCGGCAGCGAGAGGAGCTTGGCAGCGAACGCAGCGTCTCATTCCCTATTCGGAAAAAATGGGTTACACAGGTAACCCTAGACATTCTCTTTCATAGGTTCACTCAACGCTGCGTAGCAATGACGCAATGGGAAAAATATACCACACGCGCCAAGCTAAGCGCTGCCATATCTGGTCCAATAACTAATGCTAACAAAAGCGCCACTTTGAGAGTCCGAATCCGGTCAGTAGCTGACTCCAAAGGTTTGAAAGGAGGTTCCAAAATCCCCTCCAAAACAACCAATAAATTCCAGGTGGGGACACTAACAGGACGTGCAGGCCTCAAGCGTCTAACTCCACGCATAAACGAAAAGACCAGGTGGTGTCTACCTAAGGGAACCTCGTCTGACTCCCAACGGGCAGTGATAGCCGTGACATAAACCCTCAGGAATTCCAGCACTGAACCAACCGGGCAGCTGACTGGATCCACAAAACGAATCGTACACCAAGACTCAAAGACCTTCCACTTAGAAAAATATAGCCATCTAGTAGAAGGCGCATGAGCGTTATCAATGGTCTCCTGAATATTAGCGGAAAGACCAGAAGCCATTAGCGACCGTTCCTGATTGGCCACACCTACAGTCTCCATATCTCGGGTCGAGGATGCCAAATCCTGCCCTGGAGCTGAGACAACAGATCTCTCCTGATTGGAATTTCCCACGGGGACCCCTCCACCAGGGAGCTCAACTCCAAAAACCACGTCTGGGATGGCTTGTACGCGGCTACCAATAGGAGGCAAATTCTGCACTAACTCACCCTGCAAAGGACTGCAGGGATCAACATGACCAGAGGGAATGCATATAGTCTCAAATCCGGCCATGGATGAACAAAGGCATCTATCCCCAGAGGCGCCGGATGAGACAGGAGGCACTGAGTTGAGTCTTGCGACGCAAGGAGGTCCTCCTCCAAAAAGAGTTGCATAGGAATGGGCTCTGGTGGGCCAGCGAGAGGCAGTGGGCACAGCGTCAAAGTTGCTAGAGGAGGGTCTGAGGCGTCCTCTGACAGTGAGGATTGGCCCATAAGGGCTACTGAGGAGGTTTCTCTCACTCCAGGGTCTAGCATAGAGGCTGGAGCATCTGACGCGGGGAGCAAGCCAGATGCATCTCCAGTCGCAGGTGAAGCAGCTTGAGCAAGAAGAGGTGTTGAGGGGAAATAGCCTGAAGCATCTCCATCCTTCAATACAGGAAGATGGTGATGGTAACCTAACTCTGTATCCCGAAGTGCGCATGGCGGCGGGTATAACAGATTTTGATTCAGAGAGCATCTCGAGGGGGATCAGATACACTTCAGCGGTCTGTCCCTCCCTCCTGAGTCTGGGGAAGCTCTCCGTTTCCTGGCCCAAAGATCAGGAATGACCCTGCGATGCTGAAGTAGGGGGTTTATCTGGCTGCTTCAGATCAACACTCCTACGGGGGTGCTAGTGGGCATGGGACAAGCACAAGCTCCACAAACCGTGTGAGGTGGGGGATGTCTTGGCTCGTCACTCCTCCTCTCTCTCGTCTCTTTCCTGTGTGTGAGGCAGTCCCTGGGCACAATGTCAGGAGTGGGAGGTTCACGAGCCCTCCTAGGCATGAACTGCTTAAGGGCAGAAGATTGCGTCTCAGCCATTCGGAATTTATCGACCACTGAGCTGACCATTTCTCCAAATAAACCAGACTGGGAGATAGGGTTGTCCAGGAGGAAGGCTTTCTCGTTTTCACGAATCTCAGTGAGATTCAACCAAAGATGGTGTTCAACAGTCACCAAACCTGCCACATGTGCAGTGTGCTTAGTCACATGCAACGCCAGGTCAGCAGCTCTGCGGAGCTTCTTGACCGATTCCGATGTCAGACCCCCAACCTCATCCATTTCCTTAAGGATGTCCGCTTGGTAGGCCTGAAGAATGGCCATGGCCATATCTGCGTAGCCAGCTGCCATGTACACAGTAAAAAACGTTGGGTTATTTTTTTAACCCAACCATTGGGTTACACATATTGGGTCAATATGCTGGGTTATTTTACAAAAATGATGGGTCATTTTAACATCGTTGGGTTATTTTTAGTAATAACCCGGCCGTTGGGTTAAATACGGTTTCCGCAGCGACGGTTCAAATTTTAACGGTCCAGTGACAGTCAACAGAAGAAGCTGCTGCAGCCTGATTATGAAAGGTAAGTCATATCGTTTTTAACTCTTATAACATTATATATTGTGCACTGAAACGTTGACTATAGTCTAAAACTGAATTTTATATTTTTAAAGAACGAAGTTCCCTTTAATCAGCTTTAATGCTCTCCGGAAAGTGAGATCGATTGGAAATAAATCCTAGCTAACGTTATCCCAGTTAGCTCGCTAGCAATAATAACGTAATTCAAACATTATTCTAGCGAAACTGTTCAGAAACTTACTAAGTAGGCTGCCTAGTCTGAAATCACTATCTAACATTACGGCTATGTTACGGCCTTCGTAATCGTGATAGTCTTTCACAGCTTAGGCAGTGCACCGGACTAGTACTTTTTTCGTACAGGTGCGACTACAATTTGTTAAAGGTCTCACTAGAACAATAGTATCCAAATGCGTAACGAAAAAGCGCTACTCATCTGAACCGTCCCGCACCGAGCATTATCAGCTCGGCCCCTGCAGCGCGAGGTCAGACGCGGTCACACGACACCACAACAGAGCTGTGAGATCCAGTGAGAAATCTCTGTTGTAAGATGAAAGAGTGCAGATATTCCCAACAGCATCGACGCAGAAAACAGGAGAAATATTGTGCAACCAATGAACGATTAGTTAACGACAGTTAAAATGTTTTCCAACCCACAAATGATCTGTTTTACTGTAGTAACACAAACTGCAACTATGGTATTTTGGCAGAAATGTGGTATATTCATAATGAATGTTGTCATATGAATATAGTCATGTATGTTACTATTAAATGTATTACAGGAGTAGCTAAAGTGTCCAATTTTAGGATTAGGAAGAAGCTAAGACAGTTTTTGCCTTTATTCTAAATGTGTTGTACTAAATGTGTTACTAAAAACTTGTGTTTTAGACAAATGGATTCATTTGTGAAGCAAAGGCTACAACAATTGAACCTCTGCCATAACAAGCTGGTAAGTTGAATAATGATTAGAGAGGCCAAATGTGCAGTGCTGGGGCTACTACACAACCAGGTTGTTTGGGAAAAAAACGGTTTATTACTTATGTTTGTTTGTTTGTTTTTTTCAGCTGTCTTCCCTCATTTTCATACGGTATTTTAATTTCAATAGAGTACGAGTTGTCTGATGACTGACTGACTGATTGAGTGGCAAAAGAAGAGTTCATGAGACGTACAGCACCTCAACAAACTGCAGTGCATGGATTTGATCCGCTGGAACACAATCTATTGAAGAAATGAGTAGAGAACATCCCAGACTTCACGACTATCCTGAAATGGTGAGTTTAATGATGTTCATTATAGGGAAGGGGTGTCTTATTTTGGAAAAATTGTTCTGGCTGTGTCTAAGTGCATATGAATTTAGGTCCACACAACATGTGGTATAGGTGAAAACTGTTTTATTTTTCTGTAAACTTGTCTTTCAAAGATGATCATGGAGAAATTGCCTTTAAAACCACTCCTGCCATCATTGCCATACCTCACAAATGGAAAAATGGTGTGTCCAACATATGCTGAAATGAGAAGCTTAAAAGACATTCAGCCTGTAAGTAAAAGCAACACTATTAAATTAGCTTTGATAAATTACACTGCTCTGTGGCTCATATGCATCCATTTCTTCTTTCACCCCAAAAAATTTAAATTCTGTCATTAAAGGGATAGTTCACCCAAAAATTAAAATGATCCCATGATTTACTCTCCCTCAAGCCATCCTAGGTGTATATGACATTCTTCTTTCAGACGAACACAATCGGAGTTATATTAAAAATGTCCTGGCTAATAGACCCGAGTGCAATTCTTGCAATCACGTGACAACATCTGCTCTCTCATCAACACAACACACATGCGTCGAGGTGCTCTCGTGAACATGCGTTGAGATTAATATTTTGTAAATAAAGTGGTAAATTATGGTTAAGGGATAGACTATACTCACGTCGCTTCATAAAATTGAGGTTGAACTACTGGAGTCACATGGATTACTTTAATGTCTTTACTGCCTTTCTGGGGCTTGATAATGGTAGTTGCATAGACTATCAATGGAGAGAAAGAAAGCTCTCATATTTCTTTAAAAAGATATTAATTTGTGTTCCGAAGATGAACAAAAGTCTTACGAAACGGCATGAGGGTGAGTAAATGACAGAATTTTTATTTTTGTGTGCACTATCCCTTTAACAGCAGGTGTAATGACTAATTAGAGTGACCATTTTTTAATTCAGTACAGCACTGCTTCATTGTAACTTTTACGTAATTTAACACTGCTGATGTTGTCACAGTGCATGCCAACTGAACTTTATTTATTCTTTTAAGGTTGGAACTAACATGGTGCATTACCTGAACACTGAAACAAGCCAGGATCCACATGACTTGATGTTCGGGGACAAAGAGAATTCGCAAGTTTTTATTATTTTCAGTGTGGAGGCAGTTGAACAGAAGTTGTTACTATTATTTCAAGCACTGGATGTATGTTTCAGATTTTTTTTTTTACATCTGTGACTATCCAAAGACCTCTGCCCCCATTTGGGAGTCTTTGCAGCATGCAAACTTTAATATATCCAGAGGAGTTCCTTCAACACATTGCTGCCTTATTAAGAACTTTGATCATCATTTGTATTTGTAGTTTTGTTGCTTAAGGTATGTTTACAACACATCAATGCATACAGTGTAGATTTTTTAATAAAGTACTTTTTTAATGTTATGAATTTTTGTATTCTGTCCATATTTGTATAGGTTTTGAATTTAATATTACTGTACACTTGTGTAGTTTTAAATTGTGTTAATTTTAAATGTTTGTGTTGTATGTACACATTTTATGTATGTTTACTCTATGTACATTTTTGTGTAGGTTTTAAATATAGGTTTTTAATGTATTGTGTGCTGTGTATTTTGAATTTAATATGTACACATTTATATTTACATTAAATGCTATACTCCCCAATATTTAGTTTGACATTTAAAAATATATATATATTTAAAAAAATGTATTGTTTTATACATAACAATAAACAATCTGTATTTTAAAACAAAGTGTATTTTATTTATTAAAATAATGACATAAATAAAAATAAAAATTTACCCCAACTGGCTTTTAACCCAATGCCTTGGGTTAAAATAACCCACAGTTGGGAAGGTGCTATACCAACCCACAGTTGGGTTACTTTGTTGGGTTAACATTTTTAAGTGAGTAGGATTTGCCCATGAGGAAGAAGAGGGCGGGACTTCCAAGGAGCGGAAGAAGGCGAAAGGTGAGTGGCCAACATGTCCTCAACCGCTGGAATGCTAGTGTAGCCCTGCTCCACAGAATCAACAAAGGCCGCTGCATTAGTCAGACGAGCGGAAAAAGGGTGCTTCCAGGGCCTTGAGATCTCGCAATAAAGATCGCTAAAATTAGCAGCTTCCTTCTAATGGGGTGCAAATTAGATTGGCCACTCAGAAAACGCTCATCGAGCTTAGAGGACTGAGAATCGTGAGGCTCGTCAGGCCACTCAATGTTGAGCTTCTCAGTAGCGCGAACTAGCACGTCCACAAGCTCAGTGTAGCCCACAGAAGGCCATGTTCGTTGATCAATAGTTCTGTGTTGGTAACTTTTATGTTTATTTATTTTTCTGTGGGCGGACATGCAGTACTTTAACCTAATTTATGTCCTAGCTAATACAATGGCTATTTCAACAGCTGTGAATGATGAATGCGGAATGAATTCCTTTATTTTGAAAGACACAAAATTAACAATAAAGTGCACCCAAATTATTAATAAAAACATAGCATATACAGCGAAACATGAATGAAAGCATTCAAGACGTGCTCAGCATCATTACTAGTAGATAAATACTAAACGCATAGATATTTTGGATGATTAAGGAAAGATATCATAATCACAGAGGTATCAATATTAACAAAAGTAATTAAAGTAGACCGTGGGTAATGTTACTTAACCAATTTGACGCAGTATATTTTTGATATTAAAAAAACGGATCAGGTCGTTTACATGGTGGAATTTTTTGTTTGATCAGTTCATGAAAAGGTTTATCCCACCCCTCTCAAACCGATTACAATTTCATTCAGTTTGGGCATTTTTATTCAGATTGAGGTGTTTATATGGAGCATTTTCATTCGGATTGGACTTTTAAACCGATTACAGTGCTTCATGTAAACGCACCTAATGAGAACCAAGTTGCATGAATAATTTCTAAATAACTTCGAAAGTGCAAGTTACCTCTTTGGGGTACTTAAAATTAAGCACATAAATTACACCAAAAAGTAAAGCAAATACATTAGGGAGGTCCTCAACATCATAGAGTACAATTAGCTCTTCCACCACCACAGCTATACTCCTTATGTTGGGATTGCAGTTAACTGCTGCCACATCATCTTCAACAACATCAGTGAGGACACCAACTTTGAATCCCTTGGTGCAGGTTTCATCACGATCAGTGTCCTACAGAAACAGAAAACAGGGGAGTCAAAATATATTTTGAACATTTCTATAACTAGAGTGCTCTTCTCTAACTCTTTCCTTCAGTGATTCTGCTCATTATACTTTCATAGACTTTCAAACATCAAAATGTCATTTATTAATATGTATTCGTGTAAAAATGACATATAAACATATGACATATAAACTTTTCCTATTCTATTTTGCCTGGAAACGCTTCTAACACGCTTGCGTGTCGCGTGAAAAATAGGCGTCGGTTCTATTTCAAGCATGCATGCGTTTTCGGCGCGCGTGTCACGCAGGCAGTGTGCAAGCTTTAACACCGTGTCCTAACTACACGCGACGCGACGACGCGACACGCGATAAAAGGCGTCTTTTCCATGTTAATGAGAGTTTTTGTCGTAACCCGCCACGACGGCGACACGCGATGATTCTATTTTAGAAACGGTTTCTATTTCTGCGACGTCGCGGCTGGAATAACAACACAAAACATGGCAATGATAATCTCAGGTAGTGTTTATGTGCTTTATTTAATGTTAAAAGCGTGTAATGTGACTTTGAATATCATTTAGTGCTCCCAGTTTTGTAACGTAGTCGTACTAAAAGCAACAATAATTCACCTCAGATCTTGAAATTAAACAAATGGAAACAAGAACGTTCAAACTGTGAACAAACAAAGATTGTTTTAGTAACTCAGTATGCATTTTAGTAATGTTTAAATGGTGTAATATTTGTGAATTTGATTATGTAGGCTACTTATACATTTCCTAGAGAGTGCCGTCAAGATTAATCTCTTGGTGTGCACTTGCCGCGAGAGCCCGCCCACGCGCTGTTCTGATTGGCTGTGGTTTTTGATTGATTTGTCGCATCTTGTAGTCGCGTCGCGTCTGGTGTGGACAGACAAGTTGCTTGTCGCTGGAATCTTATCGCGTCGCGTGTAGTTAGGACACGGTGTGACCTGTTAACATGGGAGCCAAAATAAAACCGGACATGCCACGCAGCCAGTGTGTAGCCGGCCTAAATAAGGGGTCACGCGACACACAAGCGTGTTGGAAGCGTTTCCAGGCAAAATAGAATAGGAAAAGTTTATATGTCATATCTTTATATGTCATTTTTACACGAATACATATTAATAAATGACATTTTGATGTTTGAAAGTCTCTAGGTTTTGACATAAATGCAGATATAATTGTAATTTAAAATAATAATAATAATTATCGATTTTCAAATATTGCACCTGTCAATACAGAACGAAATATTCTGTAGCCTATTTTGCATGAAGTATAGGCCTTCCACAACTCTCTCCCTATATGTCAAACATATCGGCGCCTATGTCCCGAGATAGCCCTCCCTGTACGTCACCTAGCAGCAGCAGCGCTGCGTCAGACACGTTTCTGGTGTGCAAAGACATAGAAAACGCCACGCCACGCCACGCTCACGCCACGCAGCCAGTGTGTAGCCGGCCTAACACTGCTTCAGTGTTGCTTTTAACATTCTTCTGGTGGCTCCTTGTCTGGCTATCACCAGACTAAGCTCAATCTTTTAAGATTGAACATTGGTCTGGGGAGTCTGCTCTGTATTTTCTACTGCACAAGAGGCGTGATCAACGAGCATAATTCAAAAGACTCTGTACGCAATTGGATATCTTTCAACCAATCAGACCACAAGAGGCGTGATCAATGGGCATGGATCCATCGCTTCTCTATCCGCCATTGTGTTAAACCCGCCAATAGTGCGCCAGGTGGATAAGCCAGTCTGTGATTGGTTCCTGCAAATGTGTAACAGAAGCAGGATAAATTAATGTACAGGTTTCCAGCCTGAGCTGCAGGGCGAAATCAAATCGCTGGCAGATGGGGCTGGGTTTACCCAGTCTAGGTGGCTCCCATATAAACACAGAGCAGTGTTAATTTAACACCAGGGATTTTGCTGTGAGGGAGAGTTAAGAACACTGAGGTAAGTATCAACACGCTTAAAATATTCTCTGCAATTTCACATTATTCTGCACTGAGGTAGAAACTAGTGATGGGAAACCGAGGCTTTCTGGAGCATTTGAGTTTTTATGAATCTGCTTCGATCAACACATGGATGCAGCCTTATTCATATAAGCTTTTGCCTTAGTCCTAATTAACCCTATGAGTTCATTCATAGTCAAGGCTCGGCATACATTATCAAAAATAAATGAAGATTATTGTGGAACGGTCAGTTGAAGTGCTTGTGAACTGGGGATTGAACATGCACAAAACCACACATGTAAATGTTTATTCGTATTATGATTTACAAACCCGATTCCAAAAAAGTTGGGACACTGTACAAATAGTGAATAAAAAAGGAATGCAATAATTTACAAATCTCATAAACTTATATTTTATTCACAATAGAATATAGATAACATATCAAATGTTGAAAGTGAGACATTTTGAAATGTCATGCCAAATATTGGCTCATTTTGGATTTCATGAGAGCTACACATTCCAAAAAAGTTGGGACAGGTAGCAATAAGAGGCCGGAAAAGTTAAATGTACATATAAGGAACAGCTGGAGGACCAATTTGCAACTTATTAGGTCAATTGGCAACATGATTGGGTATAAAAAGAGCCTCTCAGAGTGGCAGTGTCTCTCAGAAGTCAAGATGGGCAGAGGATCACCAATTCCCCCAATGCTGCGGCGAAAAATAGTGGAGCAATATCAGAAAGGAGTTTCTCAGAGAAAAAATTGCAAAGAGTTTGAAGTTATCATCATCTACAGTGCATAATATCATCCAAAGATTCAGAGAATCTGGAACAATCTCTGTGCGTAAGGGTCAAGGCCGGAAAACCATACTGGATGCCTGTGATCTTCGGGCCCTTAGACGGCACTGCATCACATACAGGAATGCTACTGTAATGGAAATCACAACATGGGCTCAGGAATACTTCCAGAAAACATTGTCGGTGAACACAATCCACCGTGCCATTCGCCGTTGCCGGCTAAAACTCTATAGGTCAAAAAAGAAGCCATATCTAAACATGATCCAGAAGCGCAGGTGTTTTCTCTGGGCCAAGGCTCATTTAAAATGGACTGTGGCAAAGTGGAAAACTGTTCTGTGGTCAGACGAATCAAAATTTGAAGTTCTTTTTGGAAAACTGGGACGCCATGTCATCCGGACTAAAGAGGACAAGGACAACCCAAGTTGTCATCAGTGCTCAGTTCAGAAGCCTGCATCTCTGATGGTATGGGGTTGCATGAGTGTGTGTGGCATGGGCAGCTTACACATTTGGAAAGGCACCATCAATGCTGAAAGGTATATCCAAGTTCTAGAACAACATATGCTCCCATCCAGATGTCGTCTCTTTCAGGGAAGACCTTGCGTTTTCCAACATGACAATGCCAGACCACATACTGCATCAATTACAACATCAGGGCTGCGTAGAAGAAGGATCCGGGTACTGAAATGGCCAGCCTGCAGTCCAGATCTTTCACCCATAGAAAACATTTGGTGCATCATAAAGAGGAAGATGCGACAAAGAAGACCTAAGACAGTTGAGCAACTAGAAGCCTGTATTAGACAAGAATGGGACAACATTCCTATTCCTAAACTTGAGCAACTTGTCTCCTCAGTCCCCAGACGTTTGCAGACTGTTATAAAAAGAAGAGGGGATGCCACACAGTGGTAAACATGGCCTTGTCCCAACTTTTTTGAGATGTGTTGATGCCATGAAATTTAAAATCAACTTATTTTTCCCTTAAAATTATAAATTTTCTCAGTTTAAACATTTGATATGTCATCTATGTTGTATTCTGAATAAAATATTGAAATTTGAAACTTCCACATCATTGCATTCTGTTTTTATTCACAATTTGTACAGTGTCCCAACTTTTTTGGAATTGGGTTTGTATTCTTATCAAAGAAGTGAATGACTCTAGAAATTTGCGCAAGGGGTTCGCGAATCGCGCTATTTTTGAAACCGAATACGAAGCAGTCACGTGCTTTGGACGTCACAGATCACGTGGTTATGGCAAAATGAATCAAGCTCCGGTACAGTGCTTCGCTGTGAGATGTTTCGTTTTTTTGATGTTTCGCCTCTGTGTTGAACGTCCCATATAGTAGAAACAGCTTTCACTCAGAAATTGCTAGTAGATTTCACAAAAAATAGCAAAGAAACAGCAAATAACACATTACATTAAACACAATTCTAATATTTAGTAGAAAGACTGAAATATATTTTTTTTTTTGTAAAATGTTCTCAATTAATCTTTATGTACAACTTTTTACAGTGTGTACACTCTCAAAAAAGAGTACAAAATTGTACCTTTTAAGGTACAAGTGGCCGTCACTGGGTTGGTACCTCTAAGTCAGGGGTAGGCAAGTTCGGTCCTAGAGAGCTGATGTCCTGCAGAGCTCAGCTCCAACCCTACTAAGCCACCACAGTATAAAACTCATGGCTCCCAGCATGCATTGCAGCATTAAGTGTGTCACCATTGTTGAGATTCATATGCTGATTCTTGATATCTGTGCATCTAAACTTTCCCCCCCTAGAATGTATTTAAAAATCAGAATTCAGAATGTCTGATCTGTGGTAGGAAAATATTGTCGGTGAATATTATTTATTAACATTTTTAGCCAGCGATGAGTTTAGTCAAACATTTTTCTTAATGACAATTTTTGTTTATGGCTTTTTTTTTTTTTATTTGAACAGATTATGTGTTTTGTTAACACTGTAACAAAAAACACAAACTCACATAAAAAGCCAAGAGTCAAACTGCCCCACTAAAGGAAACACTGATCACCATAATGGTGACCAAACATTTTCAATAAAACATCAACATCTAAACCTCTGTTAATTCTCAATAAGAGCTTCTATACACTCACCTAAAGGATTATTAGGAACACCTGTTCAATTTCTCATTAATGCAATTATCTAATCAACCAATCACATGGCAGTTGCTTCAATGCATTTAGGGGTGTGGTCCTGGTCAAGACAATCTCCTGAACTCCAAACTGAATGTCAGAATGGGAAAGAAAGGTGATTTAAGCAATTTTGAGCGTGGCATGGTTGTTGGTGCCAGACGGGCCGGTCTGAGTATTTCACAATCTGCTCAGTTACTGGGATTTTCACGCACAACCATTTCTAGAGTTTACAAAGAATGGTGTGAAAAGGGAAAAACATCCAGTATGCGGCAGTCCTGTGGGCGAAAATGCCTTGTTGATGCTAGAGGTCAGAGGAGAATGGGCCGACTGATTCAAGCTGATAGAAGAGCAACTTTGACTGAAATAACCACTCGTTACAACCGAGGTATGCAGCAAAGCATTTGTGAAGCCACAACACGCACAACCTTGAGGCGGATGGGCTACAACAGCAGAAGACCCCACCGGGTACCACTCATCTCCACTACAAATAGGAAAAAGAGGCTACAATTTGCACGAGCTCACCAAAATTGGACAGTTGAAGACTGGAAAAATGTTGCCTGATCTGATGAGTCTCGATTTCTGTTGAGACATTCAGATGGTAGAGTCAGAATTTGGCGTAAACAGAATGAGAACATGGATCCATCATGCCTTGTTACCACTGTGCAGGCTGGTGGTGGTGGTGTAATGGTGTGGGGGATGTTTTCTTGGCACACTTTAGGCCCCTTAGTGCCAATTGGGCATCGTTTAAATGCCACAGCCTACCTGAGCATTGTTTCTGACCATGTCCATCCCTTTATGACCACCATGTACCCATCCTCTGATGGCTACTTCCAGCAGGATAATGCACCATGTCACAAAGCTCGAATCATTTCAAATTGGTTTCTTGAACATGACAATGAGTTCACTGTACTAAAATGGCCCCCACAGTCACCAGATCTCAACCCAATAGAGCATCTTTGGGATGTGGTGGAACGGGAGCTTCGTGCCCTGGATGTGCATCCCACAAATCTCCATCAACTGCAAGATGCTATCCTATCAATATGGGCCAACATTTCTAAAGAATGCTTTCAGCACCTTGTTGAATCAATGCCACGTAGAATTAAGGCAGTTCTGAAGGCGAAAGGGGGTCAAACACAGTATTAGTATGGTGTTCCTAATAATCCTTTAGGTGAGTGTAGATGTCTTTCAGGGTTGGAGCCAAACTCTGCAGGACAGCGGCTCTCTAGGACCGAACTTGCCTACCCCTGCTCTAAGTAGAGGAAAACAATGGTATAATTGTACCAATTGTGTACCTTTAAAGGTACAGTGATACGTTTTGTTCCCCAATGACCAAAATTGTGTCTCCACTGTACCTTTTTTTCTGAGAGTGTAAGGAGAGCCAACAATGTAAAATATAAATTAATGGATTAAAAATGTTCTTCTACTGATAATTTATTTATCTTAAAAAGCCCACCCAGCATCTGTTGTATTTCCAGAAGATCAGTGATATTGTGAATTTCATATTCATATTCATCATCTGAGAATGAGGAGCGCATTTCTTCTGTTGAGTCTTCTGATTGGTGCTCAGACCTTTCATATTCTGCAAATGCCCAACTCTAAAAATCATCAGGAGATCACAAGAATGGCCATTCTACGTGCTACTGAAAAGGTCTGCGGGAGTGTTGACAAAGCCTTCAAAACGGTATGAATATATATTTATATTTTGTACATAAATCTGTTGCGCTGTGCAGCAGAGGCACAAGTGTGACATTTTAACAATAAGGAATGATACTGGTGCCATGTATTTTGTTTTTCAAGTAAAATAGACAACAGCTTCTATCATGATGTTCAAACTGTTTGTTGTATAGCAGAAGAGGTCAGTTTTACTTTAAATAGCATCAATATTATAATTATATTTATTTATACAACAGTTTGTTCTGGTTCTCGATTCTGGTAGAGAACAGCTTCATCTCGGCCAGTCCTTTGGGAATTTTCCATCAGCTCTTATGTAGATAGTGGTTAAACATGAGGTATGATTCATTTGGGATATATCAGCTGGGCAATGTCTTATTCATCTATTACTGGTTCCTGAGCAAATTGATTAAGCTAAGGCAAAGTTAAGTTTCATATTTTTTATTTAACTGAAATCCTGTAGGCTACTATAGCGTTTTGACTGAAATGTTTGCATGTGTTTATTTCCTATTGTACAAACGTCTTATGCTTCTAATAATGTTTATTTAAATATTATTGTTCAATTATTTTATATAAATAACATGCCGCATTTGGTATTGAGAAAGGGTCCGTTAGTGATTGTGATTTCGACTTCAGTGAAAGTTACATTACACCATTAGATGGCAGTCTTTGAGTGAGTCAGTAGCAAAGACTTTTATATTGAAAGGGACTGAAACAAGGTTGTAAAAGCAGAGTAGGTATTTTAAGAAATAAGGGAATGAATCGGGAAGAACAAGTAATAATAAGCAGGCTAAGAATGGGACATAGCAACTTTTACTCATATGGAAAAACATCCAACAGGTCTGTGCACTCAGTGTCAGGAATATGAGACAGTTGAACATGTTCTTATGTGAGAAATTCACTCAGGAAAGACAAAATGATGCCTCAATTACGGAAAATAGGACGAATAGTGTTTAGAAACAAAATTTGAGACCATTGTTGTGAGATTCCATTGGTGATTTCAAATATGAAATCTAATCGTAAGCTTTGCGAATATTTTTGGAGAATTTGATGTTTCCCCATTCAAAGAGATAAGAGCTGCACTTGCATGACTGAAATAGCAAAGATGAAATGACTTGCCTTTAAAAGGTCTTTTGTCAAAAGTTTAAATATAGTGAAATTATTTAAAATTGCCCCTCCACCCCTTCACATCAGAAATGTATGATACAAACACAAAAGGACATTAACAGAGCATTCTGGTTAGTTTCATATTGCAACAAAAATATTAATATCGTCTTTAGGTTAAACTTTACTTGATTTTCTTTTTCCATTCAAACCAAACATTATTCCTATAGTTTAATGCATGATCAGAGGGTTTATTACACTGCATTCAGTTGTCAAATGTTTCTTATTAACGACTAACGTCAATCTTTTTTTTTTGTTGTTGATAATCTTTACTATTTCTTATTCTCACTGAAGTGCCTCCACTTGCAGCAGTACCATTAAAAGTTTAAAAACTTCAAGAGAAATACAGTTTTCTCATGAACTATATGAACATTCATTATAGTACGAATGTGTGTTTGTTTGTTTTACTTTGTTGAACACAGCCAGAACCGCTGGACTCAAAGACACTGGCAGACGCCTGCAGTCGAAAAAACTTTGCAAGTAACTTTGAAACATGCATAAGGTTGATCTCATTTTACAATGTGATGAGAGATATAGCAAATATTCCTGGTCAGCATCCGGAAGAACATTTTGACAATGAAAAATTTCATGAGGGAAAACGATCAATAACCAGTCGAATGAAGGCAATCACAGATTACATAGAAGAAGAGGAATTTGATGAAGCAAGAGAGGAGCTTGGGAAAGTCCTCCATACTTTACAGGTGAGCTAAAGCTGCATTGCTCTGAATGAGAATCATGCAAATATGATAGAAGTATTAATTTGGTATGAGATCAATATGACCAACAGATTTCAGTTAAACTGCAGAGATAAGGATTGATTTACACTAAATCGATCATATGAACTGAAATTCTTAACATGTACTAACTCACATGTGTCGTTTGTTATATGAAAGGATTTCTACAGCCACAGTGACTGGATTGAGCTGGGAAACACCGAACCCTGTACTGCCCTGATCAATCCAGAGGAAAACATACCCAACCCTGCAAGTAAGTGTGTGCGGGTGTGTACATGTGTGCGTATAGCAATAAAACGTTTGCATCTTTCTTCCAGATAAGGACATGGAGACATGTGATGATTCTTCCAATGGACATTCTGAAAATATTAAGGAAAGCATTATTAAGGGAAAGTTTCTGACATCAGGATACGCTAGAAAATCCAGACCAAAAGGTAAGACTTGTGATCACAGATTACAGATGGGTAACTGACATTTACTGTATGAACTATACTGTCAATATACAGTCAAAGGTTTGGATACATCTACTTATTCTTTGTGATGATTGTTTTACACACATAACAGCAAAGTCATGAAAACTGTTAGGTAACACAAGTCTGAGAATGGGTTAGTGAATCAAACTCTTCTATCCGAACAGCTTCTTTGACCGGCCTCTAAAAACACTGGGTTATTTTTTCCAACCCAAACTCTGGGTTAAGACTGTTGGGTAAAGAAGATGGCTAAATTTGACCAATTTGAGTTGATCATTGTTCATAAAAAGTTTAGTGTGGATTAATGTTCTAAAATAAAAACCAGGGAAAACCAAATTTCTTCTACATTTCTCTTGTATACTGCTAAGACAACTGCACCATAACCCAACGTTAAGCTTTTTCTCCCCCATAAAGAAAACTTTGTACTCTGCATTCATATTCTGGGCTCATCTGCTTATTACACAGTATGTTTTATTAATAAGGTGTATACTGAATTTGGTCTTTAAAATCACTGTCTTGATGTCACGATCTGTTGTTTTCTGTTTCGTTAAGGAAGGAACATACTTTTAGTATGTTATTCATAATTTCCTGTATTTGCCTTCTGTTTTCATCCATTGCCATAGTTACTCATTGTTTCATTGATTACTCTCACCTGTTCCTCATTTGTTCTTTAGCTCTTGCGTATTTAATGCCCTCAGGTGTGCTGTGGTATCTGGCACCAAGATGTTAGCAGCAGATCCTTTAAGTCCTGTAAGTTACAAGGTGGGGCCTCCATGGATCGGACTTGTTTGTTCAGCACATCCCACAGATGCTCGATTGGATTGAGATCGTGGGAATTTGGAGGCCAAGTCAACACCTCAAACCATTCCTGAACATTTTTGCAGGGAGCATGATCCTGCTGAAAGAGGACACAGCCACCAGAGAATACCTTTTCCATGAAAGCGTGTACATAGTCTGCAACAATGCTTAGGTAGGTAGTATGTGTCAAAGTAACATCCACATGGATGGCAGGACTCAAGGTTTCCCAGCAGAACATCGCCCAAAGCATCACACTGCCTCCGCCGGCTTGCCTTCTTCCCATAGTGCATCCTGGTGCCATGTGTTCCCCAGGTAAGCGACGCACACGCACCCCGGCCATCCACGTGATGTAAAAGAAAACGTGATTCATCAGACCAGGCCACCTTCTTCCATTGCTCCGTGGTCCAGTTCTGATGCTCACGTGCCCACTGTTGGTGCTTTCGGCAGTGGACAGGGGTCAGCATGGGCACCCTGACTGGTCTGCGGCTATGCCGCCCCATACGCAACAAACTGCGATGCACTGTGTATTCTGACACCTTTCTATCAGAACCAGCATTAACTTCTTGAGCAGTTTGAGCTACAGTAGCTCGTCTGTTTGATCGGACCACACGGGCCAGCCTTCGCTCCTCACGTGCATCAATGAGCCTTGACCCTGTCGCCAGTTCATCACTGTTCCTTCCTTGGAGCACTTTTGATAGATACTGACCACTGCAGACCGGGAACACCCCACAAGAGCTGCAGTTTTGGAGATGCTCTGACCCAGTCGTCTAACCATCACAATTTGGCCCTTGTCAGACTCGCTCAAATCCTTACGCTTGCCCATTTTTCCTGCTTCTAACACATCAACTTTAGGACAAAATGTTCACTTGCTGCCTAATATATCCCACCCACTAACAGTTCCAATGGTTCTCTGTGTGCCTAAACTACTTCACTTGTCCATGTTTGTGGTGCTAATCGTGGAATATCTGTGGAAAATATAAGAAAACTTATCAGAGAGGAGAAAAGACGTTGAAACTTACTGGAGCGGGATTTTTTTTTTTTCACTCACAGTGACTGGTTAACGGGAAATGAACAAACCGGAATAATGGCAATTGACAGGAGTGATTATAAATGCTTTAAACAGAGAGGGTAAAATCCAGTCTGTTTGCTAAAATACACTTTATACCTGATGTTCAGTGTTTATTACAGGCTTTCAGTCTGTGTGTTTCTGGGCAGCACTCAAAGCTATAAGGAATATTTCCATTGGCAGAAGAAAAAAAATTAACAAAATAACTAGTCAAATTTGGTCTTAAGTTATTCAATATTTATTCAACAATTTTCAGTGTAGCTTTTAAAAAGCAATTTCATTTAAGATGTATGACTGTTGATTTTGCCATTTTTGTCTGCACTTTTTCTCATTCACATACACAAGGCCTATGTATTTTTTTTTGTCCAGTTTCGGGTGTTCTTGCTTATCAGTAAATGTTCACCTTTTGAATATTACGGTGTGATTTTGATGTATTCATGTGATTTTAATTTCCAACCCATTTTGGGTTAAGTTTAACCGCTCCGTTATTTTAATCAAACATTGACTTGTTGGGTCAAACATCCAGGCCTAACCCAACCCAGCGCTTGTTCAAGCTAAAATGATCCAAATTGTGTTGTTTTGAATAAGCCTTGGGATGCTTTTAAACAGCTTTTTTTATTTATCTACAAAAAAAAGTAAAAAAAAATATTTTAGTTTAGTAAAGGAATTCATACGGAGGCATGATATATATTAGATGTAAGCAGAACGTTCAAAAGGTTTTAGTGTGTGTAGAAATAAAACCACCATGCCTGACTAATTTTGACAGGAAAGTGCAGCCATGGAGGTTTTCCTGATTACCCGGATGGCATTAATAAGGATTACAGTGATTCCAGTCACGGTTCACTCCATAATAAAGCTGCAGATGTTGCCATTAATGCCAGTGTGCAACTGCTGGAGAAGATCTTGGGGAGCTTGAAAAAGGACCCAGCTCTTAACTTCTTAAGGTGGGGGATTAACCAACTTTAGGGAGTTAAAATAATTGTATTAATTACATTTAGCGTGTTTTTACAGACGTGTGATCCACCAGTTGAGAATCACTGATCTATGAGTTACTGACTGTCTTTGTTTCCTCTCTCTCAGACTGATGGGGCTTCATTCAAAAATGCCAAAGGGGGAATGGAAACCTCTCATTTCTTTCTTTGACTTCAAACGGAGATATCCGAATGCAACTGAGGATGAATATGTGGAGGTTTAATGCCAGTGTGCGAACAACACATTTAATACATGTGCATTAAATAACGTTTTTAAAATCTGTGTTGCTTCCTGTCGTTCATCTTTTTCCTCATGTGATCACTGGAATCATAATCTCTGTGTGTAAAGGCCAAATGTAATGTGTTTTGGTAACAAGAATACCATAGGGGTCAAATGTTAATGCGTTGGAGGCTTTTCCGCTATTCAGTTTTTTGCACCAGATAGTAGGGCTGCAACAAACGATTATTTTGATAATCAATGAATCCAACGATTATTAGAACGATTAATCGTTGATTATTTTGACGACTAATCAGTAAGTTTTGAATGATTATTCAGCTTTTTCAATTAGTTAAAACATTGAGTTATACATATTCTAACTATATTATACAAAAAAAAGAAAAGCTTTTGAAATGGTTGTTTTAATGAACTTTGAGCCAACTAAACAGGTCTTCTCTTTAAGTTTTTCTGTCCAACTCAAATCACACACTCTAAGCATTGTTTAAATATTATTAAAAATAAACAAAAATTAAAAAAAATACAAAAAAATACAAGTTAATAGAAATTATTTGTTTAAAACTAACAAAAAGATATGGATTTAATAAAACATGTTTCCCATGTAATAGTACAGAGCAAAATGTGCATGATAAATTAACACTGCCTAGTGTTCACGTGTGTGCTCACTACTGAGTTAAAGTACCACTGAAGCAGTGTTTGAGTTAATGAGATAATTAAGAGATTAATTAAGTGATGATTGAGCATTAATGATGAACACCTGATGATAATGAGCAGAATCACTGAAGGACAGAGAAACACAAGAACTACAACTGACTTCAGCCACAGCCTTAGATGAAATCAACTGAAGATAAAAGAAGACATTAAATCTCTGAAGATCTCAGCAGAGGAGGATTAAACAACACAAACAGCATTACCAGCTTCACACATTACTAACCAGATTGACTTTATTCCTGTCAGACGTCTACAGCAGTTCTTATTGAGAATTAACAGAGGTTTAGATGTTGATGTATTATTGAGTTTCTGAAGTCACCATGATGGTGATCAGTGTTTGCTTTAGCTGGGCTCTTGACCCTTGACTTGCTAACATTAGTTTTTTCTGACTACTGTAACTGTGTTTATATGACACATTTGTTATGGGATAAAAGTCCAGAGAAAATATGATCTGGGGCTTGTTTCAGAAAGGAAAACTCTGAGTATGTTAAACTTGAAATTATGGAAACACTGAGTTTTCTGTTTCAGAATCTCTGGGAAGTATGTCAAACCTGAGAAAGCAGGGTAAGTCAAGCCCATTTCTGAAAAAGAGGTAATTTATACTCAGAATCAGTTACCATGGTAACTTACTCTGTAAATCTAACCAGGGCCTGTATTTATCAAGCTTCTCAAAGTGCTATTTTAGTCTTAAGTGCTGAGAATTCATGAAATGTACTCCTGCTTTCAAACTTAAATATAAAAGTATGTTATCAAATTTCTTAAAGCTAAGAATCACTCTTACTCTCCCAGTTATTTAAGACGGCCCGAGAGGTTTCTCAAGTGGTTAGGAGTTGCCAGTAGGGGCTTGTGATGGCACTGAGGAGACAGAGACGTGCGCAAATCTTTCAGGAGAGGGAGAAAGTTTTTGAAATGTTTGACAACGAGCAGTTAATCAAACGGTATCGTTTCGAAAGAACAGGCATCATCTTTGTCAGTGCGTCTTCCTCCTTCCCGTTCGGTTTTCTTTTGGAATCCATGGTGGCTGATTATATTACAAACCCGATTCCAAAAAAGTTGGGACACTGTACAAATTGTGAATAAAAACAGAATGCAATGATGTGGAAGTTTCAAATTTCAATATTTTATTCAGAATACAACATAGATGACATATCAAATGTTTAAACTGAGAAAATGTATCATTTTAAGGGAAAAATAAGTTGATTTTAAATTTCATGGCATCAACACATCTCAAAAAAGTTGGGACAAGGCCATGTTTCCCACTGTGTGGCATCCCCTCTTCTTTTTATAACAGTCTGCAAACGTCTGGGGACTGAGGAGACAAGTTTAGGAATAGGAATGTTGTCCCATTCTTGTCTAATACAGGCTTCTAGTTGCTCAACTGTCTTAGGTCTTCTTTGTCGCATCTTCCTCTTTATGATGCGCCAAATGTTTTCTATGGGTGAAAGATCTGGACTGCAGGCTGGCCATTTCAGTACCCGGATCCTTCTTCTACGCAGCCATGATGTTGTAATTGATGCAGTATGTGGTCTGGCATTGTCATGTTGGAAAATGCAAGGTCTTCCCTGAAAGAGACGACGTCTGGATGGGAGCAGATGTTGTTCTAGAATTTGGATATACCTTTCAGCATTGATGGTGCCTTTCCAGATGTGTAAGCTGCCCATGCCACACGCACTCATGCAACCCCATACCATCAGAGATGCAGGCTTCTGAACTGAGCGCTGATAACAACTTGGGTTGTCCTTGTCCTCTTTAGTCCGGATGACATGGCGTCCCAGTTTTCCAAAAAGAACTTCAAATTTTGATTCGTCTGACCACAGAACAGTTTTCCACTTTGCCACAGTCCATTTTAAATGAGCCTTGGCCCAGAGAAAACGCCTGCGCTTCTGGATCATGTTTAGATATGGCTTCTTTTTTGACCTATAGAGTTTTAGCCGGCAACGGCGAATGGCACGGTGGATTGTGTTCACCGACAATGTTTTCTGGAAGTATTCCTGAGCCCATGTTGTGATTTCCATTACAGTAGCATTCCTGTATGTGATGCAGTGCCGTCTAAGGGCCCGAAGATCACGGGCATCCAGTATGGTTTTCCGGCCTTGACCCTTACGCACAGAGATTGTTCCAGATTCTCTGAATCTTTGGATGATATTATGCACTGTAGATGATGATAACTTCAAACTCTTTGCAATTTTTCTCTGAGAAACTCCTTTCTGATATTGCTCCACTATTTTTCGCCGCAGCATTGGGGGAATTGGTGATCCTCTGCCCATCTTGACTTCTGAGAGACACTGCCACTCTGAGAGGCTCTTTTTATACCCAATCATGTTGCCAATTGACCTAATAAGTTGCAAATTGGTCCTCCAGCTGTTCCTTATATGTACATTTAACTTTTCCGGCCTCTTATTGCTACCTGTCCCAACTTTTTTGGAATGTGTAGCTCTCATGAAATCCAAAATGAGCCAATATTTGGCATGACATTTCAAAATGTCTCACTTTCAACATTTGATATGTTATCTATATTCTATTGTGAATAAAATATAAGTTTATGAGATTTGTAAATTATTGCATTCCTTTTTTATTCACAATGTGTCCCAACTTTTTTGGAATCGGGTTTGTATCAAATCTAGGCTATACTGTATATAGGCAGGTCAGTTAACAGCACACCGGTTTAAAATTTGTAATTAAGACATGGTGGAAAACTTGTTTATCTTTCATTTCCAATGTGTATATCATAGTGTATTCTCTTGAAAATTCTTTATTGTCAAATGTGTGTTGAATGTAAACTCCTCTTAGGAATTTCAGCATTCAATGTGAATTTATCTGAGAATATTCTTAAATAAGGAAATCTATTCAGTGATTGGTCCATGCCTATGGTGTCATCCAAAATCCTGTTTGTGGCACAGCAAAGTGTCGTGAATCATCTCTAAGACTGACACTTAAGATTTAGTCCTATACTTCACTTAAATTATGAAATTTTTTTACTCTTAAGTCAATTCTTAGCAGTGTTTTTGTGAGTAATTCTCAGAGGCTTGATAAATACGGGCCCTTGTCAGGAGCAGGTTTTCTTCAGTAAACCCAGAGTTTCTTTCGGTCTCCTCCCCCTTTTTAAAGCGTCAGTGGTGTTTAAATATTATAATTTATAATTTGTTCATTCACACGAGTATTTTTGTCTTATTTCAAGTACAAATATCTAAAAATTATAAATTAAATCTAAAGTAAACACATTTTATTTAAAACAAGTAAAATTATCTGCCAGTGGGGTAAGAAAAATAATCCTAATGCAAACGGAAACAAGATTATTTTTCTTACCCCACAGATGATTCTCAAAATAAGAAAAATGTGCTTTCAAAGTTGGAGGAGAACATGAGTTTTTCGGCACTGGGTTGGTACTTCCACCTACGTCACGGCCGTGACCTTTCCGACATGATGACGTCATACGCCGTGAAGAATCACAACACCGAAGTCAAGCATTCGTGGTTAAAAAGTATATAAATGTTTATTTGTTCTTGAAAATGACTGATGGTTTCGCTAGATAAGACCCTATTCCTCAGCTGGGATCGTGCAGAGCCTCTGAAGCCCTTCCTTTGAAACTGCATTGATTTGGACCTTCAACCGTTGGTTGCCATTGAAGTCCATTATGTGGAGAAAAATCCTGGACTGTTTTCCTCAAAAAACTTAATTTCTTTTCGACTGAAGAAAGAAAGACATGAACATCTTGGATGAGATGGGGGTGAGTAAATTATCAGGACATTTTCATTTTGAAGTGAACTAATCCTTTAACTCTGGTTGTGTAGCTGTTGTCGTGACAACTCGCTTAACGGGAGATACTTCAATATGGCCGCGTTGAATATCTCACTCAGTCTGCATTGCAACACAAGCAAACCTAGCAGATGTGAAATAATGTTAGTGGAGCATGATTCAATCATGGACAGTGGTTCCACGTGATTGAAACAAGTAAAACCTAAAAGAATCAACCATGTACAACTAACTAGAATCAATGGTGTTCATTTAACTTGAATGAATGGCTTTAGTTTAACTTAAATAAATGGTTTTCATTCAATTAGAATTCTTCAAATAATCCTACAACTAATGCTTATTGTTTAGTCCTGTGATTTAAATAACTACAAACTAAATATAACATTTCTTTACACGTGATGTTCAGTGTTGGCAGTCCAGGGGTCCGTTCTTCGTACCTCGCTTAATACATCTGAGATGATTTGACAGATCCCAGATCTTCTAATCTGATCTCTGGCTAATTTGGTTCTTCAAACAAATTTGCGGATTGGATTAAAATATCTGGATGAAGTTGTGTGAGATTACTGCGTTCCTGTGTTCTCTGAAGAGGGCAGATGCATCGATACTCGAAACCACGATCAGCAATGCAGCGATTGGCTGGCAGCAAGACAGCAACGTAATGACATCATATAATTAAAAAAGCCACCTGGCAAAAAAACTTGACAAATTAAAAAAAAAAAAAAAAAATGACGAGTTTCTGGACCTTTATAAGGAAACAGCCAAGTGACCAAACCAACATAAAAGTTATAATAGGTAAATATAATGTGCACTGTTTTTTTTAAACATGATTCCCAATTATTTACATTCACGATTTTATAGTATTTGTACACCCTTTACATTTTTATTTCAATGTTGTAATTAGCAGTTCATTTAATTTTATCTTTGAAGCAGATTTGTTACACGACAGCATTAATTAAACTTTCTTAAGGGTCAAGATCAAGTTATCTGCATCTCCTGTGCTGCATTAAACCATCCCATAATATCCATCATCACTCAAATTAATGCACGGCTTAGAGTAACGTTACAGCATGTGTGTAAGACTGCAATAAAATGATAAAGTAATTATTCTATCAAAAATAAATCTCAATCAAGTGGCTGTGTCTATAGTATTATACACAACATTATAATATTATTTTCAAATACATTTTTATATTATTATTATTGCCTCTGGTTCAGTAAGTAACTCTTGTAATAAAGTAGCAGTGATTGGGACAAATTTTGAGTATCAACACCACTTAAAAAGATGCAATCTAATCCTGTTTACATGAAATGACTAAACTTATGGATCTATTGCTATGACAACAAGTCCAGGATGAGCATCAAAGAACTAAACAATCCAAGATCATGCCAAATCATCAACAATCAAATCCAATTTACTGAGTTAACACCATACAAAGAATAGACCCCAGAAGTGCTAGGACTACTGGTTTCACCCAGAACAGTATCACACTGGTTATTTTATCATTAAAGCAATTTGAGTTCTTGTTAGCAGGTCCTCAACCCAAGCACATGCTCTACACCTCACCACAATGGTAACCCCCCCCAAAAAACACGAACATAACACAAACTTTTAAATACCAACATAACAGAACATTACACATTAAAAAGTCTCTCCATTTTCTCATCTTGTTAAAAATGCATAAAATAGCACTTTATTTAAACATTTACTCTCCGAATTCAGCCCCTTTGCAAAGCATGATGGGAAGTGAAAGTCCTGTTTGATTGGGTTACTTGATTGAAACATGTTATTTCAAAATGTTATGTCAAAGAGTAATGGTTTCAAGTCAATTTAACATGAAGCGATCACATTTAAACCAGAAACCTGATATAATGGTGTTAAATCAAGATGAATTGCTTAAATAAAGTGAACAGCTTCATTTGAGTGTATAGCTAAATGTAATTTAAAAAGTTGAAACTACAGATGTTTTAAGTCTGTATATTAATTATTTGACCTTAAAAGTTATTAAGGAAGATCACCTCAGGAAGTTTTCTCCCAGGACAGGAGACAAAATGATCCGGTTTAATCCAGTTTGGCAAACCAGCAGTGGGTTACTATATAGCCCAGCAGGCTGGGTATAGTTTGTGAGGAGGTGCATCATTTCTAATGTCAGAAAAACTTAACCCAGCAGTGGGTTAACCCGACAAAATGACCCAACTCAGCAGTCTGGGTAAACTAATAACCCTTCAAATTTTAGAGTGTGTAACGGTCACTTAGAGCCTTTACGGTAATTCGAGGTAGAATGACAACTGCGCATGTGCGTAGCGTGTGTGTCTGAAAGTGATGTGACAGGTGAGCAGGAGAAAGAGATAACCGCTCTACCGACTTTCTACTCTTCTTCCTTTTATTTCCCTTTTTCTGACCTCAGTTGAATGTTTATTTGTATACATTTTCCTCATTCAATCTCCATGTATGCTGATGAGTGTGATGTGTCATTTTATTAAACCCGGGGAAAATACGCCAGCTCTCGCCTCTGTATCTTTTCCTCCGACACCACACCATTGTTTTCTTTCTGGGCAACAGCATCTCAACTGTGCGTTACAAGTGTTAAAACAGAGGGACAGTTGGATGATAAAGAACAGCGTGTACATCACACCTGCACCCAATGTTTGCTCCACAGGTGCAATAGTAGCATCCAGAAAAAGAATTGAATAAAGTCTGTTTTTATACGGGTATTTCACAGCTGTCTCCCTTTAACGGTATGACTGTAACTTTGATGTTTGTGATCTTTAATATCTGTGCTCTAAAATTTTATTTGATCTTTGGTATATTAAATCAGGCCTATGTGTGCACATTATACTTAGCTAGTTTACTTAAAAGCACATTTTTCACAAGGGATTCAACAAGTAGTGTCTGCGACTGCATGGTTGACTTGACACACTAGTAGTGCCCATATTAAACATCGAATTTTGATCACCATCTGAATCTTTGAAATGAATCTTCTTCATGTGAGGTTTCAGTGATTCAGCCGTTGAATGCTGTTCCGAATAATGCTGTTATTCAATTTAGCGCCAGGCTAGCTTGCCTACTTCATTCACAAACCCGAGCGTGTGTGCAGGATCTCTGTGCTCCAGCAGATGTCGCTGTGGTGTTCTCCATCTCTCGGTGAGTGTGTGAACAGAGCTGAGGTCTGTCCGCCGAACACACGGCTTCAGTTCTGAGGCGTTTCTTGTGTTTACGCGGCTCTCTGACGCGCTCACGCGCCTGCCAAACAAACACAGGTGCGGAAATAACAGGGATTTCTGGGATTTTTGCGGGCTACCGGTGGAAAGACGGGAAGGAGGCAGAACAAGGCGGCTCTCTGTGACACCACCAGCCGAAGAGTGCGTGTGACGGGATAAATAGATGGAGTGCGCGAGCGATCGGTCATTACTGAGGGTGTGACTGTTTAAAAGATGGAAGGTTTTACCTGTAAACCGTTAAACCGACAGCGCTGATTGCCATGACCTTTGAACTGTAGCGATGTAAATCAGCCATTCGTTTCCTAAATCATGCTATCAGCACAAATATAGCACTAAACTGTAAAAAAAAAAAAAATGTAAACAAGGATTATTACAGTACGTTTCACAAAAAAGTATTTGAGCATTTCTACTTAGAGATTTCACGTGTAATTCAAGGTGTTGAGTAAAAATTGTTTCTAGACCATTCACTCACATTCATTCAAGGTGTGAGGAAAGTATGTTTGTGTGGATTACAGTCTTAAAATAAAACTTTATGAAAATGTACTTTATGTTTTTAAAACATATAAAAGCACAACAAACATAAAGAGTAAGTCTGTAATGACATTTTTTTAAATGTTTTTCTTGTTATTTTCTCAGACCTTCATAGCTGGCATTGACCCCTGAATAGAGTCACGATAATAATCATCAGACCCTCGCAGGTCATTTGACTGTCTCTGCAGAAGCTATGTATGTGTGTATTAGGGTGTTTCCGGCGCTGTCAGGTGTGTGTGTGTTTGGGGAGTCAACACAACAGTTCCTGTTCTGGGTTAAAAATAACCTCAGAGACTAAAATTCCTCTCTCTCTCTCTCTCTCTCTCTCTCTCTCTCTCTCTCTCTCTCTCTCTCTCTCTCTCTCTCTTTATCTCTGTCCGTCTCTGCTGGTGTGGAGCAAGACGGTCCAGCAGTGTGTTACACAACCTCCAAAATAAAGCCTCTTCAGCAGAACCCTCTTCATATTAACAACATTTGGCTTCATAGCGTTCTTAAGTTGTGATATGGATATGTGGATATTTCATTTCATACTCTTCAGATCAGTGTTTTGATTAACTCTCCATAAAACTGTGCCTTGTTTACAAAGTAAAATGCGCCGAACAAACATAATCCTTCAACGAGATCCGAAACGCCATTAAAATAAACCATCCACTTGTTTCTAACACTGGGATCCTTCTGAAATCTGTACAGAGATGCAAATGAGCTTTAAACTGGATGCATCAAAGCGAACTTTCTTTCACTTTTCCATTTGTCCTGTTGTCGGTAGACTCAAGTGCGTGGAGTAATGGATATCAGTGTAGACAGCGTCAGTGATTATAATGGGTTTATTTGCTTTTGACACAACGCTCACAACCAGTGTAGCCAAATGACAGCACTTAAGCGACTGAACGCAAGTGGGCAGGGCCTATTGTACTGGTGGGCGGGGCCTATTGTGCGATGATGTATCACTATTCATCAATGTCTTGCTCTGGAGGCGGGCATATGCAAATGTATTTACCCTAGTGACGTCACAGATCCCGCAATATCAAAACAAGCCATTTTTAGAGCTTGATTAGATAAATGCTTTGTTTATAATGAGGAGGACGTTTTAAGCTATGAAACTTGCAGAATGCTTTAATGGTACAAAAACCTCTTATATATAAAAAAATCAAGGCAAATTTTATTTCTCATGTCCTGACCACTTTATTGTACATATAGAAAAAAATTAAGTTAATATTCATCTGGCGTACAGATTTGCACATAAAGTACTGTATACACAACTGTATAAATATAAATGTCTTTACATAATAAGTATCTATTGCATAATGACATCAGATAGTAAAATAATGTTTGGTTCTAAGTGTATTTGATGTGATAATGTGATGACTACTCATACGGAAGCATTCCAGACACTTTCTTTCCCGTTAATGACCTTCAACTGTCTGAATTTGTTTCTGTCTCTCTCTGTGTTTGTACGTTTGCTCAGTCTTTCCCTCCGGTTCTTACGCTCAACCTCTGCCCTCCATCTCTTTCACAGACGTGTTTTTGAGCATAGTCTGTTTGATCTGGTCCTCACATGCCTCCGCCCACACCTTCTCTCAACCATCCATCTCTCTCTCTCTCTCTCCATGTGCAGCGTGTTGGTCATGCTGAGCTTTTCCACTCCTGAGGAAACGACTCAAAACACCAC
>CM077171.1:44365854-44748354 GCA_039654105.1 Coreius guichenoti | reverse complement strand
GGGTGTTCCCGGTCTGCAGTGGTCAGTATCTATCAAAAGTGCTCCAAGGAAGGAACAGTGGTGAACCGGCGACAGGGTCATGGGCGGCCAAGGCTCATTGATGCACGTGGGGAGCGAAGGCTGGCCCGTGTGGTCCGATCAAACAGACGAGCTACTGGAGCTCAAATTGCTCAAGAAGTTAATGCTGGTTCTGATAGAAAGGTGTCAGAATACACAGTGCATCGCAGTTTGTTGCGTATCATAGCCGCAGACCAGTCAGGGTGCCCATGCTGACCCCTGTCCACCGCCGAAAGCACCAACAGTGGGCACGTGAGCATCAGAACTGGACCAAGGAGCAATGGAAGAAGGTGGCCTGGTCTGATGAATCATGTTTTCTTTTACATCACGTGGATGGCCGGGTGCATGTGCGTGGCTTACCTGGGGAACACATGGCACCAGGATGCACTATGGGAAGAAGGCAAGCCGACGGAGGCAATGTGATGCTTTGGGCAATGTTCTGCTGGGAAACCTTGGGTCCTGCCATCCATGTGGATGTTACTAAGCAGTACCACCAGGATAATGCGACCTGCCACAAAGCAAAAATGATTCAGGAATGGTTTTAGAATCACAACGAGTTTGAGGTGTTGACTTGGCCTACAAATTCCCCAGATCTCAATCCAATCGAGCATCTGTGGGATGTGCTGAACAAACAAGTCCAATCCATGGAGGCCCCACCTCACAACTTACAGGACTTAAAGGATCTGCTGCTAACATCTTGGTGCCAGATACCAGAGCACAATTTTAGGGGTCTAGTGGAGTCCATGCCTCGACGGGTCAGGGCTGTTTTGGCAGCAAAAGGGGGACCAACACAATATTAGGTCATAATGTTATGCCTGATGTGTATATATAACTCTTCGTTTTTGTCAGGATGAGACCCAAACTAAGGGCAACTGGATATTTATAAAAAAATGAACAAACCCTTTAATGTCCCTCCCCAACTTCCTGTTTCAATGGGAAATACATCAATACAGGAATGAAAACTCTCTTATTTTAATTTTAATTATTAGTATTATTCCTGATTATATTTATTGAAAATGTTATATTTATTCAAAGGTTTGAATGCATTCACGTAATGTCTGAACCTTTCAATAATTATCATGAATAATGAATTTAATGACTCTATTTAATAATTCTAATTTAGGTTACACAGGTGTAGTTTGGTGGCCCTCTGCCTCAGGTTTTATCTTTATTAAGACATGCACATTCATTTCCTCACATACAGAGGATATTTTGTGCACTGGGGTAGTTGCTATATTAAGGCAGTTATTTGAGTTGGACTGAAGGGGGGTTTAAGGGGGCGTCTCAGCAGACCCAAAGACTATCTGACGCTCAACGACATTGTAAACAAGTCAAAATTCCACTCGGCCCTAAACATAGAGCCTCTCTCATAAAAGCAAAGGATAGAGTGTCAATCTCTGTTTAACCCCTTACTGTCACTCTGAGCGGGTCGTCTTCTTTCTGGATAATAATTCAATGCAAATAATTCAAGCTTGAACCCCCTGAAGGAGGTCAAAACAAATGCCTGCTTATCTAAAAAAAAAAACTCCAGCTAATAAAAATATGCCCTAAGAATCTTTTGCTTATGTTCCCATTAAGTTATGCAAAGGAAAAAAAACTTATTTAGGAATGTTCTCTGAACCTTCAAAATGTCAAATATTTTAAAGGCAGCGGCTATTTGCAAATAGCAATAGATGTAAAAATTGCAGTATTTTCTGTGCAATAAGTGTAAATGGTAGTAAGATCCTATTTATACTTATAAATAGTGGCAGATACTATTTGCACCTTAGTGTTGTTGTGCATTAAATGGTATGCAATAATAACAAAGAGTGTAAACGATTATATATTTATTAAAATTATTAAATGGATGCCGCCTTATTGGGACAATAAAGCCCTCCCTACACCTACCCCTAACCCCTTTAAGATTATACACACGTTAGACCGTTTATTCACACCTTTCGAATATTTTCTTCTTTTTATTGAAAATAAATGCCTTTCCGATCTGATATGTGATGGGAAAAGGGAGTAGAGCAAGTTTGGCAAAAGGCGGACTCAAACTCGGGTCGATTTGAGTCTAAACTTTATGCCACGCGCCTTACCCCTACACTACTGCTACTGCTAGTGTTGGCCAATCAGTGTCTTCCATAATTCCACAGACGTCAGTGGGCGGAGTTAGTGTAAATAGCCTCTGCCAACAAGGCAGGCACTGCGTATTTTAAATGTTTCTTGCTTCTTGGTAATGCGAACTTTCCAGTTTATCATTCTTCTGTCACCACTGGCAGATATGTTTTCTTGTTTTAAGCAAAAACTAAATTTTGATAATTTTTTAGAAAAAAAGACTAAGGGCCAGATTTACTAAACAGGGCAAATTAGCGTGAGAGCACAATTCCAAAAAAGCGCCGATGGGAGTGTAAAGTTCTGCACGTGATCTACTGACGACACGCAAATGAATGAACACAGACGCAGCCGGATCATTTCCATAACGACCAGCGCAATCTACCAATTAGCATCTGGTTTAAGACGTGCTTTTTTGTGCGTTAAATAATGGCACAAACACCAGTAAATTGACGAGCGCAAACCTTAGTAAATCACCGTGCATGATTCATTTCAATACTGTCCTCCCATAAATTTTGCATCTAAAAGGGAAACTCCTAAAAATGCATATACAATAAGGTCAGCCGCACAAATAACTCTGTCCACACCTTTTCAGCGCTAATTTCACTGCGTGTCTTTAGTAAGTCCTGACAGTTGTTTTTTAATGCCAAAAGAGGGTTTTAAAATCTGGCCCTTAATATTTCATGTCATTTCGCATCTCAAGTAAATGTATCTCAATTTTAGAAAGTTTAGATATGTGTACTGGAAGACAAGCCAAAAATACTAGGACATTCATTTTTGCAGTGTACTAATAATTGTAGGACTTTACAGTAAGGTGTAATTTGTTAACATTAGTTAATACTTATAATACTTCCGTTTTTAGAGAGATTGAATGTAATTGTCTTTCCTGTCTTTCAGCTAAACTGGAAGGTCGCTCTTGTGAATATAATGGCCAGATGTATCAAAATGGAGAAAACTTCCGCGCAGGCTGCAAACACCAGTGCACCTGTATCGATGGGGCGGTGGGATGCGTGCCTCTTTGCCCCACAGACATTCCCCTGGCATCGCCGTCCTGTCCCGCACCTCGGCTGGTGAAAATCCCCGGCCAGTGCTGCCTCAGTGTGGACTGTCACGGCGGTTCCTCCGTCCTGCCGCCCGTGTTCAGACGGCCGCAGCCGCCTCCCTACCTGTTCCCTGACCTGCACACTTTCAAGAAGCCCCGGCCGAAGCCATACCCCTACAAGCCCAAAGACTCTCTGAGCAATGAGCTCATAGAGGTGGAGCAAAAGTGGGACAGACCACGCAGTCGAAAACACCTGCCAGGTGAGGGCGCTCTTCTGTTCTGTTCTGTGTCCCCAAGTTTATTTTAACTAGCACCAGATTCCTAGGTCAATATGTGTCAACCATTTGCAAAATCATGCTAGACTTGCACCAAACCAGCATAAAACAGTTTGGACCAGCATATAAATGCACGCATATTTAAGAGGCCGATCTGTTAAATCAAGACACTACAGGTAAAACTGTTTTTTTTTCTTTTTTCTTTTCATGCATTGGTCAGTTTTGAGATTTTAGCCTATTTTGCTTCCATAACTTGTCTTCTTTCAGACTAGTGGACAGAAAACATCCAAAATACACATTTAAGTGTTTATTACACTTTATCTATGTGTGTCTGTAGATTTCAATTACAGTACATATCTTTTAAAGAGTTTTTCCTCCACTTCAGAAACACTTACACACACCAAAATTTACAGTTTTATTCCTGTCTATATTCTGAAGGTTTTTACTGTGGGGTTTGTTCATATATCATTCACACTGATTTATACAACATTTTATTCCTAAAAACATGGTGGAAATGTGTTTTTCTGGCTGTTGAAAGTATTTTCTGATTTATGGAGTGATAAAAAGAGATATTCAAAATCCCCTCACTATAAACCTTTAACTCTAATGTGTTAACAAAATCAAACAAGAACTTTGATCCTGGTTTTATCCAATGTTCAGATTCATCTTCTGGAGTTTTTTTCAAATGACTGCAAATTTAATTAGAAAATGCCTTGTGCATATTTAAACATTTTAGAAAAATTGTAAAACAAAAATAATTTTCTTGATGAACTGTGATTTAAGAATTAATTAATAAATTCTTGATTAATTATGGTGATCTCTATTGGTTAATTTTCTTTACCCTATTCACCTGTGGCTTCTTGCCTTAATTTCTTTTAACTTGACGGCGCCAAATCCCTCAAATTTTAGTAATTTTATGTTTTTTTTGTGTCATTTTTATTAGTTGTTTTTTTAACTGTCTATATAGTTTTTAATGTTTTTTATTTCAGTTTTAGTTTTATTATTATTGGTGTTATTTTAGTACATCAATTTAATCTAAATGGAAATTAAAAATGTTGCTTTGGCAACTAACTGAAATGAAATATATATATATATGTTTATTTCATACTAAGTAAACTACAAATCCATTTACATATTTACTGACATATCACTTGAGACTGATAGAAATATTATAATTAATTTACTTGGAGTACTTCCCTGCACAATGCACATTTCTTAATATTAAGCCTAAACTGTGTTTTTAATATCCCTATTAGTAAGGATAGTATTATCTCTGTATAATATCAGTCTTTAAATGTGAGATATTTAAATGTGTACCTAAAGTATACTTGCATTAGTTCCACTTTGGCACAATCAAATGTACTTAAGTGTATCTTTAGCTGGACCTCAGCACTTCTGGATAACTAAAGTGCATTAAGTACAAAATTAGTTGTTCCAATTTAGCAGACTTTAAGTTTACCAGTTTAGTGTACCAACAGTACAATTGCAGGGTATTTATATTAAGTACATAAATATGTAAATGTATTTGTACTTAGCATAAAATAAATGTATTTTAAATGCATTTTGGTATATTAATTTTTCACTAGGGTCAGGATGTAAGATGTATCGCTGCTCGTCAAAGACGTCTGTTTAGCATATGTTCACATAGACCAACAATCAAAAGTAGTGCAGCAGAGTGCAAGAATGTGTCCTGTGAGAACGAACGCCCCCCTTTGGGTTTCGGTTCAATTAACAGTCAGTCCCAATGTGAGCTGTGGCGGTTTCTTCTGCATGCACTTCTGTGTGAGTGCTTGTGTTGAGCAGCCCGCCGCTTCTTTTCCAGTATATCCTTGTGAACCAGCCCCACACATGCTCCATAATCACTTTCTCTATGCGTCAGTGTTCCCTGTTGGGTGAATGGTGCCTGTGTACTACCTTACCCTGTCTCTCTCGCTCTCCCTAGCGTGGAAGCAAGCCGGACGGCAATGTGTCGCTCAGACGACAAGCTGGACACCTTGTTCACGCAGCTGCGGGATGGGCGTGTCGTCTCGGGTCACCAATGAGAACGCTCAGTGCAAACTGCTGAAGGAAACCAGACTCTGCAGCATTCGTCCCTGTAGTTCTGTGGCTGTGCCTATAAAGGTAAAGGTCTCAGAAATGATCTGCACATTCACCACACGATCCTGATAGATAGACCAGTATATCTCTGCATAAATAGAAAGAAATCTTCATTGCTTCACAAAAAGACCTGATTCTGAATGTTTACACTGCAAAAAAAGTATTTTGTCTTGTTTTCCAGTACACATATCTAAAAATGGTTAAATTAAGATACAATTACTTGAGAAGCAAAATTGTTGTTTTCTGAAGAAAAAAAAAAAATCTAAGTTGAGTGACTTTACACTTGAAACTTGCTAGAAAAAATATCTGCCAAATAGGATTATTGACAGATTTTTTTTGTTGTCTTATTTTAAGCATGAACTCACTTAATTTTGATCAATTTTTCAGAAAACAAGCCTTAATATTTTAAGTAATTTTGCTTCTCAAGTAAATGTATCTTGGTGTAAGAATGTTGAGATATTTGTGCTGGAATACAAGAGAAAATACAGAGGAAGAAATTCATTTTTGCATCTTGGTCCACCACCTACAGCGGCACCAAACTAACCAACTACAAACATTAATTAAATTAAATCCTTAAATCTAAACCATGCAATCATTATTTGGCCTTTGGCTCTTTCTTGCAGAAGACCAAAATCATAAACATCAGCTTAAAGTAGAAAAGGAAGCCTGACAGTTGTTTACCTTCTTGATTCGTGTTGCCCCTGCAGCTGCGATACTTCTTTTCCAAGTTATTGTATTTGTAACTAGCCCTTGTGCATCCTTATGGACATTTTTGTTTTTTTGATCATTTCGCCTGTGTTAATGCTAACTACATACATTTTGGCACAGGTGTGTATTTTTATTGGAATTTTACTTTCACCCCATTTTCTTTAAAAAATCAATTTTGCACTAGGTACACAAAATAGTTCCACTCAGCATCGTTTGGACAAAAATGTCCCCATTGAAACCTATTAAAACTGCAATTTTTAATCCCAGGGCCATTTAACTTAAAAATGATACAATCTTTGTTAATAGGCTTTCATTCTGTTGGCAAGGCTTCAAAATTTAAACTTTAATTTTTTTTTACCAGATGTGTGTGTGCATGGATGTGCATGTGTGTGCTTGTAATATTTGAGAGAGAAAAACTGTGTGTCCCAGTGGAGTTTTGTTGGCATCTAATGGGGAAAAAGTTGGCACTGCGCCCAAACAAAATCTTCCTGAGAGCTCATTTTTTGAGAGATCAACCTCAAATTTGGAACTCAACTTTAGATGTATGGCTTTGATTTTCTAGCAGTTTTAGAGTTCAACATCTTTCAACATGTTTCATAAAATATATATTTTATATAAAATAATGTTCATAAATAATTTTCATAAACTTAAAGCTCTATAACTTTTTTTTGGTTTCACTTTATAACTTTATCACTTCAACAATAATCTTCCAAGGGTCTTCTTTAAAATGAGACCAAACTTAAGTCTGTGCTCCCAAGATTCAATTTTTTATGATAGTTTTTTAACATGGGTATTTTTGTCCACTGTGGACCTATGTGTAACTTTTTTTATTTTGTTAACGCCAACTGCATACATTTTGGCACAGGTGTGTATTTTTATTGGAATTTTACTATTTCACCCCCATTTCCTTTAAAAAATCTATTTTACACTAGTAACACAAAATAGTTCCTCTCAGGACCGTTTGGACAAAAATGTCCCCATTGAAACCCATTAAAACTGCAATTTTTAAACCCAGGTCCATTTAACTATAAAATGATGCAATCTTTGTTAATAGTCCTTTGTGCAAGACTGAGAAATGCCACTTACTTCCCGTTCTGTAAAATGTAATAGAGCATTCGGTGCAGAAAGACAAAATACACTTTGGCAGATGAAAACAAGTCCTAATTTCTTTTGCAGTGTTGCTTCTCTAGTCAGTTTATTTACTTTAGTGCTACTTAACGCACACTAAATCCACACTATCTCTAATACCGCTTCAGATATTGAGGCTAAAGGCCCCGATATACTTCAAGCGAAATCGAAGAACGAACTGATGTGACGTCATTTCGAACAAAATCAAGCCAAAACGAAGTTTGTTTGGAGTTCGATTTGGGAGGTCGAAACAGCTTGCCAAAGCGAACTTTCTGGAAAAGTTCGCTCCGGCTGCTAAACACCTTTGAACTATCATTGGTCCATGGTGATTGTGTAATAGGTAGGTGTGTGCAGAGGCTCCGCCTTCTTTCACGCTGAAATCTCCCCTGGTTCATTTCTCCTGTTCAGTTGGTCGCGGTCAGATGTCCGTGAGTGAAAACATGAAAAACAGTGTCGGTGTCTCGTTTAATCAGAAGTACAACTTCATTTTCTACTATAAAGCAGCTCTCCAGTGTGTTCATGTTTAATACGGTAAAGCTGCTTGATCTTCAGCAATCAATTGTATAAAGTGCCATATAAATAACATGACTTTACTAGAATGCCATGTTGCTATGATCAGATGCTTTTCTTATGCTTTATTAAAATGCTCGCTGTTTTCTCAAATTTGCTGTGTTTATTTTGTTATTGAGAGAAAAGCGTGCAGCACATATTTACATATTCATCTAATCATTGCTCTGATCAGTGTGGGTGGTGTCGGATGATAACAGTATATCGCTGCTCACGATTTTCGAACTTCATGCTGTATCCCGTCATTCATCATGTTGAGGAACTTGCATGCCCCAAATATCGCGTCATGCCCCAAATATCGCAACATGTAAGTCAAATTAATTAGATGTTACTTATAATCTGCAGTCTCTGTGAAACGTAAAGTGTTGCACATTATATTGGCACAACCACATTATATGGATTTTGTCAAATGTTTGCAAATGAAGCACCACAATCACGCGCTTATTAAAGCCCAAAGTATACTTTGGCCGTCCATGCACCATCTGCATGACGTAATTTTCGCCATCAGGAGGGTTCGCGGACGTCCGCACACCCCGTTCTCTGCGTGCAGTCCAATTTTGGAGACCGCGCAGATGGTGCATGTACAACAGAGAGAAAGACAGAAGCATCACAACAATTGTACTGCACATGTGTCGAACTTAAGTATACTTTGAAAGCTGTGCAGACACGACTACATGTGAGGCTCGTCTGGACGTGGAAATTGAAGTATACCTAGGCCTTATGTGTGTCCCACTGAGTAAACAAAAAAGTCTTAAAACACTTGCTTTCTTCACGGCCACATTGGCCAAACTCTGGAAATATGTCATGTAAGTAGAGAAGTGGTCAAGTGCAAAGATCTCAAGTATGGGCATTGGGACAGGCCCTTAGTGTTTCAAAAAGATGGTGCACGCTGCTAAACTGATGTTTCCTTGTGACTCTGCATTGTCTTAACCCACCTGCTTTTCAGTGCAGATGTGATTGTAACCTGCCTTGTGTTTGTCCAACAGAAGGGGAGGAAGTGCTCTCGTACCCAGAAGTCTCCAGAGCCTCTGCGTCTTCGCTACGCCGGCTGCCGTAGCACGCGTCTCTATCGGCCCAACTACTGCGGGATGTGTCTTGACGGGCGATGCTGCTCTCCCCGCCGCACACGAACGGCCCCCGTGCTCTTCGCCTGTCCCGACGGTGAGCGCTTCGAGAGGGCTGTCATGTTCGTGCAGTCCTGCAAGTGCAACGACGAATGCGGCCACCTGAACGACGCGGCGCTCCCGCCCCAGCGCTGGCTGTATGGTGACATGCACAAGTTCATCGATTAATGGCTCGTTCCACTGAAGACCTGCCCCCGTGTCCTTCCCCGTCCAATAGAGTAGCGTTTCGAAGTGTAGACGCCAGGCAGAGGCCTCATTATAACGCAAATCCACATGGAAAAAAAGGGCCGTTTTGGTTTCCAATCCCTTGTACCAAGAGCCTTAGAGTAGATGCGCTTTCCGTGAGGATCCAGGATGGGTCGTGTCCCCTGTCGTGAATATATACAAATGGATTTTCTGGTCCTCACCATGAACAGTAATGCATTATGGGGCACCTGCACAATCTAGATGAGACTTTAAGCAGGTTTGGAGAAAAAACAAGATTAGACACTTTAAACATTGTGGGACCGACTCACATCTCACAAAGGGCTGGTCTTTACTTCTTTTGTAGTGTTTGCTTTGCCTTGACGTTCAAAGAACAGCCGGCAAATACAAGGGAAACTCAACGGGAAGTCGTTGTAAGCTTTGGCTCGGCTGCTTGTGGACTCGACGCTGAGCCATTTTGTGAGCGCATGACTCCATCAACTCACCAAGGGATATCTGCCAAGCGCCGCAGCTCCCTGGCGTCAAAACGTCGGCTCCTCTGCTCCCGGCTAATTACAATCCTCTTCCATGGGGGCAGAAAGAAACCCAGTAACCCTCTGGTTTGCAATAAAAATATGTTTAAAACACCAGCATCTGATGTAAACATGTAATTTGAAAGTAATGGGTGGGACGGTTCTCTCAAACGCTGCTCTAGTCTGCTCTTTAATCTACCACGTGATGGCAGAGCCTCGTGCAAACGGCACTGTTGACGGTGTGTTTTATGATGCAGCGGTCTCTATTTTTGCCTGGCATTGGTGCATAAACTGACGGAGGTGACGTCGTGCCATCTGCCCTAAAGAGCAAGGGTTTGAACAGGCTTTGAGACACAAATAGGCAAACTTCTGAACAAGTGAGAAGCCATGTTGTCATAGAATGATTGTGATATGTTTTGCTAAGTTATGTTTCCCAATCGTACCTCAATTAAATAAAACTACTTTTTTTTTTTTTACATTTTACATGTCAGATACCATGTTCGTTACAGCAGCATTTCGGAGAAATTACGTCGTTGTGGAGAAAGCTGACTGAATATGAACTGCATAAAATGGGAGTACAACAATATACTGCATGTAAAGTGATGGCTTTCTGTTTTTTTGTGTAAATTATCTAGGTATATCTGACATAAATTGCCTTCTCGAATCAATGAATTAGCATAAGTTATTAAGGTGCGTAACATTTACCGTTTAGTGTGTTTTCGCGCGCGAAATCCAGTCAGCAATCTACGCGCGAAATATTTACACGCAGATTACGCGTAAAGTTAAATTGATCGTGCGAATTCGCCGTTTTAACCCACAGGAATATTGTTGAACCAACGTGGTTCAAACGACGGAGGTGCGACCAGGCGCAAATAGTTAATTTCTCCGATGCTTTGTATGGTAGAGCAGCGAGTTACATCGATTTTAACCCGTTTTATCGTCTAGCAGGGGGAAAATGTAAAACGATTACAAACCAAGCATCATTGCAATAGATCTGATTTAATTTTAGCTGATGTTTGTATGCTTTTATTAACGTATTTTTGTACAGCCTTTTAAACAGTCACCGAGTTATATAATCATCAAATGACAGTGACCGAGTAGCCAACATGTGATTAAATGCTTCATAAATACCACATCAATCAAGCTGCACACTTTGGTACTATTAAAAACCAGACTTGCCTCGATTTGGCTCTGGTCTGAAGGTTTTTGTTTTTTTTTTAAATACAGGAAGTTCCCCTGATTTGTTTTACCTCTGAAGACAGAGGACAACCACTCACCATGTATCAAATAAACTGGCTTGTAAAAACTCACTGCAGGTGTGTGATCATTTGTTCTAATTTATTATTTTGCCGAGCATATTTATTAGTTAATATGTATTAGATTGCATAATTGAATATGTTGCTCATATCAACTGAAGACATTAAATAAAACCATTTAGCATGTGAACACGAGTAAAAAGTTGCATCTTATATGGTGAATATATGTAAATATTATATAGAACTTACAAGGATTCTTCAGTTTAAACAAAAGACCAGTCCAGTCAACTAATGATTGGATGGACACTGAAATCATCCTGTTACGACACCATTTTTGGAAATAAGAAAGGTTCATTTTCTTTGCAAAAACGATTGTTTTTATTTTGGGTTGACATGACCCAGATACAAATGACAGGAGTCAAACAATCAGTTAACCTCAAATAAATGGAGGTTATGACACTGGCCTGCAAGTTTCACAACATCCAGATGAAATATTTCAGAGAAATGTGAAAATTAGCATAAGTTATGCATTACTAGAAACAGGTACTAAAGCAATTTGGAAACCCAATAAAACCAAAAATTAACACTTTTCAGAAGACAAACACAGCCAGCCAAGGTGTAGTATATAAAAAGTTTTAATTCCATTAAAACCCCAAAACAAAAACATGATTTTATGACAAAATCAAAACAGACATCTCGGCCGAGAGAAGCGGTAAAAACAATTGTGGGTTTGAGGTAAAAAGGAGGCTTTTAAAAACGGAGGTTCGTCGTCCCACCGCAATCCAACAGCTGCGGTTCTGGAAACATCGAGACCTTCATCTGGACTGTTCAACTGCACAGAGAAAGAGACAAACGTCACTTCAAATGCAAAACACTGCATCCTTTTAAACTAGTCACCATTTATGAGGGCATGAAACATTCAGAAGCATTTGGCAAGAAACCATGTCATACTGGGAAGTACGATAAAGCAATATCTGGGATAACAGTTTGGTTTTTGGTCTAGTTTAACACGTAAATTTGACCAATCAACTGAAGACCATTATATTCTGGGAAACCAACAATGCCAATAACCTCAAAATATCCAATTAACTAGCCTCGCTTTAGTGACCACATCAGTGTCCACCAATATTACGGTTATCAATTCATCACACCGCTCAGGTTGCATTCAATTTGGAAGCAGATATTATCAGGGTTCATTCCTTCATGCTCAAAATGCACAAGACCGAAGACTCACTGTAAGTGGAAATGTCGATCTCCTCGGGTAACTCGGCCACGTTGACCTCAAACCGGTCCTGCACGTCGTTCAGGATTTTGGCATCCGTTTCATCTGACACGAATGTGACGGCCAAACCCTTGGTGCCAAAGCGACCCGCACGAGCCACCTGAGAACGAGACGGTGTGAGACGCGGCCCTTCAGAGCTCAGAAGCATTCATACACGCACGGTTGCATTCATACCCTGTGGAGGTACGTGTCTGAGTCCTCTGGCATGTCGTAGTTGAAGACGATGTTGACCCTCTCGATATCCATGCCTCGACCGAACAGATTTGTGGCCACTAGGATCCTCCTCTGAAAGTCTTTGAACTGCTGATACCGAGACAACCTGTGAGCAGAGATTCAAATGGAAGCATTAAAACATCCGGTCCTTAAAGCGTCCCAGTAATCCCTCGCTTTTACAAGCCCTAAAGAAAATGGTTTTCACCATGTGAAAATGTCCTTAAAGAACATTTGCATGCGTTGTGTCTTTTGGGAATGACTTTAAAAACAAGGGTTTTTACAAAACTGGGGTTCATGAGTTCACAAAGGTTAAAATAAAAAAAAAAGTATGAATTTTATAATAAAAAAAAAAAAAAAACCTTTTTGGCCAAAGGAAAATGTTAGGTCTTTATGAAGATCTGAGCAAACCATGGACATTTGATAATTTGGTTTAACATCTATATAAAATTTATACAAATTTTCAGTAAATATTCTACAAAAATGTCACTTACCTTTTGTTTTATGTAAAAAATTAAACAATAGATGTTACTCAGTATACACTAATCTTAAGACAAGTTACATTTTACATTTGATTTAGCAGTATATTGTAACCAGTGTTGTGCAAGTTACTCTGGAAAGTAATTAAATTACTGATTACTCCTCTTAAAAGTAATCATGTTACTGTTCTGATTACTTTTTCAAAAGTAATTAGTTACATTACTAGTTACTACTAGCCCCCCACCCCTTCAAAAAAAAAACAATATAATTACCTCTTTAGCCTGCTGCATTAACTTTAGATCTGCTCATGTTGCATCATACTTTACGCGTTTTACAGAGTTAGCACTATAACCAATCACACACGACTGTTGAGTTTATGAATGCTAAAGGCCAATCAGAGGCGTTAAGATTAGTAAATCGCTGAAACACTGGAGTTTTGTTCAGTGCGCGAGCTGAACTCTGCACTCTCACGAATACTCTCGTCATAAACAGTTTGAGAGACCGCAACGAATTAAGATGAGTGACAGCTTAGTAATTATAAAGTTATGCATGCTTTCTATCCATTCAGAATTTGAAGAAAATCAAGTCGCACTGGCTGCCATACCAAAAATCACGCATATGCTTGCCTAGTCAAATTATAGTGGTTTGTGAACATAACCACTTTAACAACAAGAGTGTTTATGCTGAGATCATGTGTAGGTTGTTGATAGGCGACACGTAACTATTTCATGACATTGTATTTAAATGTGTTTATCACATCTAGCCTTACAATAATGTTCTTGCCTTTGACAGATAAACTCAAAATAATGATTGTATTTCCAGAAACAGAACACGTACTTCTCTCCACGGTGAGTTTGTTTTTGTTGGTATACCCGCCTCGCAGGCGCTTACCAGTCAAAGTAGGGATCAGGGAGATGACGTCGCGTGTGCAACTACATGAGACTTACTTTGAAAAAAGATCTTTTTACAATCTAGATAAAACGCTGCATTCTTTCGGCAACGATGTAACAGCTCTAACGTACAGTGACCTGGGCTTGGAACTATACTCTTAATTACTATTTTGGAAATTATAACGTGTTAAACTACTCCATTACTTTAAAAAAAAAAAAAAAAAAGAATTAGCCACTTTAAATTGTGCTAATTTTAAACCGTATTTATTTTTTGTGGGTTACAATACAATTAAATTGTATGAAATAAACAAAAATAAACGATGTTTTAAATATATATTTTAACCCACAAACTAAAATTAAAACAGATACAATTAAGAAACAATATATAAATATAAAAAAAAAAAAAAATGAAAAAAGTTACATGACCATTAACCAGCAGAGAACTGCGAACATGCAAATGTGCCATTTAAAAAAAAAAACCCTTCAGAAAAAGGGTGGGGCTGTAGAATAAAGAGCTTTGGCCTGACAAGCGCTTGGGAATCTGGTTTCATGTGTCAAAAACCGCAGTGAATTAAAGCACACACACACACCTCTCTTCCTGTGCCATTCCTCTGTGGATGGCGATGGCTGGGAAGTTCTGCTCCACCAGTAACTGTGAAAGAGCCACACAACGCTGAACAGACTTCACGAAGATCACCACCTGCAGGAGAAACACAGAATTACCCTCAAGAACACCACGTCACGATGCATTTGAGCTCAAGCATTTCTGACAAACCATAATCTACAGGAACAAAGGAGAGGCAGGGAAAGTCAACACATTTAGACATCATAAACAACTTCCTTTGGGAACAACAAGCAAAGAAATTGCGACAAAATGGAGTAAATGTGGTAGAGTTTGATCAATGCCATCTTTTTTGTAAGTCACTTTGGACAGAAGCGTCTGCTAAAGGAATAAATGTAAACTCAAATGAGCATTCAGCCAAACTCACCTGGTTGAACTCCAGGACGTCGAGCAGGTCGAAGAGCTTGCGGTTCTTCTCGCTGTCCTTCAGTTTGCAGTAGTACTGCTGCAGACCGTGAAGGGTCAGTTTTGTCTCGTCGTCCACAAACACCTCCATCGGCTGAAAACAGACCACAAAACTTCAGACCGGACGCTCTTCACGCATTATAGTCTTAAGATTAATACAGCCTGACAACTTCTCATAAATGCTCAAATTCAATAAAACTCCAACTGAACCCAAAAAGACAAATTTTTAAAAAGCAAAACAAATTCAATTAATAGAATAGATTCAATTAAACTCAATTTTTTTTTTTTTGTTTACACATTTGCTGTGTTTGCATAAGTTTAAATGTCTATTTAGGTTTTTATTAAGGTTTAGTTTTAGTTCAAGTATCAATCTAGACAATTTAAAAAGATTCAAGGAAGCAAATTGTACAAATATTTCACCATGCAAGAAAAGCTCAAATGCAACTTAATTTCATATGAAATTGAAGAATAAACTTAAAAAAAAAAAACAACATTTACTTATTATTCTAAGTCTAAATGGTTAAGATTATTATATTACTACTTAGAAAATGAGAAATATTGCCTTAAACTAGCTGAAATAAGATTAAGTACTAGTATAACAAACTTAAAACTACACAGACATTCACAAAAGACACAAACCATTTTAACCGTTTCAAGGAAGAAAAGTGCAAATGTTCACCATAAGAGCACAAAAACAACGTAATCATTAAAACTAACAGACGGCACTCACGTCCTGCATGAACTTGCGGCAGACGGGGCGGATCTCTTTGCTGAGGGTGGCGCTGAACATCATGCACTGCTTCTCATGAGGCGTCAGTCTGAAGATGTCCTGAACATCACGCCTCATATCTGACAGAAACACACACATCGTCATTTGAATCATCACCGGGTTGGCTCGCCATAAACGGACAGCAAACGGACTTCATGCAGACGCTCACCCAGCTGCTCCAGCATCTTGTCACACTCGTCCAGAACAAAGTGCTTGACGTTCTTCAGGTTGAGGGTTTTGTTGCGGACCAGCGCGAGGATTCGGCCCGGCGTCCCCACCACGATGTGAGGGCAGCTCTTCTTCAGGACGTCCTCGTCCTTCTTGATGGACATGCCGCCGAAGAACACGGCCACCTTGACCGTGGGCATGTATTTGGAGAAGCGCTCGTACTCCTTGCTGATCTGAAAGGCCAGCTCACGTGTGTGACACATGACCAGCACCGACACCTGGATCACAGGAAACACAATCACAATAGGCTCAGAGTTAAAATTAACCTTTCATAATCTCGAGTTTTGATTACACACCTGCAAACACCAGCATGAATAACTGTGCTACAGAGTCATGAAAAGTTGCCAACCAAACAACTTTGAACTAAAACACTTACTCGAAGTAAAAGATTTAATATTTCAATAAATTTAACACTTGCATGTTCAGAGTTCTGTGCATATCAGCATATCACATGACCATTAAATTAAAACATTCTGGTTTAGTAAAGGTTTTATTTTGTTTTATTTTAAAATGACAACTGAATCATGATGTGAAGTTAAAATGAATATTTAAAGAATTTAACACCACAAATCAGTCACATTTCTTTGTTGGTCAATGGAAAGGCAGTTAAAAAGAACTTACTAAAATGTAAAGTTATTCATTTTAAATTTTACATTGTAACTTAATTTAAATAATTTAACACCAGAAACCATGTTGACTGTTCTGTCAGTTAAAAAAAAAAAAAATCACAAATGCAGATCAGATAAATATTTTTATTTCATTATTTCAATTTAACACCACAAATCGCGTTCATGGTTCTGATGTTGGTTAATGGTCACGTGACATACAAAAACAAAAGTTCTTCATCTTTTACAGCAGGCATTTTAAAATCATTTTCTTAAATTAATCGTTTTATTTCAAAACATTGTTTTGATTTAATACTTCAATAACACTCATGACCATGAGATGCAGGTAAACAATTTAATTAGGCCCATTTATTTTAAGCTTACATTAATTTAAAAAACATAAAATAAGGTTTTGTTTTATTTTAAAATGACGATTGGATCATGTAAAATTACACTGATTTAATCCATTTCAATAATTAACACCCAAGCACATGACATGTAAACAAAGAGAACATTAATCCTAATTAGGTCCATTTATTTCAAGTTTACAGTAATATTTCAATAATTTAACATTTACATGCTCACAGTTCTCTAATGTTGGTTACTGGTCAAGTGACATGCAGACAACCAATTTAATTTTTGTAAGCATTTTACTTAAATCTAAAGGTAAAATGAAGAGAACGTTTAATTAAATTTAAAGTAACAGGTGTATGTTAACAGCTATCTGATGTCAACTAAATTTTATATGAATGTTTATGAAGTTTCACTTAATTACATTTTTACATTATGATTAAATGATTAGCTTTTCATCAGCTCACAAACACCAGTTTGGGAAACCCCAAGTTATTGATTTCAAACTTGTACCCCTCAGCCCTAATAGTTTCATCCCTAAACAGAAGTCACACACTAACCTGTCCTTCCACCGGCTCGATCTGCTGTAGGGTAGCGAGCACAAACACGGCCGTCTTTCCCATACCGGACTTGGCCTGACACAGGATATCCATGCCGAGGATGGCCTGCGGGATGCACTCGTGCTGCACTAAAAGCACAAACGTCACATTTACCCTCCGGACTAGTCAGCAAACACTCATGCTGACAGGACCAGCGTCTCTCACCTTCAGACGGATGCTCAAAACCGCAGTCCACGATGGCCCTCAGCAGCTCCGGTTTGAGCAGGAAGTCTCTGAAGCCCGAGCTGTGGATGGAGACGTACGAGCCCTTCACCTCCTTCTTGCCCACCGGAGCGGCGCTCTCTGGGGCTCCTTGAGGCTCCTCGTCCTCTTCGTAATCCAGAAGCTCGTTTTCAACATCATTCTCAGCCATTCTGGAGACAAAAGTAGTGAGAAGACCCGATTATAAATCAGCACAATTGATTCACACCTTCACCAGATTCACATCTTCATGGTTCAAAAGGAGCGAGCCATGAGGGAACACCATTGAGAAAGTTAGAAAGCCGTTACTAAGGCCCTGTTTACACCTGGTATTAAGATGCGTTTTGATTGATCGGAGCACAAGTAGCACATGATCGGAGCACGATTAGGTCAGTCGGAAGACACATTCCCGTTTACACCTGGTGTTTTAATCCGTCTCTTTTGTCCATTTTCAACCACTTCTGTCCTGATTTATTCGAGGGGAGGGTCTATGGGCAGGTAACTGTATGGGTTTTCAGATCTTTCAATCTAATGTACAAAATAAGCTTACGCAATTTACAAATGAACACGCTGGAGACGACAAAAAAAAAAAAAATAGAGAGCAGCAGCTTTAGTTTCTGCTCTGACAGACACAAGACCAACCGAACACTGTGAGTGTTAGAAATCAGGAATGATGAGAGAACATTGTGCTTGGTATGTTTGTCCTCTTTAAACGGCAAAGTTTAAATCCCGTCTGGCTAGCACGGTTCCCATAATATTCACGCATTAGGTCAGTCGGCGGAGAGGAGACGGTATTTTGTGGTTGTTCGAACACGAGCGTTTACACTACGAAAGCAATCCAGTCAAATGTGTTTGACTACCTCTGGAAGTAGTCAAGCTCAAAACGTTTTAGACCCCGTTTACACCGGTCTACTTGTGATCCGATCGACCAAAATGCATCTTAATACCAGGTGTAAACAGGGCCCAAGTCACGAAATAAAAGCACACATGTAACTACCCAGGGTCCTACACAGGACAGAAACCATGTAAACAAACCCAGAAACCAGCCTGATCACTATTAAATGGACTTTAAGAGTCACAAACATTCACAACTGGACTATTAAAAGTTAAAAAAAATAAAAAGTTCTCATAACTTTAATGAGACCAAATGCCCTTGGAAGCACATTTTGCCAACACTTTTTAGGAGGCGCAGTTACACGCTACTACATGTACTTACTATAGTAATAACAGTAAATTATTCTTACAAGTAACTCAACAAAACCGTGACTCTATATTAAGTACGTTAAGTCAATTAATATTACTCAGTATGTAACTACGTCACATTAAAATAAAGCGTAACCCATATTTTTGTGTTAACTGAGTACATGGTTCATAGACAAGTACAAAAAGACAATACAGACCCCACCAAAAAGAAAAAATCGTAATATCGCGCTCTCTATTGTTACTCGTTCAGCGAAACTGGAGCGGATTTATTGGGCCCCATTTACAAACAGCCAAAAGACTCTCGACCATAAACATTAATGTTATGAACGTTTAACACGAAATCGTGTGTTGATAGTCAAAGCAAACCACGGTTATTGTGTTGCTCAGCAACAGAAATTCAAATTAGTCTAGTTGTAGAGCTCCTGTAACGAACGTTTCGTCGCAAACGCGCGGCGGACAATAGAGCGGCGTTTACTGGCCAATGTGACGGAAACACATGAAAAATAAACTAAAACTCTCACACGGGCCTATGTTTAATGTGATTTACCAGCACCGACGCCGAGAAACACCGAAATAGATTATAACAACGGAAAATAAACACGCGCGCACTCGCGTGCGCTGTTGTTAGCACGCGCAGCTAACGCGCCAATGACAACGATTCGATCTCACAATACACATTCCTGTTAAATACAACGTGCAGATCTATACGCATAACAAACAAAGCTATGAGCGGGGGGGAAACGTGCTTTGTTTAATTAAGAAATACATTTCCATTACCTGTATGTGACGGTACGCAAGGAATACGTATGAAGAAGCAGTGCTGTCTCAAACCGCACGCGACAGGCCTCAGTTTATACTACCGCCCGGAAATCCAGCCTCCTGAAGAACGCACGCTCTCATTGGCTCGCGAACGCATCAATTTCATACGCATTAAATGTAACTGTGTCGTGATTGGATGGTGGAACTGGAACTTTGGGGGCGTTGAAGTCGTGCTGGCGTTAGGCGCATTTTGAGGTAGGCGGGATTTTTGTAGCTCTCTTCTGAAGTTCGTGAAGGTGACTGGAACGTTTGATTACATTTTCTAATAGTTTAGGAAGGAATATAACTGACTTAAAACAGTGAACTCCAATTTAATGATTCATATCTTGCGCCATATTATAGAAGCCCATTTTCGCTTCATAAAAAAATCATAATTGTGATTTAAAAAGTAGAAATTTTGACATACTAAATCGAAAGTATGACTTAAAAATCAGGCTTTAAAAAAAATCGAAATTATGACAAATGTCGAAATTATGCCTAAAAAGTCACAAAAATCACATATTGATGTAATAATAATAATTTGTTACGTTTATATAGAGCTTTTCTGGGTGCTCAAAGTGCTTTACATATAGAAGGGGGGAATCTCCTAAACCACCACCGATGTGCAGCATCCACCTGGATGATGCGACGGCAGCCATATTGCGCGAGAACACACACCACACACCAGCTGATGGTGGAGAGGAGACAGAGTGATGAAGCCAATCAGGATATGAGGATGATTAGGAGGCCATGATGGACAGAGGCCTATGGGCAAATTTGGCCAGGATGCCGGGGTTACAACCCTACTCTTTTTCCGAAGGACATCCTGGGATTTTTAATGACCACAGAGAGTCAGGACCTTGGTTTAACGTCTCATCCAAAGGATGGTGCTTGTTACAGTATAGTGTCCCCATCACTATACTGGGGTGTTAGGACCCACACAGACCACAGGGTGAGCGCCCCCTGCTGGCCTCACTAACACCTCTTCCAGCAGCTACCTGGATTTCCCAGGAGGTCTCCCATCCAGGTACTGACCACGCTCAGCCCTGCTTAGTTTCAGTGGGAAACCAGTCTTTGGCTACAGGGTGATATGGCTGCTAATACGTAACAATAATGTAATACATGTAGACATTATGACATAGACCTATGACATTTCTACTTACTAAGTCATATAACTTAGTATGTCATAATTTCGACTTCGCCATAATTTTTACCTTTAATCTTTTAATTATGACTTAGTATTTCATAATTAAGATTTACCAAAGCATTTTCTTATGTGGCTTCCATAAGTAACCAATTCAAATCAAGGCTAAAGATTGCCCTTAAAATACTATGGCGGTAGTATTACCATAATAGATGTTTAAAAAAAAAAAAATCATGGTAAATGACCAAGAAAATGGTACGTTTTAGTTACGGTGGAACAAGCGTTCTGTGTGATTATGTTTTGACTACCTTTATCGGTTTTCTAAAGTGTTGGAGAAGTATTTTACTATGAGAGACAACATATTTTAGGGTGTAGTAGATTATACATGTCATATTGTTGAATGTGTCTGTTTTTATGTGCTTTGGTAAACAAATAGTGTAAATGAAGGTTATTTTTCTCTTATATTTCTACTAGTGTACATAAAACCTTATCAGATGTTTAGAGCGTTTGATAGTGTAAGGATACTCCCATTATAAACAGCAAACAGCATCTTCATTTCTTAGCAAAGATGCTACAGTCCCACTCGAGACCTGGTTTAAGTGATCTGAACCTTCCAATGCTATTCACATACTAATATTTATGAAATAGACATTGTTTTAAAAAATAGTATGGGGCAATATGGTCACATTTTATTTGAATTCAACCTCTAACAAACACATAAAGGACATGTGGAAAGCAACCAGACATGCATTATAGACACTGAAGACATAATGCATCATAAATGATCTGTATCTGCCAGTATTTCTTTATATTTAAACATTCTTAGACACAAAACTAGAATAAATGTTATCTAACCAAGGTTTCTATGCATGATTTATCACAATTTCATAAAAAAAGGTCTTGAACACGCCTTATGACTCTAATGTGCACTTAGTTATCACAAATTAATAAAATACTTTTGCTATGTCATGTCTTTTCGAACAGTCACCAAATATGAACACGAGTTTTAAGAGCTTTAAAATGATACAATTTGTCAAGATTAGAAAGGTTTAAAATGTGTTAATGTGATGGCCTCACACACTGGGTCAGTGACTTCAACCAGTTACTTAAAGTAAAATGTCTTTCAAATAATATAATATTAATGAAATAAAAGGCCACTTAAGTGTAGTCAAAAAGAGTAAATTTTCATCAAGTGCAGTTTTTAAAAAAGTGCACATTGTAATAATGACAAATTAAAAGTTTTAGTTCAAAGTACATTTTAAAACGTTATCTTTTGATGATCCTGTCATGCTTTAACAAAATACACATTTTGATTTGTTGATTAACATTAAAACACAGGTAAAGTACTTTTTAACTGCAGTGTGTTATTTGATATTACATTTAGTAAGTTAATGTGTTTAAATATATTTGTAATTGTACTGATGAAGTAGCAATTTGATACATTTAAAATATGAAAGTTTCAGTAGAAGTGACTATGAAATATTTTACCACTGAAAAATGGTTCAATGGGTTTCTGTATCGATCTTTAGGGTTCTTGAATTTTAAAGAACCCTTTATGCCAAAAAGGTTCTATATAGGGAGAAATTATTGCATAATACTTTCATGTTTTATGGGTTATTTCAATTTTGTTTAGTAATAAAGTATGTTTGAAAGCTTTTAAAAATTAATAAAAAAAACATAAATCCATAAAATGATCCCATCATGATTAGAACCCATAAAAGGTTCCAAATATGATGCGCCTGACATAATTCTTTAAGTTTCCATAAGGAGTGGTTCTCTACATTATTACAGGAAGGCGGTACAGTGATCACATGACATTTCTGTGCGTAAACATCCGAAGCGCACGCAGAAAGCTGCCTCTCAGACAGAGTGCAAGCCTACTAAATTGAGAGAACGGCGTGAGGCCGGTGGCGTTATTGATAATGAGCGTCACCTGCGCGGCACACCGGTCTCGTAGCCCCTCACGGACGACTGCCGCACACACATAAACCTAACATAACGTAAAATAGTCCAGGCCTGATCCTCTCTCGTCCCTCGCCGTTCTCTTACGGCTCTCAGCCCTGCACTGCTTGACACACATACTTGGTATGAGCAAGTACCAAAAATGAAAGTATCATTGGTAACTCATTCTGCAAAAAGTGGTATCAGCACATCCCTATATAGAACCTTTTCTCCTGAGTGCACATTAATTTCACACTTAAGTATATTCTTTTAAAGTAAATATTTCCTTAAAGGTGCTGTATGTAAGTTTTTCACTTTACTAAAGCATAAAAATACCATAATATTCTTGCAGATATGTAGGAAACATGCTAAATTCACCTACTTGTTTCTCAGAAAAGCAATGCTACAGCCAGTTATTCTACTTTGAGATGTGCTTTTCGTGTCGGAATGTCTGTTTTTGTTTTGGTCTGTGCGATACCGCACGTTGCCAATTTACCCAATAGTATTTCGACACCACGGGTTGCCAGTTGGCGGAAAACACATCGCATTGCAGCCATGGAGCCAGCGAACAAACTGGGTCAGAGATCGCAGATTCTACCCTAAAAAGCCTCAGCATCCATCTAAAATTCTCTATGAACGAGAGCATATTAAAACGCGGATAAATCAACTCATTAACTTACAGTGTGGCTTTCAATGTCAATTGCGCTCGCTCATGTTGTGTCCTCAAGCTGGCAACCCGCGTGAGCGTCGAGTCTGAGGAGAGGAAACAACGCTCTCCAGTATTTTGAATTTGGACTGCAGTGCCCATTTCAACCACTAATGTGTCAATCCTGCATACTGCGCACCTTTAAGTACTCTTTTTAAAGGTATGCTAAAGTGTCCTTTTTCACGAGGGTTGTTAAATGAGTAGTTCACTTTAAAATGAAAATAACCCCATGATTTAATCACCCTCAAGCCATCCTAGGTGTATATGGCATTCTCCTTTCTGATGAAAGTGTAACGCCTCTCGCAGTTCAAAACGCTTAGGCTACGCCCGACTTCATACCTCACGCCAGTTACGTTTTTTCCGTAAATTGAATGCGGGAGGCGATCTGGCGTAAGCTAGATATTTTACTTTATAAAGTTTTAAATATGGATATTTTTCTTATAAAACTCCATCACTTCGCTTCAGAAGGCCTTTATTAACCCCCTGGAGCCATGTGGACATGTTTATGATGGATGGATGTGCTTTTTTGAGCTTCAAACTCAATGCATGCGTCAGGATATTTATTAATATAACTCTGATTGTGTTCATCAGAAAGAAGAAAGTCATATACACCTAGGATGGCTTGAGGGTGAGTAAATCATGGACTAATTTTTATTTTAAAGTGAACTACTCCTTTTAATATTATTTATGAAATAACAGGCCCCAGAGTCTGTAAGTTCACTTTGAAGCTGATGTTTTATATCCGAGATTCCAGTGCGGAGTGGAAGCTCCACTGTGCAGTCGAAAAGGTAGGAAAGCAGTCCGAATTGGGTCGTGATGGAGGTTCAGAAGAGTCGGACTGCTGCAGGACGTCCCTGACCTGTCGAGGTAGGGTGTGCATCAGCCAGTTTTCCGCCAGCAATCCGCCTCCACGGAGCCCAAAACAGCACTCCAGCTCGACGGGCAGCTCCTCCAGACTGTTTCCCCGCACATCCAGACGAGACAGCTGAGTCAGGCCGCCCACACCAGCCGGCAAAGAGCCCAGCGAGTTATTCGCGACGTTCAAGTTGCGAAGTTCTACACAGCTCCCGAACAGCTCTTTGGGAAGGCGTTCGAGTCTGTTGGCGCTCAGGTCCAGTTCGCTAAGGAGCGTCAGGGCACCGACCTCGGCCGGCAGCTCCTCCAGAAGGTTTCCAGCCAGCAGAAGGCGTCGCAGTCTGCGCAGCGTGAAGAGGGCCGACGGTAGGTTTTGCAGCTGGTTGTGCGCCAAATCCAGGAGCTCCAGTGAACGCAGCACTCCTACACTGGCCGGCAGAGCCAACACGTGATTATACGCGAGTCGTAGACAGGACAGACGGCGCAGATGCTGCAATCCCAACAACTCTTCTAGAGTACGCAGTCTGTTGTGTTGCAGGTCCAAACTGCGCAGGCCTGTAAGCGCCAGCAGCGCCGATGGCAACCTCTCCAACTGGCATCCTTGCAGCTGCACCTCTGCCAGTCCGGTCAAGCGCCTCAGTCCCGTAAGTACCAACAACCTGGTGCCCTCGTTGTATACCTCCAGTTTTAGCAGACTCCCCGCTAATTCGCTCAGCTCCCCCGGGACTTTCTGCAGCGTGCCGCGCAGCACCAGGACGCGGAGGTGCCGCAGCTGACGGAGGCTGCCGAGGGCCCAGCCGCGCCCCATCCCGCCCTCGCTGCTCAACCTCCCGGTCAGGTGCAGCTCTTGAAGGCCGCGGAGGGAGTAAACCCAGACCGGGATCTCGGTGGCTTGGGTGAAGGTGAGATGCAAAGTCTCCAGATGTTCTTGAAGGTGCTGCAGCGCTCCAGGCTCCACCGATGCAGTGCAGTGGTAAAGGTGCATCTCCCTGGAGAGAAGACAATCCTGATTAACTCATCTAACAGTCTCTTATCTTCACTACATGTCAAAAATAGTCTGTGTCAGAGTCTTTAGTGCTCATGTCACACTGTTTTGTGCATGCAGCTCTACAGCCGTACAAACTGAGGCAACAATCAAACAGCCCCTTCTGAAGGATTTGTTTGTAGCTTTGGGTGCTTAATGTGAATTAAAATGTAAAAATCCCATGCCCTGCTATTTTATTGGTTGTATAATGTAAATATGTGTGTTTAAATTTAAAGGTGTCAACCTAAGGTGTATACAGTGGTGGCCAGAATTATTGGCACCCCTGGTAAATATGATCAAATATGGCTGTAAAAAATAAATCTGCATTGTTAATCCTTTTGATCTTTTATTAAAAAAATTCACAAAAATCTAACCTTTCATTGAAATAAAAGAATTGAAAGTGGGGCGTAAATCACATTATGAAATAAATGCTTTTCTCCAAAACACGTTGGCCACAATTATTGGCACCCCTAGAATTTTTTATGAGTAAAATATCTCTGAAGTATATTCCCATTAATATTTACATTTTTTAGCACACCAGGGTGACTAGGAACATGAAATTGTCCAGCTATGATGTCTTGCTCCACAGGAGTATAAATATGAGGAAACACAAAGGCCAAATTCCCTTAATCATCATCACAATGAGTAAGGCCACAGAATATAGTTCTGATGTGCAGCAGAAGATTGTTGAGCTTCACAAAATAGAAAGTGGCTGTAGGAAAATAGCTAAAGCATTGAAAATCCCCATTTCCACCATCAGGGCAATAATTAAGAAGTTCCAACCAACTAAAGATGTTATGAATCTGCCTGAAAGAGGACGTGTGTCTATATTGTCTTAATGCACGGTGAAGAGGAAAGTTTGAGTGGACAAAACACTCCAAGTATCACAGATGGAGAATCGCAGAGATTAGTTGAGTCTTGGGGTCAGAAAGTCTAAAAAAAAAAAAAAAAATCAAACAATCCCTACATCACCACATGTTGTTTAGGAGGGATTCAAGAAAAATCCTTCTCGCTCATCCAGAAACAAACTCCAGCATATTCAGTTGTCAGACACGACTGGAGCTTCAGACGGACCTGGTTCTGTGATCAGATGAAACTATAAAAAGAGCTTTTTGGCAGCAAATCCACCAGATGGGTTTGGTGCAAACAGGGATAAAAAGTACCCTATGCCCACGGTTAAAAACACCGCTGGATCTTTAATGTTGTGGGCCTATTTTTTTGTTGGAGGTCCTGGACATCTTGTTCAGACACATGGTATCATGGATTCTAGCAAATACCAACAGATAAAAAATCAAAACCTGACGGCCTCTGCTAGAAATCTTATAATGGGCCGTGGTTGGATCTTCCATCAGGACAATGATCCAAAACAAACATCAAAATCAACACACAAATGTGTCACTGAACACAAAATGAAGCTTCTGCCATGACCATCCCAGTCCCTGACCTGAACCCTATAGGAAATGAGTGGGGTGAACTGAAGAGAAGAAGCACCAACATGGATCTGGGAATCTGAAGGATCTGGAGAGATTCTGTATGGAGGAATGATCTCTGATCTCTTGTCAGGTGTTCTCCAAACTCATCAGGCGTTATAGAAGAAGACTCAGAGCTGTTGACAAAAGGAGGTTGCAAAAAGTATTTAATAAAAGGGTGCCAATAATTATGGCCAACGTGTTTTGGAGAAAAGCATTTATTTCATAAAGTGATTTACCCCCCACTTTCAATTCTTTTACTTCAATGAAAGTTTAGATTTTTTGTGAATTTTTTGAATAAAAGATAAAAAGGATAAATAATGCAGATTTATTTTTTACAGCCATATTTGATCTGTATGAATAATTCTGACCACCACTGTATCTATCTATTAGGGCTGCGGTATTGACACAAATGTCACAATTCGATTCGATTTCGATTCACAAGCTTGCAATTTGATTCCGATTAGATTAGATTAGATTAAATATTGATTATTTTGGATATATATCAGGTACAATACATGGCAAATTTTCTCAAGAAAAACAAATCTCTTAACTAATACTGTAAACTATAGGAGTCAGCTGTAGCCTACTGTAATATTGAAAGTCAAAATTAACTGATTTGTATACAAACACTTAAATTTGATGGTTTTTTTTTTTATATAATAGTAAAGTTATAATATTAACTTTACAATTGCAAAATCATATTTCTACTCCAAATCGTTTTTTGAAATATAAACATTTAAATGGTGGCTGTCATAAAACTTTCCAGATATATTCATACATGCATTAAATATTGAAGAACATTAAAAAAATGTAATGAATATGTGATATGGGGCATATATTTAGCAAAATGCTCGTCTCTAGAGTTAATTTTTCTAGCTGACTAACGAGTTTATGGACACTGGATATGGTTTTTCTGAGGTAAATGTGACGTTACATGACATTGTTTACAAGCTGTTAACTGACGTCTTTCCACGGTTGAAACACTGAGCGATTTCATGTGACATGATACGGATTTCGGTGTGTTGTACAGTATCTTTTAACACACTTCCAGATGCTCATTCATGTTTATTTCGCGCTGTAACTGGTATTAAGGCGGAAGAGAAGATCAGTTCACGGGAGCTCCGCGCTGCCGCTTCTCTTGAGCGATCTCACGCCACAGCGCCAAAACGGTATTTATGTTATTGAATTTCTTAATAAAATGGACGTAATTTGAAATCTGAGACTTTGTTTCATATCAATAGTAACAAAGCACAAAGATTATTTCGATTTAATGGATGGGAGGCACTACAATGTTCTGTTTATTCATCTGAAAACAGGATGACTAATCGATTCTCGATATCGGTTCGTAAATATGAGAATCGATTAAAATCGAGAAATCGATATTTTTTACCCAGCCCTACTGTCTATCTATCTATGTCTGTCTGTCATTCTCTCTCTAGATTCTACAAACTTTTTCAGTCTTTGGCAAACTTTATTTTTCTAATTAAAATAACTGTTATATGAATTTAATTCCAGTTAATTTTATTTGTACTTCCTTACATTCAAATTTGAATTGCAATTCTGCATCCTCTTTCAAACTGGTGAAGGGCGTGGATTCTGGAAACCACTGCCACTTCTATATATAAATATCCTTGAGTGATTTATAATCAAGTTATTAATCAGTATGTATCCTCCTAAATATAAAATTATTTGAATGACTTCTTCAGGCTTGTGAGATTTATGTAGTTAAAGTTGTTTATGTTGCTCTCTCTTTGTGAGAGAAGCAACCAACACATGTTAAAACATATTTACTCTTCTAGCTGACCATGGCAGCCGAGGTCACTGGGGTCACTCAGGCCTGTCTCCTACATGACCAATTCTTAGGCCCCGTCCTCACGGAGACGCGTTTAGCTGTATACGTAAAAATGTTGTATCATATCAGTGTTTCGTCCAGACGGATCCAGCGTTTTAGGAGCCTGAAACCGGTATTTTTACAGGGATACAGCTACGACCACTGGGCATGCGCACATCAATATTGCGTCATTTAATTACTGTATTTGCATTATTGTAAGGGTAGGTTTAGGGTTGGGGTAGGTGTAGGCGTTAATAAAACACAATCTACTAAGTAGCAAATTCATTTATTGTTATTTTATCGTGAGATTTTGCCTCACTTCCGAACCGTTGCGGTACCCCTTCTAGCCACAACTCTTCTTCTCCGTTTTTAGTGTATTTCTGTGGCAGAATTACAGCGCCACACACTGGTCTGGCATGTATACTACATCGTTTTGAGTCAGTTTCAGTGGTTTTGTGTGTACGCAGATATTTCTTAAAACGAGGGAAAAAAAATATCGGATAAGGAAAGCTCTGGCTTCGTGTGGATGTGGCCTTAGTTAAAGCATTTACTTTACATTCACTAGAGAATAATGACGAATATTGTCTGAATCCATCACTGAGAGGAAGTACAACTTATCAGTATGTTTTGGGAAAGTTTCCTGATCAGAGCTTGAGCTCGACCAACTCCAACCTTGAAGAAGCTGTCTGTCTGTCTGTCTGTCTGTCTGTCTGTCTGTCTGTCTGTCTGTCTGTCTGTCTGTGTCTGTGTGTGTGTGTGTGTGTGTGTGTGTGTGTGTGTGTGTGTGTGTGTGTGTGTGTGTGTGTGTGTTCTGGTACTCTTTTGTACAGGACCTGATGTTCACGAGGTGAACAACTTAGGTGAACAACAGCATAGCTTAGTGATCTGTGTTACAGTATAATTGCTGTGTAATGAGTGTGTATACGCAGAGCGGCCTATACGAACTCCTTGTGAGTGTTGAAGCTGACTTCTGCTGATGAAACTGCAAGCTAATCTTCAGTAAAATCGATAAATAAAACTCATGATAAATATGAATAAATAATAAATAAAAAAAATAATTCATAATATCTGGTCTTTAACTGTAAAATCCCCTACAATGGAATTTAAAAAGCATTCTCAATTCAATCAAGCAAACCCTGATTTATATGTCTTATGTATATGTGCACTTTTTAACTTGACTAGAGCTAAAGTAATGTGTATTAATGTAAAAGCCTACCTGAGTGCGGTCATGTTAGATATTTGTGCTGTGAGTTTGGCGTCTCCAATCAGTTCCAGCTTCAACACCTCTAACTGGCTGAGGGTGAACAGGGCCGGTGGCAGGCGAGGAAGAGCCACGAGCTGCAGCAGAGAGCGGCCCTGCTGGTCACACGTGATCATGGATCGCAAGCGCTCAGCTCCCCAGCGCCGCTCCAGGCTTTCCTCCAGCAGTCGAGTCTCACTGACCGGCGATAGGAAGACAGACAGCCGCTGGGACAGCAGAGGGTCGTACTGGTCAGCCATGTGCAAGAGGAAGGCCAGGTCATTATGAAGGTCAGGTGCGTCTAGCATGGATCCTTTTTCACGTAGACTCTGGAATGAGTACTGCCTCAAAGACCTGAGGATTAGGCATATTTAATAAGATTTTATCATAGTTTTACCTCTAACTTTTATAGATTGCAAGAGTTGGGTTCTGGAAACAAAAATGGGAAAGATTTGTAACAATAACTTATGAACATTTAAAGACAGCCCTACTGTGAGTTGATTGATGGTATATGCTTCTGTTTTAAAACTTATTTTTTTATCAAAATTTGTGGTGAAAAACGATACATTACCCATGATGCCGTACAGAAAATTCCACCAATCAGAGAGTCGCGGCGAGCAAATTATGCTAAAAGAACTCACTTTAGACTCTATGAAAAAAAAGGAATGGAAAAAATATTTTCGGAACCAATGCCGCTGAAAAGTGGGCGGGACTAATGCACGCTATTTGCATTTAGAATGTCTTAGAACACAAACAGACACGTTAGTTCAGTCAGCAGAATCTCTCGACACTCACACATGGAGACAGACTATAGACTACATGGACACAGTCCTCTCCTGTCTCGGGACGCCCATACTTGTGGAAGATCCAGAAGAGGGCGTAGACGCCCAGCAGACCAAACAGGAAGAGCAGCGAGACGTAGGCCTGCATCAGCTTGCGCAGGACGGAGGACAGCGAGTGACTGCACTGGAAGACGCCGTACCCGGTCAGAGCGTGAGAGCGAAGCTGGCAGACGTGACTGAAAGAGATGGAGCCCAGGAGAGGAGTAGTGTAGCTCACGATCAGAACGAACTTCAGGACCTTGAACACCGTCTGAGCAGTGTACACCTACAGGAAGAGTTGTAAAAACACGTGCTACTTGTTGTTAAAGGATGTTGAGGTTGAGTTGAGGAATGTCAACAGTTTCTGGTCCCCACTGACTTCCATAATATTTTTTTCATACTATGGAAGTCAATGGGGACCAGCAACTGTCTGAATACCCACATTCTCCAAAATATCTTCTTTTGTGTTCAAAAGAACAAAGGCCCTGTTTACACCTGGTATTAAGATGCATTTTGGTCGATCGGAGCACAAGTAGATGAAGGAAACACATTCCTGTTTACACCTGGTGTTTTAATCCGTCTCTTTTGTCCACTTTTAACCACTTCTGTCCTGATTTATTCGAGGGGAGGGTCTATGGACGGGTAAACGTATGGGTTTTTTCAGATCTTTCAATCTAATGGACGAAATAAGCTCACGCAATTTACATATGAGCGCGACTGGAGACGACGGAAAAACACACGGAGAGCATCAGCTTTAGTTTCTGCTCTGACAGACACAAGACCAGCCGAACGCTGTGAGTGTGTGTTAGAAATCAGGAACAGTGAGAGAACATACAGGCAAGTTTTTCCTCTTCAAAACAAACTTGGGTCTTAAGATGGAAAAGTTTAAATCCCGTCTGGCTAGTGTGCTTCCCATAATGTTTACAGGTTAGGTCAGTAGGTGGAGAGTAGGTTATTTAGTGGCTGTTTGAACACATTCGACCACATGAGCGTTTACACTACAAAAGCAATCCGGTCGAATGTGTTTTCAACTATCTCTAGAAGCTCAAAACGTTTTAGACCCTGTTTACACCTGTATTTAGAGTCGTAAACAGAGCCAAAGAAACCCATACAGGTTTAGAAAAACTTGAAGGTGAGTACATGATGACAGAATTTTTTTTTTTAAACTATCCCTTTAATGCAGTATTTGTATTATTATTATTTTTTTAAATCAGTCTTAGTATTTTTTAAACTATAGAAGTTTGTTTCCATGACGGAATAATATGATAATTGACCCCACCCCCCTTTTTAATATCTAAACTTGCAATTGCGAGAAAATAGTAAGTATTATAAACCGGGAACTGTGAGAAAAAATATGAGGCATAAGGTCTGGATTGCGAGATATAAACTCCAAGTATCGTCATGTTATGTTTACCACAGACCTTATTTTACTAATAAATTCAAAAACCCCAGGGGTGTTTCCCCCAGGAGGCAAGGGAAGCAGTGCCTCCTCAAAAAAGTGGATGCGAAAATAATCCATTGTACAAAAATAAAACAACACAAATATTGACTGGATATGATTAGTTATGGCTGAAAATAATTAAAAAATGATGGTTTGTGCGATAAATCCTGCCTCTTGTTTTCGTGCGTGTTCGCGAATATGTCCGAATGAACAAAATGATGGCGTTAATGGGAAGACTAATTAAAAAGTAAGTAAACAACTCAGCCACTTAGATATCATCACTTTATGTCACATCTAAATCAAACTTGAAATGGCCTGAAAACATGTTGACTGCGGGGGTTTTAGTGAGCAATCAGCTTGATTTTTGAAATTAAAGATAAATCATCGTTGCTGCGAGTGTTTACCGCTTGATGACTGATGAAAATAAGTTGACAGCTTTACATCAGTTCACAAATAAAATATATTTTTTAAATTGTTACTCCTTTAGTTATTATTTTGTAAAAAAAAAATAAAAATCTAAAAATGAATTTACGTTTGATTTATAAAAAAAAACATTAAGTGAGTCCTCAATTCAGAACTCCACTGAATAACCCCATTATAATAACTCGTAGGAAAATCTTGAGGGAAACACTAGCGAATTAGTCTTCCAGGTTTTGGCATCGCGCCTGCAGCACTCTATAGGTCTTCTTTAAAAAAAAGACAAAACTGTAAACGTGATGAACTGACTTGTATGTTACCTTATAGATAACATCCGAACTCTCGCAGTGAGCGCGAAACCTGCGCACTCTCTCGAACAGAGCTCTGGCCTGCTCCCTGTCGCTGCGGTCCAACGTGGCTCCCGGTCTGGAACCATCTGGGACGACCTGCGCCGGCAGAACCGGCTCCTTGAGCGACCGAGCGGAGAGCGTCGAGCAGTTGGATAATGTGGAGGGACATGGAGACGGCTGCGTTGTAGTGGATGCACTATCAGTCCCCGCCAGCAGAGGGCTGTCCGTCCCCGAGTCCAGACTTGACTTGCGCGTTTTGTACGAAGATGTTACCTGAACTTTGGGTCGCGCCACTTGTTCCGCCTCTGAAAAACGGGTGTCCAGTTTGGCTGTGTGCGACAGCGCCCTTGTCGTCCAGGGTGATTCGCAACATTTGGCGAGGAGCGACAGGAAGTGCTCGATACGAGCAGACGTGAGGGGGAAGTGGAACCAGAAGCAGCCGCTGGCCAGCAGAACCAGCGTGTGGAGCAGCGTCACATACGGTAGAAAGCGCGAGTACCAGGGCAGCGCCTCGTGATAGCAAACCTGGCTGATGTAGACGTACTGCTGGAAGTCCAAGTTGGTACGTCGCCCCTTTGCTGGACTCCCGGGTGACTGTTTTGTGCCTGTAAAAACAGAATCAGACATGGGCTCCATGGGGGAGTTGTAGTTTGTGGAGAAGGAGTGTACGGGGACGCACACGACTCCGTCCCGGGACAGCAGAAGAGTCCCGGCGAGGATGGACACCATCAGCATGAGCACCAGCAGGTAGTCCATGAAGACTTCCCACCACGGCTTCAGCAGCTTATAACTGCCCTGCCGCTCGCCGCCCGACCACAGCTCAGACAGCGCGAACATCTTCAGTCGGAGAGAGGAGAAATACTGTTCAATCAATTCAACACTTCATCAGATCTAAGAATCTAAAAGCAAACAGCAACTCTTTGTTTTAAATGTTACATGCAAAACTCACTGTCTCGATGCTCAGGTTCTGAGTGTTTGGTAGGCGTTGCTATGCGGTTGCTAGGGTGTTCTGATTAGTTGTTAATGTGTTGCTTCAGTGTTCTTGGTGGTTGTTAGTGCATTGCTATGTGGTTACTAGGGTGTTAGTGCGTTGCTATGCAGTTGCTTCAGTGTTCTGGGTGGCTGTTAATGCGTTACTATGTGGTTACTAGGGTGTTAGTGTGTTGCTATGTAATTGATTCGATGTTCTGGGTGGTTGTTATTACGTTGCTATGCGGTTGCCAGGGTGTTCAGATTGGTTGTTAGTGCGTTGTTATGTGGTTACTAGGGTGTTATTGTGTTGCTATGTAGTATCTTCGACGTTCTGGGTTGTTGTTATTATGTTGTCATGCGGTTGCTAGGGTGTTCAGATTGGTTGTCAGTGTGTTGTTATTTGGTTATTAGGGTATTAGTGCATTGTTGTGTAGTTACTAGGGTGTTTGTGTGTTGCTATGTAGTTTTTTCGATGTTCTGGGTGGTTGTTATTATGTTGTCATGCAGTTGCCAGGGTGTTCTGATTGGTGGTTAGTGCGTTTCTATGTGGTTACTAGGGTGTTAGTGTGTTGTTATGCAGTTGCTTCGATTGTCTGGGTGTTTGTTAGTGTGTTGCTATGCGGTTACTAGGGTGTTGGTGCGTTCCTATGTGGTTAATAGGGTATTAGTGTGTTGTTTTACAGTTGCTTAGATGTTCTGCCAGGGTGTTCTGATTGGTTGTTAGTGTGTTGCTATGTGGTTACTAGGGTGTTAGTGTGTTGCTATGCAGTTGCTTTGATTGTCTGGGTGTTTATTAGTGTTTTGCAATGCAGTTGCCAGGGTGTTCTGATTGGTGGTTAGTGCGTTGCTATGTGGTTAGTAGGGTGTTAGTGTGTTGTTATGCAGTTGCTTCGATTGTCTGGGTGTTTGTTAGTGTGTTGCTATGCGGTTACTAGGGTGTTGGTGCGTTCCTATGTGGTTAATAGGGTATTAGTGTGTTGTTTTGCAGTTGCTTAGATGTTCTGCCAGGGTGTTCTGATTGGTTGTTAGTGTGTTGCTATGTGGTTACTAGGGTGTTAGTGTGTTGCTATGCAGTTGCTTTGATTGTCTGGGTGTTTATTAGTGTTTTGCAATGCAGTTACTAGGGTGTTAGTGTGTTGCTATGTGGTTCCTAGGGTGTTAGTGTGTTGCTGTGCAGTTGCTTTGATTGCCTGGGTGTTTATTAGTGTGTTGCAATGCAGTTACTAGGGTGTTAGTGTGTTGCTATGCATTACTAGGGTGTTCTGGGTGGTTGGGGTGGTTGTTAGTGTGCTGCTATGCAGTTACTAGGGTGTTCTGGGTGGCTGTTAGTGCGTTGCTATGCGGTTACTAGGCTGTTCTGGGTGGTTGTTAGTGCTTTGCTATGCGGTTACTAGGGTGTTCTGGGTGGCTGTTTGTGTGTTGCTATGCGGTTACTAGGGTGTTCTGGGTGGTTGTTAGTGCATTGCTATGCAGTTACTAGGGTGTTATGGGTGGTTGTTAGTGCATTGCTATGCGGTTATTAGGGTGTTCTGGGTGGTTGTTAGTGCGTTGCTATGCAGTTACTATGGTGTTCTGGGTGGTTGCTATGCGGTTACTTGGGTGTTCTAGGTGGTTGTTAGTGCATTGCTATGCGGTTACCAGGGTGTTCTGGGTGGTTGATAGTGCGTTGCTATGCAGTTACTAGGGTGTTCTGGGTGGTTGTTGGTGCGTTGTTATGCGGTTACTAGGGTGTTTTGGGTGGTTGTTAGTGCATTGTCATGCGGTTACTAGGTGTACTAGGGTGTTCTGGGTGGTTGTTAGTGCGTTGCTATGCGGTTACTAGGGTGTTCTGGATGGTTGTTAGTGCGTTAATATGTGGTTACTAGGGTGTTCTGGGTGGTTGTTAGTGCGCTGCTATGCGGGTTACTAGGGTGTTCTGGGTGGTTGTTAGTGCGCTGCTATGCGGTTACTAGGGTGTTCTGGGTGGTTGTTAGTGCGTTGCTATGCGGTTACCAGGGTGTTCTGGGTGGTTGATAGTGCTTTGCTATGCAGTTACTAGGGTGTTCTGGGTGGTTGTTGGTGCGTTGTTATGTGGTTACTAGGGTGTTTTGGGTGGTTGTTAGTGCGTTGTCATGCGGTTACTAGGTGTACTAGGGTGTTCTGGGTGGTTGTTAGTGCGTTGTCATGCAGTTACTAGGTGTACTAGGGTGTTCTGGGTGGTTGTTAGTGCGCTGCTATGCGGTTACTAGGGTGTTCTGGGTGGGTGGTTGTTAGTGCATTGCTATGCAGTTACTAGGGTGTTAGTGTGTGGGTCTCTAGATTTGAGTGCCTCCTTTAATGTGCGTCTGTGGGTTTTTTCAGCTGTTTTCTGGTCCAGCAGGTGAAAATGGTGCATCTGATCACTCAGTAAAGTAACAGCACACTCAGTGATAATATTAGTGATATTTAACTCAGCAAACACCTCTAAAAGGAGCTTCTCAAGTTCTGGTTAGTTCTATTTATTTTGCTGCAGACTATTGAAATATGTTTTCAACTAATGCATTTATAATGAGATTTGATTCGGCATATTAAGCTGACGGTCAGCTGAGAAACCTAAATCCTACAGAATCTCATACAACACATCATCATCTAAACTACATGCAAAAACACAAGAAGAGAAATGCACTTACTGCGATGAACTGTAATGTTTTCCGCCCCAAAGCCACACTTGCATGCAGTCTTGAAAACCCCAGTCCGGCGCAGGCCGGTTTGTTCTCGTCCAACTTCACCAACTTCGCCCCTGTTCACAGACACAGGGGCCCCAGAAGCAGCTTTGAAGTCGCCATGACGACCTGCACACAATAGGCGCATTCACATTATAACACGGCAGCGAGCCGCTGGATTTGTAAGTAAAACCCAGAAATGAGCAACATGAAATTCATATGTAAATGTCAGGTCTTCTGTATTTACTCCGTACTGTTTGTCAGATCTTTGAGAACGATCCTGTTCCTGTCAAAGCAGTGCAGCAAATGTGAACAGCAGGTGGCGCTCATTAGTCACTTAACATCATGCAGTGAGTCTGGACACATGAAAGCCTTGAGGAATTGATTTACTGTAGTTCTATGATTCAGAGGCTTAAAATTATGTCCTGAATAACGTTCAGTCAAATTTACTTGAAGTTTTTAAGTTGTGCATGATCAGAGTAAAGTGTTGCTTTGTGATTGATCTTTTTTATGTTACAATTATAGATCTTTGTGTGTAATTTCAATCACAAGGACACTTTTTGAAAGTCCTGTGTCAGCACTTACACATTTCTAGAAGCAATTTGAAAACTGAAATAAATATATAAATAAAAAAATAAATATATGCAAATAATGTAGTTGTGCAGGAAACCCCCCGTTTCCCCGAATATATCATCTTGTCACACATTTTTAGTTGTCTTGCACTGGGGATTTACAAAAATCCCACACATCAGATTGAGATGTGCGCTGAAAGACTTGTGTGAAAACTAAAAGGATTTTCAGAAAACATTCATGCAGGTAAATAGTCATGAAAATATTTAAAATTTTTAGAAGGGAGTGCAAATAAAAACATTTTTATGCGTGTAACATTGTATGTTGCATCTTTAAATTAAAGGACAGTTGAAAGATACAAAGAAAAAGGCTAGTTTTGGGTGGATGCTGCTGAACATGGTGTCATATTTCATGAATAGAACAAACCGACTTAAATTAGAGGATCATTTTTATATTTGATGAGCTCATGTGAATGATGGAAACACTGTTGAGAATTGTTAGAGCTTTTTCTGTTTAGTTCTTAAACTCTTAGAAGAAAAGGTTCTATATGGAATCTTAAGGGTTCCGTCACACGCATCATATATAGAACCTTCTAGGGGTTCCATCATGGGATCATTTCATGGATTTACTTTTAATTATAATGACATTTTATGAATTAAGCAGCTTGTAAACATACTTTATCACTAGAAAAACTGAAATAACCCATTAAACATGAAAGAATTATTCAATCATTTAAAAGATTTCTCCTTATATAGAACCTTTTTGGCATAAAGCGTTCTTTAAAATTGAGTTCTAACACCATTGAATTGGTTCAGATAAGCATGTTAAATATTCAAAGTGATAATAAATGAAAACAATTTCTGCATCACCCCAAATGTTTCAAAACAGATTTGGAAAGACATGAAGGTGATCGTTTTTATTTCTGGGTGAACACTCAAAACACTATTGAAATTCATGCAGTTGAATATCCCTTTACCTCAGATATATAATTCTCTCTAGAGCCTCTAAACTTGAGCACCACAATTTCAGCTTTCTTATTATGAATTCAGAATCATTACAGATGCATCCATTCATATTTGGTACATGTTTAAAAATCTATCACACAAACACATTCATCTGATTGCCATAACTTGAAATGGTTGTGCCAAATGCCTGAGTTGGCAGGCCGCTCATTGTCATGATAGTTCAGCACAGATTCGTGAATTATATGATCAGTCACACACACATAAATGTTTCAGCGCTGCGTTCTCATGTTTGTACGTGTATCTGTGAGAAATCATCTGCTCTGCTCGTGTTCATTTCGAGCAACTCATGTTTGTGTGACAGAAAAAGCGTCCATCTACATCCCTCTCGGACGTGTGGTTTGACACCTTTCGACTCAATCTCGCCCTCTGAACCAGAAGGGTGTGTTTGTGTGAACTGGCAGGACTTGCACACACCCTGCTCTGCTTCAGGCCTCTGGGGCTTTTAAAAGAAGCTTCTCGTATTGATAGAGCAGGCCTGCGGTTTCCAGCGCAAAACCTGCGTCCAAACGCCCCGTCTGAGATTCACATTAATCCTACATGGATATATAGAAGTTCTTTAAGAAACATCGACACTCATGAATTCATGAACAACTCAATTCAGAATGTATTTCTGTATAAATTGTTTATACTGCTCATGATTTCATTGTGTTTGATATTGTGTTTTCTGAATCTTGCCTGACATTTTGCACACATTTTATTTTAAATGAGCACATTTTTAATTAAAACGTGATACATTTGGATTTTGATCAGGTTAACTTTTCCGGGCTCTTATTGCTACCTGTCCCAACTTTTTTGGAATCGGGTTTGTATATATTCCCAATATTGTGTTGGTCCCCCTTTTGCTGCCAAAACAGCCCTGACCCGTCGAGGCATGGACTCCACTAGACCCCTGAAGGTGTGCTGTGGTATCTGGCACCAAGATGTTAGCAGCAGATCCTTTAAGTCCTGTAAGTTGCGAGGTGGGGCCTCCATGGATCGGACTTGTTTGTTCAGCACATCCCACAGATGCTCGATTGGATTGCGATCTGAGGAATCTGGAGGCCAAATCAACAGCTCAGACTCGTTGTTGTGCTCCTCAAACCATTCCTGAACCATTTTTGCTTTGTGGCAGGGCGCATTATCAAACCAAGAGATACATTTTCCTAATTTTTTTAAGGAAACTTGAGCAGTTTTGAGGCTTGAATTGAGGAACCGAATAAGCTGATAAAATTAAGGGGAAAAAAGCTACATATTTATTTAAAGAGAATTAGTTCAATTATGTGGTTTTATTTAGAGACACCGTTGTTAGTTCCCAGCATGCTTTGCATATGGCTCGAAATGGAGAGTTAATATTGAAATTAAGTGTTATTTGATGTGTTTTTGAGTGAAGGGAAACATCTCGTAATGTTTAATGATCAGTTATGTTTGACTTTTGAAAGAGTTTCTGTTATGTTGAAGTTTTGATCGTTACCATTGTGCAGAAGAGTTTAGGTTGAGGATAACTGCATATACTAACAATATGATGCATGTTGCATTGTTCAATGAGCAATACCTTTGCTAATGCCAGTGCAGTAACAAGTTTGTTTCTACTTGTGCTGTGCTAGCAGCATACAGTCTTTTAAGTGTACAACATAATTCAAAGTCAAATATAAACAGGACATTTCCATTCAGGCTTTTGAGAGACAACTTAAAATAAAAAAGCACATTTCACTAAAAATATTAAATTAATTGTGTCATAAACTAAAGACATTTGACATGATTTATTAAGGTAGATTCCATTAAAGAAATCAAGCCTTAAAAACTACTCAAAAATATCATTTATTGTTATAAAAATATCATTTATTGTAATAATGTTACCATAATTTTTTAAGTAAATAGCACATAATATTTTTTTACGGTGAAGTAACATCCACATGGATGGCAGGACCCAAGGTTTCCCAGCAGAACATTGCCCAAAGCATCACACTGCCTCCGCTGGCTTGCCTTCTTCCCATAGTGCATCCTGGTGCCATGTGTTCCCCAGGTAAGCCACACACACACCCGGCCATCCACGTGATGTAAAAGAAAACGTGATTCATCAGACCAGGCCACCTTCTTCCACTGCTCCGTGGTCCAGTTCTGATGCTCACGTGCCCACTGTTGGTGCTTTCGGCGGTGGACAGGGGTCAGCATGGGCACCCTGACTGGTCTGCGGCTATGCAGCCCCATACACAACAAACTGTGATGCACTGTGTATTCTGACACCTTTCTATCAGAACCAGCATTAACTTCTTGAGCAATTTGAGCTACAGTAGCTCGTCTGTTTGATCGGACCACACGGGCCAGCCTTCGCTCCCCACGTGCATCAATGAGCCTTGGCCGCCCATGACCCTGTCACCGGTTCACCACTGTTCCTTCCTTGGGGGACTTTTGATAGATACTGACCACTGCAGACCGGGAACACCCCACAAGAGCTGCAGTTTTGGAGATGCTCTGACCCAATCGTCTAACCATCACAATTTGGCCCTTGTCAAATTCACTCAAATCCTTACGCTTGCTTAATCAGTGTTATTCACTTCACCTGTCAGTGGTCATAATGTTATGCCTGATCGGTGTGTATATATATATATATTAACAATAAAATGTATATAGTGTGTGTGTATGTATATAGCGTGTATATATGTGCGTATATGTACATATATATATATATATAAAAACACTATAATAAGTCTCATTCTGATAAAATAAAATAAAACTTATACAGTGATTCTTTTTCTGCTTATCACATGAAAAACATCTAAAATGTCTAGGAAAGAATCCTCTTCATTCTTAATTTTGTTTTTGTTTCGTTTCATCACACAACATGTTCAAACAGGTCTGAAGTGGAAACTATCTGCAAACACAGCGTCACATTTCCATCTTTTACATGGCAGAGAAACAGAGAGTCTGTGAGACGTGATGAAGTCATCACCTGGTGCCTGCAGTGAAACTGAGTATTCTGAGTACGGTCGAGCAGCGCGATTCACACACCTCCGTACACACCTACTCTAGTCTTATGAAAGTGTTTTCATGCTATATGTCATCTTTTATTCCATTGACCAAGTTATCATCTGTTTGGCTGCCATTTCTTGTTACCAAATAAATGTTTCATGTATGTCATACAGTGCCACTGAAATCCCACCTGAACTGTCTGTTCGTCCTTCATCAGCTCAAGCGTCTCTATCTGCACATGTATGAAGTCAGTTCAGGTGTAGAGAATCACTATCAACATCGACTAACCACAAAAACAAGCACAATACTGACTGTCTTCATGTTCTACATCTATTGTTTTAGCACTTCAATCCAACAGATGTTTTGCCTGTAAACTGTGTTTGTACTTCTTTCACTTTAAATGACACTTTATGTGATAAAATGTGCCAATTTAAAGTGTGACTTTTTCAGACTGTTATCATCTGATTATCACTCTCTGCATCTGTATTTAGTCAACGCGCTATAGGCCACCGACAGCGATGGACTTCATAAAACTCAGAGGATTTGGAGAGGTGGGTCGTGAGAAAGTGACACGTTTGTTTGTCACTCTTCCTCTTCGTTTTCTCACTGCAACCACAAACAGGTTGTAATGCAGAGCAATGCAAATAATGACATAATAATATTCTACAGTCCAGAAGGGCAACGTTTTTTGGGGGCGAATTTCTATCTGTAACTTTTGCAGTTTGGTGAGATTAAACATGATTTGATTTTGTGCTAATGAAAATCATATTTCATTCTGTTCTAAACATGTTTCAGCAGAAGTGTCAATTCCATACAATAACTATAATGAAAACGATAACTATATTAGCATTCACACCAACGTACAATAGTTATGATAACTAGCGTCTACATCAGTGGTTCTCAACCCTTTTAAATTAAAGGCCCACCATTGTCAACAACAACATTCAAAGGCCAGTTGTTCGCGATTGACTGGATGACGATTAAAGATAAAGATTTTGAAAAAAATATTTTTTAACTAAACATTTCTACCTGATAAAATATTTTAGAGCTTGGCTAAAAATGTACAGTATATGCATGTTCAATATAAAAATGCCCATTGAGTTTTAATATGTTAATTTACTTTTTTTTTCGTCAAAAACTAGAAAATCACAAAATTAGGCAATCTCAAGGTTTTCTTAAAAAACAACAACAGATGTTGAGGAATAAAAATAATAAATAGGCTATCTTGTGCATCCACCACACCAACGGACAATAACTATTATGATAACAATAACTACAGAGGTGGACAGTACGCTCTAAAAAATGCTGGGTTAAAAACAACCCAAGTTGGGTTGAAAATGAACAAACCCAGCAATTGGGTTGTTTTAAGCAAACATTTAACCTAACCCAATTTTCAATTTTGGGATTCGAATATTCGTGTTTTTTTTTTTTGCGCAAATCCGGCATCCCCCTCAAAACGGTTCTCATTCGCACTTGAATATGTTTACACTATAAAAACTGGCGAAATACAATACTCTTTTTTTACAATTATTTTATATAGCCTAGCCGTTTTTAATAGGATGGACAGTTGAATAGGAATCCAACCTTGTTATACTTAATAAATATATTTGCTTCTTCTTAGCCTAAGTGTTCCCTGCAACTGAGTATATTCTCTGTCTAGAGCGCACAACTGCACAAGCTTATATGGAAGTAGCGCGTGCCTGAGCTTGCATTTTGGGTTAAGCTGCGTTCGTTTGACATTGTGGAAAATAGAATAATAGAATCAAAATATATTAGCCTTTTTACCCGTTAGGGATGTGACGGTGAGAACATTTTACAGTGCTTGTGCGGCCCTGAATGAATGACAGTGCGGCTGTGCGCATTTTACTTTCGGTTTATAATTAGTAGCAATTCGGAGGCGGGTTGCTTGAATGGTGGGTTCATTAGCCTATTATTCTTAATGAAAAACACAACAACAAAACATTATAATGACAAACTCCCTTAAATAGGCGCTTTTACATTTCGCTTTGAAATCAAATCTTCTGCGATCATCTTGTCATTCAGCTCCTCACTCTCCTGATGAATGAGATCTGACTCCTGCTGCCGATGTGCTGCGACTCTCGTTCGGCTCACGCTGCACGTTCAGTTTTTAATTGTAGTTAATCTGTTCTTTAACTGAACTAAAATTATTTTTACTACTATAAAATATTCAAAACGACGGTGGGAGCTTCGAAGCTCAAAAAATGGTATTCAGACCAGCCCTAGTACTTTCTTACTTGTACTCAAGTAAAACTTTGAATTACTTTTACTTGAGTAAAAGTAAGAAAGTACTACATTTTTATTGTAATTAAGTATTAAATGATATTCAATATGAAACCTAGTGCAGTAAAAAGTACAATATTATGCTTTGGAATGTTGTGAAGTAAAAGTTTTCCAAAGAGAAACACTCTGATAAAGTATGGACACTTGAAAATTGTACAGTGTGTAGTATTTATGAGAATCTATTGACAGAAATGCAATATAATATACATAACTATGTTTTCAGTGGTGTATAAAGACCTTACATAATGTACCTTTATGTTTTTATTAGCTTAGAATGAGCCATTTCTATCTCCATACACCGCGGGTCCCTTTACAGTGAAGTCGCCATTTTGCGCCGCCATGTTTCTACGGTAGCCCTAAACGGACAAACTTCTCTACAGAGCGCTAGTCACTCTCTGCTGTCTCAGATGACAACATTTTTGTCCTGTGTTGGCCACCGTAGCTTCTCTATGCGCTCCGAAAGGGAGGGGGGATGCAATTCACAACCTCACCATTTCTTCCTCAGTGTTGTTATCGTTATATTTGCGCTATTCTCTCCGATGTTCAGCATATTTAATTCACGCGATCAAAAGATTTCTTCACAGAGTTCACGCGAATTCATCTCTACGCTATAGTGTACATGGATCTTGTGCCCGTGAAATTTCGCTAGGGTCTCTGTGGAACAAAAGTGGGCGTTTCTAAATTTGTGGGTGTTTTCAAACTGATGGGTGTTTATAAATCACGCAATGAAAATGATCTCCTTCACCCGACCCCACTCCATGACGTGGGCAAATCAGGTAACGCAGTGGAAAACGCCCCTCTGTTTATGGCCTCACCCACTGGTCTGGTAACTCCTATTACTATCCTGCAGAGACCTATTCTTGCTATAACGACCACACATTTGAACGGTTATTAAAACTTTATCGCTATTGTTATAGTTATCGTCCTTGATGTGGGGTTTATGTAGGTCATTTTTATAGGCTACTGTGTATTTTACACAGGTGTTTCAAAATCATTTCAGATCATAAATTAATTTCAAACACATGGTTGCGCTGTGTGTTTTTCTTTCCTGACCCGCACAGCTGGTGAATCTCACTCAGATGAAGCTGAACTAGATGAATTTCCAGTGCTCAATCCCCCGAGCCACAAACCCTCACAGACTTGTGATGCTTATCGCGAACTCCTTCCCTCGGCGCGTCAGGAGCGTCGCTCTGCGGTGAGGGCGGGTGGCGCGTCTGCAGATGGAGCAGGTGAAGCGGTGGGCTTGTGGGTAAGAACGAGCAGGAGCTCTAGGGGGAGACGGAGGGCCCCGGTGGGCTTCTTTGTTCGCATTGATCTCTTCGTTTTTTCAGCGCTGTCTTCTTTGCATCTTTCTAGGAACTCGAAAGAACTTGCGCTGTGTGCGCTTTCTTGAAAGTGGCTTTGGTAGGAAAGTGTCTTCAAGTGTAAAGTGAGGTGAAGGAACATCTTTACAACGTATGATTTCAATGTTCCTCGCGCTCTTTGCATTATATTAGGCCTATGTTTTAAACGCCGTTTTGAAAGGTGCACGTTTAGGCAACATTTATGGTGCTTTACATAAAATATTCATAACATGCAATTCAATTGATTAAAAACGTATTAAAAACATAGGATATGCATACAGTGCATGATTAAGTAGCCCAATGCTGGGTTGTTTCAACCCATGTTTGGGTCAAATATGGACATGCCCAACTGTTGGTTTCGTTTTTTTAATTAAAATTTGGGTTGGGTTTGTCCATATTTGACCCAAACATGGGTTAAAAAACCCCAGCACTTTTTAGAGTGTAGTCTAAAAAAAAAAAAAACAAATCTGATAGTTTCTGTTCTTTTAATTCTTCAACTGCTGCAATTTTCTTCCAGTTTAGTAGTATGTCTTCCCTTGTTCTTTCGTCAAAAACTAGAAAATCACAAAATTAGGCAATCTCAAGGTTTTCTTAAAAAACAACAACAGATGTTGAGGAATAAAAATAATAAATAGGCTATCTTGTGCATCCACCACACCAACGGACAATAACTATTATGATAACAATAACTACAGAGGTGGACAGTACGCTCTAAAAAATGCTGGGTTAAAAACAACCCAAGTTGGGTTGAAAATGAACAAACATGGGTTAAAAAACCCCAGCACTTTTTAGAGTGTAGTCTAAAAAAAAAAAAAAAAAATCTGATAGTTTCTGTTCTTTTAATTCTTCAACTGCTGCAATTTTCTTCCAGTTTAGTAGTATGTCTTCCCTTGTTCTGCTGAAAATGTCCTGCTAAAATCTGCAAAAAGTAAAACTGCAATGGTTTTGTCCCTCGGCATGCTGGGTAATGTCCCTCAGCCCTCTGTACACAATGAAATCACAAACCAAATCACACAGTGGGTCGCTGTGGGCGCAGCGTTCACATCTCTGTGGTCTCATGAACGTTTCTTTAAACCAGCGTCTCACACAGCTGCTAAATATTCAGTGTTTTTTCTCATTTGATCAGTCATATAAGCACAGAGAGGAGTTGAAGTTCGTATGAAGTCCCAGAGAATTCAAATTCAAATGATGTCCCAGAAGAACACTGTATTTATCAGAGGTTAGTCTTTCATCTTAATGGAGTTTCATTGGAGTATATCTGTTTTTTTGTTTGTTCTCAAAATGACCCAAATGGGTTAATAGTCTTCAGTAAGAGTAAAGAGCTATAAAATATATGTGGAGAGCAATCATGTTTTCCAAGTGATTTTCTTAATATTTTGTCTTGTTTTCCATGTTTAAACATTCTTAAATCAAGATACATTTACTTGAGGTTTAAAATGACAAGATAAGAAGTCTAGTTTAATGAGAAACTGATCAACATGAAGTGAGTGTATGCTTAAAACCAGAACAAATATCTGCCAGTGGGGTCAGAAAAAAAAAACTTAATCCAGAGGGATAACAAGCTTTGAGCATTCAATTTTGATAATATTTTCTTGTCATTTGTCATGTTGCATCTCAAGTAGATGTATCCTGATTTAAGGATGTTTAAACAAAGAAAACAAGACAATACTGAGGAAGAACATCACTTCTTTTGAGTTCACAAAACACTGAATTGTGTTTATGAACTACTGAATTAGCTAGATAAAGCTAGCCAAGATTCCACCACTAAAAATATTTAAATTGAGATTACGTGATCATTTTAAGTTAAACGTATGAATTAGCTTACTCAAATATTTCAAGTTAAAAGCAATTAAAATGTATGAGTACAAAATAAAAATCTGGAAGTTATGTTTACTTAAACTTAGATCATTATACGACATGTTAGTTAATTATTCAGTTAGAAGCTAGGTCAACTTTTAAAAGCAGCCTATTTATTACTTATCTTCCTTTTAAACCAAATAACTGTGATTTCTTCTTGCATCGCTGCATCAATAGAAACAGAGTTATAATAATATGAATGTTCCAAGTGCCCAAACAAAGGGAACACTGATCACCATAATGGTGATTTTTTTTTTTTTGCTTGACAAAATGGCACTCAAACCAATCAATTAATCTTAACTTGGGTTTTCTGAGTAAACATTGTATAGCATGTGAACAGTACAGATTACTAGATTTACAATTAAGACATCAAGTAAATTTGACTAAAAAGTGTTAGTTAGAATCACTGTTGGATTTTACAGTGTACTACATCATGAGACTTAATCAGTTATGATGCCGAATGACATTGACATGGATTGGCACATTATGCTCTCTTATGAAGAATGAGCAGATTTTACCAGGAGTCCTGATTTGACGTCTGAAGCGAGGACACATCAGAAAACGTTCATACTTCCTGTGTGGACGCCTAAAGAAGCTTCAGAACCGAACTCAATCAAGCAGACGTCTTTATCGCCCGGACGCCCGACGGTGAGTCTGATGCCAACAGATATACAGCTATACATATACACATAATTACTCGCAGAAAGACAGAAAGGAATGAGCAGATTTATCATGATTGCACGTCTAAAATTGTTTAGCTTTTAATGAGTTTTACCTTGTCTTTCTCGCTGTTTGAGATCAATGCCGCAGGTTAGTGCATCAAAAACAACTTTTAATAAATGCTTATTGGTTTAGTTTAGTAGTTTTATCTAATTTTTTGTCATAATTAAGATTCAGTTTATGCATTTAAACGGATTTGTCAAAAGGTAGTGAAGTTGACTAATTCTATGGAAGAGTTTCTATATGTCCCGAGCACATTTATGGCAGAGAACAATGATTGATATGGTGATTTGGAGAGACGTTTGGAGCTGCAGGTGAGTGAGCCGCTGCAGGTGTTTGACGTCTCTAAACCTCAGATTCTGTCATCTTTAACTGACTTCACTCTTCAACAGCTGCAGCTCAACCAACCACACACACACCGACTGCACAAGACACTCAATCTGTTTCACTAGATTATACCTGTTATAAATTCACATACAAGTCATACATCTATATCAGGATCATATGTTCATTTGTTACATATTAATATTTATATATTCTCACAATAATTTAATATTTCCGTTCGTTTATTGGTTCATGTTTATTATGATGTGGAGAATTAATCAAAATAATACGCTGATACTAATTATTATAGTATCAATAAATGTATAAATTATATTATATTCTGACAGTTTCTTTATATTATGTATTATTTTTTATAGTATTTACCTTTTTATTGGATCATTTATCTAATGATTTGGAGAATTAAGCACAATAACAATACTGATACTAACTATTATATTTTGAATACATATATTTATATTATGTTCATTATGATAATCATATATTATCTATAAATATCTTTAGATTTTTTGTCCCTGTTACATATGATAATTTATATATCTATATATTATATAAATATTTTATAGAACTTTTTTATATTTTATGATGTGGAGAATTGAGCAAAATAACAATACTAATACTAATTATTATATTAAATTTTAAATAAATGTATTTAGTTTATGATACTTTCTATATAATGATAATTTATATTCATATATCAGCATTTTTATATTTTTTATAGTATTTACCTTCATTTATTGGTCTTCTGATGTGGAGATTTAATCAAAATAACCGTACTGCTAATAATTAGATAATATTTTGAATAAATGTATATTATAATATGTTTAATATTATGAATAATTTCTGTATATTCATATTTTTCCTATGATATTTTTACCATATATATTATATTATATTACATTTATTATATTATATTATATACATTTGGGATGTGTTGTGCTTTCATTTCAGATCTGACCTGACCCGTCGTGTCTTCACTCCCACTGATGAAATGCCTCGATCGTTTCTAGTGAAAAGCAAGAGGACGGGGCATCATTCCACATGCTCTGCCCACTCTCAGCGTGGTGACGGATGGACGTCCAGCGGTCGCTCACAGGCTCTGGAGCTGCTGCCCTGTTCATCCGCCGACAGCAGCCGGCCGCCGGTGTGCTGGACCGATAACAGCACTGAAGGAGCTGAAGCTGAACCCACAGCAGGTACACAAACAACAGATCAGTGACTGGAATATTATGGCAGATTGAGCACGATATGAAATATTTGCATTGTGGGAGTTTCTCATGACATCTAAAGACTCATAATGAAAATAGGGTCTGATTTACAACCCTTAATCATGAGAACATGAGTACTCGCAGCTCATGAGAACTTAACTTCAACAAATCTCCCATAAATGACTTCCAAGAATTAATATGATCATGACAACTTGAATGAGTCATTATGATCTTTTTCCATTAGCTTAATTAAATACTCCACCACTAACTATTAGTTTCTATTATGATTCTATTATATCTGAATAAATTACATCAAGTCTACACCGGACGCGAGCGGCGCAACGCTACACAACAAAAAACAATCCAACCCATTATAATCAGCAATGCTGTCTACACTGGATGTGGTGCGACAAATCCAGGACAGTAAACTGATTTTGCAACAGCCGCTTTGACATGGCCAGTGTAGACAGGCTGTTGCGGCACGGCGTGACACCATCATTTACACTGCACACGTATAAGTCGCATTACGGCGAGGTTTTGTTCCGTCCTCTATGCGGTGTCAACTCACACCAGGAGCATTTCAGAAGCGAAGCGGCTGGATTCGCGAGACCACAAGATTTGCCTGTCCAACGTTGTTTTCCTTGATTTTTCGTGTTTTTAATGGCTAAATGGTTATATTTTGTCAGGTTTAATTGTTTATTGCTGTAGCCTACTGACGAAGTTTGCGGTTATGGACGACAAGGATAAAACAGTTTCAAGTTTTTCAACTTTGAATCTCTTGTCGTCAATTTCTGGCCTCCTAGTGATGTGAAATATGATCGGGAGTCTACACAGAGTGTTTATTTTGACTTTATTTTGTATTTGAACTGCCAACCATCAAAAATAGACTTGGCGCCTATCTTTAGCGAAGCGCCGTGGCGAGCCGGTTCTGAAACTTGCGGCTGGTGTAAAAACAAGCATTGACTAGAGTGGCCACGATCGACTTCGGTGGCCGCGTCAGAGCCGTAATGTGCCGCAGACGTGTGCAGTGTAAATAAAGGGTGATATTATGCTGTTCATCTTTAAGAATAGGCCTACATTTCCCATAATGCTTTGCGGAGAGTGAGCCTGTGCGGTCAAGTGAGAGATTCAATGAGTGCGCTGCAGAAATGATTCAATCCCTGTATAATACTGCTCAAAAGTTCAATAAACAGTAGTGACGGGAGAAACGAAGATTTTCGAAACTATTGTTTCGAAAGCGCTCTACGGGCTGGCAGCACCTGCTGGTCAAAACAGTGTAAATGCAACGAAATGTGTATAATCACTCCTCTTACAAAACAATTGCACACATTTTCATGAAAGCATAATCTATTAAATGTAATTAAACAAATAATTAAATATGATGGTCCTGTAAAATTAGTGTTCTTTTATTATTTTATAGTGCTTGTTTTGTCTGTTATAAGACAGGGTTTGGCAAACTAGCTTAAACCAAGGTTCAAAACAATATGATGTAACAAAGCCTTGCTTGCTGAAATCATGTGACTTGGCGAGTTTGAAACAAGCTCTGAGCCACAAAAGATTTGTAAATGTTTTGAAAGCGCCCATCACCTAGTAACAGTTCGTTTAATTTTAATTCAAGTCATCATTATTGCATACTAAGAAGAAAACACACAACATATTCTATTCTATTGTGTGTGATGGCAGTGAAGCAGTCTGGTGTGTATTCATCTGACCTGTTGTCTTCTGCTGCTGTGGAGAGACACAGCAATCTTGAGCATCTGATTCAGACTTTACTCAGTCACCATCAGCTGACCAATGTCCAGACGCCGCTGTGCGAATGTCCGCTCTGTGAGAAGGTGAGGAACTCAATCCTGGTGCATATGTGTGTGTGTGTGTGTGTGTGTGTGTGTGTGTCCTTTATTGAACACACCTGATGGAAATCATCAGCAGAGAACAAATGAACAAATGCATTTAGGGTATGTTTACACGACAACGATGTACTAAAATGGAAAAGTTGCGTTTTTTAAAAGTTTCGAGTAGACCACAACACTGTAAAAATGTTCCCCGTTCACACGGATCCCTGAAAACGAGTAAAAACGCTGTATTATGCACGTCGGGCCAGTAGATGGCGAAGTAACTTTGTAATGAAACACTACATGCCTATAGACTGAACACGTAATGCGCATGACGTCACTGTTTTCACAAATTTTGTAGTTTACAGGGAGACGATAATGGTATCGTTTACTTTACACAACACCGTTTTCAACTAAAAACAGAAAACGTTATGTGTTTTGGCCGTTCATTTACACGACAACAGTGTTTTGGGCAGTGTTGGGGGTAATGCATTACAAGTAACTTGAGTTACGTAATCAGATTACTTTTTCAAGTAACTAGTAAAGTAACGCATTACTTTTCAAATTTACAACAAAATACTTTTTCAAAAAAGTAACGCAAGTTTCTTTTTCAAATTTGACTGACAGCTCTCCTGTCCCAATGTTGAGAGAAATCGAGAGTAAGTGCAGAGGTGTTGTGTGTAAACATGTTATTGTAGTTCTAGACTAAATGTGAGCATTTATTCATCTCACTTGCGCAATAAAGATTCAGTGTTCCTCAAAATGAATAAATCAGTCAAATGCAAAATCAGAATACTATGCAAACCTCCAATAACTAAATGTTAAATAAAATGACTTTAGATTTTTTGTTTTTATTGGTGAAGTAAGTTTTAAACTTTTTTCTCTTGCGTCCTATTCTTCCATTATCCAGAATGGCAGCACAGCTGAAAGGTTTGTTTGAGCTGCGCCCTCTACTGTACAGAAGTGAATTAGCATTTTTACCTCAGCCTGAGGCTTATTATTTCAATTTTGGTGTGAAAGGGTCTTTACATTTTCACAAAAATAGACCTTTTTTGTTATAAAAAAAAACACAAAAAAAACAAACAAGCCCAGCCCAGGTGAGAAAAAATAACGCAAAAGTAACGTAACGCATTACTTTTCTTAAAAAGTAACTAAGTAACGCAATTAGTTACTTTTTAAGGGAGTAACGCAATATTGTAATGCATTACTTTTCAAAGTAACTTTCCCCAACACTGGTTTTGGGGGCCTGAGAATGCAAACTTCACCATTATCAAAAACGATACCATTATCGTGTAAACAACAAAAACGTGAATTTGTGAAAACGGTGAAGTCATGCGCATGCGTATTACGGGTTCAGTACACAAAGTACTTGAACAGTATTTGCAGTTTTTATAAATATAAAATAAATGCACAGTCCATTGTTGTCTCAACACTCTTTGGGCCCTATTTTAACGATCTGAGCGCATGTTCTGAAGCGCATGGCGCAGGTGCTCTTAGGGCGTGTCAGAATCCACTTTGGCTAGTTTAACGACGGGCGCATGGTCTAAAAGGGTTGTCCCTAGTCTCTTCATGACTCATGGGTGTGTTTTGGGCGTAACGTGCAATAAACCAATCAGAGTCTCATCTCCCATTCCCTTTAAAAGCCAGTTGCGCTCGCACCATGGCAGATTCGCTATTTACAATGGAGGAATTTGCGAGCGGAAAGACTGAACGCTTCTCCAGAGAGGAATCCTTTTATTTTTAATATTTAAAAATGTGTGTGTGCTGCTGCGCGTCCCTGTGTGTGTAATAAGCAGAGTGTACGCGCGTTGTGGACCCACCTATAGGCGCATATTACTATCACACCCTTTAAATAACACACAAAATACTGCGTTTTCGTTTTCAGTTCCTCAAAACAGCAACACGCTCCAGCAATGCGCCTGAACACACCTGGTTTTCAGACCAGCACACCCATTGGAGAACAGATGCGCCAGTGCATTTGCTATTTAAACAACGTGGCGCTGGACGTGACATTGATAACTGCGTTGGGCTGAAACTAGCAAAAAACACTTGCGTCGTGCCAGTTTACAGCCAGTTTACAACAATTTACAGCTTTGAGTAAAACATGCATGAGAAATTTAAAGCAATCAGTTTCCACATATTTGTTAGCTTACTCAGAAAAGTTTTGTTTGAGTTCAGTGAATTTAAATCTTTAAGTTGACTGAACTAAGTACTCAACTTGTAAAATTGAGTTGAGTTTTCTAAACTCATTAAGTAAAGAATGTTGAGTGAAGTCGTATATTTATGTATATATAACACAAGTGCTCTTAGTAATTTCTAGGGATGTGACGGTGAGGAAATTTTCCCACTGGTTAATCGACGTGTGACAACACAGGTAATACCGGTATCACCGGCGGGGGCTTTTCAAATCAATAATTTTAAAACGAAAGTAAAATGCGTACGGCTGCTCGGGCATTCATGAAAATTAAGCTTCCATAGGCATGAACTGAAAACGCGCCATACTGGACACGCACCGTGAATGACAGTGCGGCCGTAAATGTGTGCGCACTGTGCGGCCATGAATGAATGACAGTGCAGCAGCGCTCATTTTACTTTCGGTTTAGAATTAGTGGTGGGTTACTTGAATTGTGGATTCATTAGCCTATTATTCTTAATGAAAAACACAACAACAAAACAGTACAATGACTCACTTAAATAGGCGCCTTTACATTTCACTTTGAAACCACATCTTCCACGATCATCTTGTCTGTCAGCTCTTAGCTCTGTGATGAATCAACTCCTGCTGCGTTTGTGCTGCGACTCTCGTTCGGCTCACACTGTATTAAGCAGACGCGTTCAGTTTTTAATTGTAGTGTCTGTTCTCTAACTGAACAAAATTATTTTATTACTATAAAAATCAAAACGATGGTGGGCAAGTGATGTAACCGGTGTTTTGCGGTAACACAGACAATCGCAGCAAGCCTACTAATTTGACATAAAATTACTTTGTTGAATTTGCATGATGCAAAAATGGTGCAAGAATATTTTAAGTAAATCCAACACATAATTTTTTTCAGTGTAGGTGCAAAGTGTTTCTTTACATGTCATCGCCAACTACTGAGTAATACAACGTTTTTATAATTGTTTTCGCTGATCCATGTGAACGGGGATTGTTTTGACAATGTTGGCGTCTGTACGCAAAGGAAAAACTTTTCTGGTTTTAGTACATTATTGTCATGTAAATGTACCCCAAAACGTGCATTTTAAAACCGTTTTGAAAAGTTTGCATTTTCAGGCCCACAAAACGCTGTTGTCATGTAAATTAAAGGCCAAAACGCGTACAAAGTTTTCCGCTTTTAGTTGAAAAGGGTGTCGTGTAAACGGCCCCTTAGATTAAAACTCTTATTTATTCAGCAGATGTTTCAATCAAAAGTGGCTCACGAATTAGAAATATACAAGCAGAAGGGATTTAACCAGTGGAAGAAAATATTGCTAGAACACTAAATTATGTTTTATAAAGCAAAAAATAAACAATAATAGATTAAAATATAAAGATTTATGTATAGAAACTTATTTTCTCACAAGATGATGCTCTAGTCCTGATCTGATCACCTGATATGATTTTCACATATTTACAATTTACGCAAAATCACGTTTTTTTTTTTTTTTTTTTTTGTGTGTGTGTGTGTGTGTGTGTGTGTGTGTGTGTGTGTGTGTGTGTGTGTGTGTGTGTGTGTGTGTGGTTTTGGAACATATCATGTGCACTTGCATGCTTTAAACCTCAAAAGCGATTTGCATGTGACTGATCAAAAACACATCGGAACAATGTGAAACACTCATTTCCATCACTGGTGATATTGTGTGATATTAATATTACTATGTCTTCTGTAGCTCCTGTCCTCTGCTATAGGTTTGAAGTCTCACTTGTGCAAGTCACATGTCAACAGGGCTGCCCTCCCATTGGCCGGCTACACGAGCCACAACCAGCAGCACTATGAGTACAGACCCACAGGAATACTCAGGGTGAGAGTAAGTACTAAAAAGAACTTCAACTTATTTTATTTCAGCTAGTCATCCAGGAAACACTTGTCATTTTTTTTGTTTAACTTGATGTACTTATATAACTAAAAATGAATAACTATATATATTTAAATAAAGCAACAACTAATAAAAATGACAAAAACACAACAAAATTAATACAATTTTAACTGAATATAAAATGAAAACGTAAGTACTAGCCTACTTATTTTTCTTAAAGTACATGAAGTAGTATTCAGCATGCATGTTTATGCAGTGAGTGGCATCTGGTTATCATCTTAGAAATAAAAATAAGTTATTTATTTTTAATCAGATTTTGTGTAACGTCTGAAATCGTCAAATAAGTACTTCGATGTAGTAGGGAGAGCGGGGCACAACCTAACGCTTTTTGACTTTCTCAGTTTGTGTAAATCCACTTGGGGTTCAGAGTATTTATTTTTTCCCACATTAATTTCACACACGTCTAGTACAATTATGTGGTTTTGTTTCATTAATACAGTGTACACTTTTTTCTTGATTTACCCCGAAAGAATGGAAGTGAAATGTGACAACATGCCCCATAGGTGGGGTACATTGTAACATGTGAGGGGCACATTATAACATGAACTTATGGCAGCTTAAAATGTTATCTGATATAATCAAAAAAATATCCAAGACGAACTAAAATATTTTGTCAATAAAATACAATTATTAACTTTTTCATATAAAATAATGGCATTTTTTAATAATTAAAAATAAACTAATTTTTGAGTTTGACAACAAACACATCGCTAAATACAGTTATACAGCATAGTTAAAAACATAATAATAATTAATAACTTCTGAACATTGACTCTCAGTCTTTATTCAGCTTTTTCTCATGGTTTCTCAATAGAATTCATAAATGTATAGAATAGAATAGCATAATTCTAATACGGGCACAATGTAACGCAACTGGGGTTTAACCCCGGCTCGTGTCTTCTGCTGTTAGATCAGCATTAAAGAACTATCTCAACTGTTACATAACAGATATAAGATTAAAATAATATCAGATTTGTCTAATTGTAAATAAACACAAAAAACAGAGATGAAAAATTAACTTAAGTAAGAAATTTACTTTTGCTATGGTTAAATAAATGTTCAGTGATATCTTCTAAAGATTTTTTAATTTTGGCGCATTTTTTTTCTCTAGTGTTGATATGTCAACGAGTAAATACACTAAGTTTGGTCATGCTGGCATGTGTGGAAAGTTTTAAACCATGTGTGTTACAACTAACCCCGCGTTAGGTTGTGCCCCGCTCACCCCCTAGGTCATCCTGATATAATTCATCCAGAAAATGTACACAGTAGGCCTATACACATACTGCATAAATATGAGCAGAATGTAAGCTGTGTGAGCTTCATCAGTGGATATGTGTTTCAGGAGCGGAGTTTTGCCTGTAAGGTTTGTGGGAAGGTGTTCAAGAGGTCGTCGACTCTCTCCACACACCTGCTCATTCACTCGGACACGCGGCCGTTCCCGTGTCCCTACTGCGGAAAGAGATTCCACCAGAAATCTGACATGAAGAAACACACGTTTATACACACCGGTAAAATACACACATAATGGTATTTCCATTAACTTGTAGCCTATTGTTTTTATTCCTAAGCTAATGATATTTTATTTTTAACCAAGTATTGTTCACACCATGTCCTAATCAGACGCGACACGCGTTTTTCTAACCCGCCACGACGGCAATACGCGAGACTTTTCTATTTTAGAAACGGTTATTTCTGGAACAACAATATATGGCGTATGACAATTATAATCTAAAGGTATGATCATGTGCTTTATATTTAATGTCAAAAGAATATATTTTGTGAGTTAGAAGGTCATTTTGCATGACCTTTATACAGCCGTTAAAGGTGCAGTGTGTGATTTTAGCGGCATCTAGTGGTGAGGTTGTGAATTGCACCCCACCCTCCCTTTCGGAGCACATAGAGAAGCTACGGAGGCCGACACAGGACAAAAAGAGAGAGAGCAGAGAGTGACTAGCGCTCTGTAGATAAGTTTGTCCGTTTAGGGCTACCGTAGAAACATGACGGCGCAAAATGGCATCTTCACTGTAAGGGGACCCGCGGTGTGTGTAGAGAGAAATGGCTCATTCTGAGGTAATAAAAACATAACGGTTCATTATGTAAGGTCTTTATACTCCACTGAAAACATAGTTATGTATTAGGGCTGGGTAAAAAATATAGATTTCTCGATTTTAATCGATTCTCATTTTTACAAACCGATATTGATTCTTAAATCCCAAGAATCGATTAGTAGTGCGCCTCCCATCCATTAAATCGAAATAATCTTTGTGCTTTGTTACTATTGATATGACACAAAATCTCAGATTTCAAATTACGTCAATTTTATTACGAAATTACAGCGCGAAATAAACATGAATGAGCATCTGAAAGTGTGTTAAAAGATACAGTACAACACACCGAAATCCGTATCATGTCACATGAAATCGCTCAATCAGCGTTTCATCCGTGGAAAGACGTCAGTTAACAGCTTGTAAACAATGTCATGTAAGGTCACATTTACCTCAGAAAAACCATATCCAGTGTCCATAAACTCGTTAGTCAGCTAGAAAAATTAACTCTAGAGACGAGCATTTTGATAAATATATGCACCACATTACATATTCATTGTAATTTTTAATGTTCTTAAATATTTAATGCATGTATGAATATATCTGGCAAGTTTTTATGACAGCCACCATTTAAATGTTTATATTTCAAAAAAATATTTGGAGAAGAAATATGATTATGTAATTGTAAAGTTAATATTATAACTTTATTATTATAAAAAAAGGTGCAATTTAAGTGTTTGTATACAAATCAGTTCATTTTTACCTTCAATATTACAGTAGGCTACAACTGACTCCCATAGTTTACAGTATTAGTTAAGAGATTTGTTTTCCTTGAGAAAATTTGCCATGTATTGTACCTGATATATATCCAAAATAATCAATATTGAATCGAATCGAAATGCAAGCTTGTGAATCGAAATCGAATTGTGAAATTTGTCTCAATACCCAGCCCTAATATGTATATTATATTGCATTTCTGTCAATAGATCCTCGTAAATACTACACACTGCACCTTTAAGCGACAATGGATAATTCACCTCAGATTTTGAAAATAAATTTTAAGGAAGCAAAAACGTTCAAATTGTGAACACATTGTTAACAAACAAGTGTATTCTACTACAAAGATTGTTTCATATATTTGATGAATATTTATATATTTGATTATTTGTCCATTTCGTTGCAAATGCAGCTTATAGAGAGAGCCCGCCCACACGCATTTCTGATTGGCTGTGATTTTTGATTGATTTGTCGCGTCTGGTGTGTACAAATTTCTTGTCACTGGATCTTATCGCAACGCTCCTGGTTATGTCACGGGATGTTGTTAGCGATTAGCTGCCTGTGTAAAAAGTAGACAGCAGGGCAGAGCTAATGTGTGTGTGTGTGATCGCTGTCATCTCTCAGGTGAGAAGCCTCATGTGTGCGTGGTGTGCGGTAAAGCGTTCAGTCAGAGCTCCAATCTGATCACACACAGCAGGAAACACAGCAGCTATCAGCCGTTCAGCTGCCCGCACTGCGCGCTCCGCTTCCAGAGGAGAATGGACCTACAGCGCCACCTACACACACACTCAGAGAACCACAGCGGGACCTGAGCAGCAGATCAATGTGAAAAGGTCATTTGTTCTGCTGAAGTTCACTATCTAATGTTGTTGTTGTACAAAACATTTGCTTCTGTCTAACTGCACACGTTGTTGCATTGTGAAATGTGTCTGAATACTTCAAGTTCACATGGCATGGGCTACTGTATAGCTTTAAGACCTGTTATAATCGGCTCTTCATGTCATGTAGTGTGTGTTCATGGTTGTGATGTCATAATCATGAGGATTCCCGAGGAGTCACACAGAATCTCAAACTCTGATTCCAAATGATCAAGAATTATCCCATTATGATATGACTTTTAATAACAAATACAGTAATGCAACAGGTTTATAACAACATCAACTGTAAAATTTTCAGTATTTCAACAAGTGTTTATGTATACTCGTGCTCTCAGCAGAAGTTTATATTTTGTTTTAAGTGATGTACAGAACTGTCCAAGTGCAAATGATAATTAAGATCCTTCCCAACCCTTATTGTCCGAGTTTGTTTCTTTAATACTGACACGTGTAAAACTACAACACACTACATTAAAAACAATTAAAATGAGTGAAAATTAAATAAAAGAACATTTAAGGAGCACAAATCTATAAGATTGTTTTATATAATTTGTTACATTAGCAGCAAAACAAAAGCAGCAAGTAAAAACCATTAGGCCTACATATGGAAACTTGTTTCCGCCACGAAATAAAAAAAAAAAGTTAAAGGGATAGTCCACCCAAAAATTAAAATTCTCATTTACTTACCCTCAAGTCATCCTAGGTGTATATGAGATTCTTCTTTCAGACGAATACAATCGGCGTTATATTAAAAAAAATCCTAGCATTATAATGGCTGCCCAAAATTTGAAGCCCAAAAAGTGCATCTATCCATTATAAAAGTGCTCCACACGGCTCAGGGGGGTTAATAAAGGCCTTCTGAAGCAAATCGATGGGTTTGTGTAAGAAAAATATCCATATTTAAAACTTTATAAAGTAAAATATCTAGCTTCCGGCGGACGTCCTATACACCTAGGATGGCTTGAGGGTGAGTAAATCATGGGGTAATTCATTTTTCGGTGAAGTATCCCTTTAATTGCACGTTTATAGCTCACACATCTGACTTTTCCCCTCACAATTCTGATTTTATTGTAATTGTGAATCACAATTACCTTTTTATTGCGTGGCGGAAACAAGTTTCCATAGTTAGGCTACAAGCACCTCAGAACAGTGATGCACAAATTCAGCTTTAAACAAAAGCAGAAATCACATGATAGTTCATTCTGTCACGTTGACGATCGTATCGTATCGTATCTTTAGTTCGCCTCGTGGAAACTGCTGGTTTGCTCCATCAGCGTTGGCGGGTTTCTGAAGCCGGTGTTCTGTCCCTCGGTCTCTATAATACCATCTCTCTGGGTCAAATCATTCCTCCCTGACAACCAACAAGCGTGTTTTTAATAACCAGCTATCATGTAGAAAAAAAGTTAGACGATCATTTTGTGTGTGAGAGGGTTTGCGCGTTTGTACCAGTCTGGGTGTAGATGCACCACAGCGCCCCCATCAGGAACAAACCCAGCACAAACGCCGCGAACACGACCACCAGCACAGGACCCTCGTCTGCTCCTGAACACAAACCACAGCGTAAAATATTCTGGATAAAATACAATAGCACGAGACATTTTTATCTGTATGTTATACTGCAAACTGCTAATTGTTATCACATTATAGTATGTTTGAAGTGGGCGTGGCCACTTTTGCTAAAACAAACGGAATTGCTCTTGAACGGAATGAGATATTTTCACCAAACTTTCGCGTTATTCAGATGCGTAAAGGATTGTATAACACATTTTTTTTGCACACGCCCACAACATTCATACCATATGGTAGAACTCCTCATTCTGAGCAACTTTGCCTCTAGGACCACCGCGGTCAATCGAACCGTTCGTTAAATATTGGAGATTATTTCAAAAACCTACTTTTGTGAACTAGTCCTAGGTTTTTGGCTCAACCTCGATACCTGTATTTTAAAGAGTGTAAGATAATTAGTCATTTAGGCTAATAATTCCCTCTACAAGTCATCAAATGCATATGTGTCCTGTGAATGTGCAAGACTTCTGATTAATTTGCCGCTATCGGTAACTAGAAGAAATATAGCTGCAAGCAGCAATTAATGGGGTTCAAGCACTTTATGGCTTTTAAGCACATGCATAAAAAGGTTTTATGCAACTACTTAGATCATAGATGGAAAAGACCATTTACAGGTTCTAAAAGGGTGTTTTCGCAGCAAGGTCATATAAAAAAAATTTTTAGTTTCCCAAAAATCATTAGTGAAAAGTTCTTAAAAGAACCATTTTTTCTTAGTTTAAAGAACATCAAATCTAAAGAACCCGTTTCCAATATAAAGAACCTTTTGTGCGTTTTAAAGATTCCATGGATGTCAAAAGTTCTTCATGGAACGACAGATGCCAATACAGAACCTTATTTTAAGAGTGTAAGTAACAGAACGAAGCAGGTGTAACACGCACCGCTGTGTGTGGGAGTCTGTCGCGACATCTCAGCGAGTTTACCTGACACACACACACACACAAATAGAACAAACACAACATGTGTTAGTTAAGTAATGCAAATATTTGTGTGAATCAAAGTTCAGCGCTGCATTGATGTGTACAAACCAGCAGGGGGAGCCAGAAACCCAACAGGATACGTCACCAATACGGGCCGAGACAGATTTCTGTCCTCACACTGTATGAGAAAGACAAACAGGTAGGAGATGTTCATTAGCAGATATTATGTCACATTGAGATCTCATTAGTGGTCATTACTGTTAAGTATAAGAATCATACAGAATTTAATAATTCTGGTTCCAGTGTCATTCCATTATTTTAGTATATATATATATATATATATATATATATATATATATATATATATATATATATATATATATATATATATATATATATATACACATCTGTGTTACATATAGATCCGGGTCGCTAAAGACCCAAATATGTAAGAATGATTGGCGCCACATACATACATAAACATACATACAAGGGTTAAGAGAAAAGAGTCATAAGAGTCATTTGTTCATGAATCAGACAATAGACAGTGCCATGAAAGCGAGGCTGTAGTCATATCTCTTCAGTGGGTTGTACTGTTATTTAATTTGTTTTTGGTTTGTTCTGCTGATGAAACACTGCAAAAAATATCTTTCCAGGAAGTTTTAGTACACAAAAAAACTAGACAACAGACAAGCTGTGGAAAATTATAAGTGATCTAGGAGCTTTATACAGCTTTTTACAGTCTATCCCGCACAGCCGTGCTTTCATACCTGTCATGGCACTGCTCTGAATAAGGTCTATACTGGCCCTGTCCCAAATGGCACACTTAACGTCCTATTGGACATGGCTGTGTCCACAAGTCCACAAGACCATAGGGTGTCTTATTTGTCATTTGAGGTTTCAGAAGGGTGCTCAAAGTGCCCCATTTGCGGCCGATATGTGCCCTCCAAGCTCCGCAACAGACTTCTACCAGACAGTCAAAACGGCAGCGAAAGTGCTGACTCATGGGAAGACCAAGAGTGTTTAGTGTGCCATTTGGGACAGGGCCACTGATGGTGCGCAATCAACAAGAACTATGCAACAGAAAGACATGTTGTCTATTTATTGTCTTGTATCACAGTCATGTCCCATATAAAGTAATGACAAACAGTACCTGTTGAGAAGCAGGTGTGTGTGTGAGAGCAGGTATCTGAGGCCCCTGTGCACAGATCCGAGCGGCGGCCCTTGAGGGCCCCTCATCTGCCGCACACAGACGCAGCCGGCAGTGCAGGAACTGAATGGAGTTATTATAGACCGGCCGCAGAACGAAACTGAAGCGCAGCATGTTTGCACTCTCACGTTCATCTTCCCTTCTCCTCCGTCTGCGTTCCTCAGGCTTCCTGGCTCTGAATCTGTCGGGTCTCTTGTCTTTAAACTGTCTCACTCTCTCGTCTCCGCTACGGCTCCCTGTCTGTCTCCAGCGAGTGAGTGGCCGTGACTGTCTTCTGTCTTCCTTCCTGTCAGTCTTCTCGTCCTCATCTCCATCACTCTCTTCTTGGTCACTCCCTGGGCTGTCTGTTGTTTCCTGGGATTCTTTGTCAGGAAGTGTGAAGGAAGGGTCGAATGGGCAGGAGTCTTTGATGATGGACCAGCCGGTGTGAGCCTGCGGATCTGAGAGAGGAGAAACCAGACACGACTGCAGCTCAACAGCCTCCGCAGCACCAGAACCCACTGAGATCTGACAGAAACACAGAGAAATTATGTTATTCAAACACTGCAGAACTCTTTTCACACTAGACAGGAAGAAAGCAACTAGAAACTGCCCAGAACATAGCAACAGCCTAGTAACCAGCTAGAACACACAGCAAATTTCCCAGTGTTAAATTAACACTGCTCAGAGTTGATATAATCCACACTCAGAGTGTTATAAGTAACACTGAAGCAGTGTTGAAGTTAATTAGGTAATTAAGAGATTAATTGAGTGATGATTGAGCATTAATGATGAACACCTGATGATAATGAGCAGAATCACTGAAGAAAAGAGAAACACAAGAACTACAACTGACTTCAGCCACAGCCTTAGATGAAATCAACTGAAGATAAAAGAAGACATTAAATCTCTGAAGATCTCAGCAGAGGAGGATTAAACAACTCCACAAACAGCATTACCAGCTTCACACATTACTAACCAGATTGACTTTATTCCTGTTTTAATGAACATAATAGTTTCATTTCAAGTCACCATGATGGTGATCAGTGTTTGCTTTAGTTGGGCTCTTGACCCTTTACTTTTTAACTTTAGTTTTTATCTGGTTGCTTTAACTGTGTGTTTATAAAGCACATTTGTTATGGCAAGGAAAGCCAAGAGAAAATGTTATTAGGTGATGATGGTTTAAATCACTGCTCTCATTCAGAGTCTAATGCTGTGGTTATAGTGGTGTTGTGTTATTAACTTTTGTTTTATTCATAATAGTGGCCATGTGATTCTACAGCACAAGATCAAGCGCTGTTTGGTAATCTAATATTTATTTCCAAAAAAATTGTGCTCAAAAGGTCTTAATCTATGGCATTAATTAGACACACAGAGACATCAAGAATCAGTGTATGAATCTCAACAATGGTGACAATCAATGAAAAGCTTCATGCTGCAGTGCATGCTGGGTACCACCAATCAAAACTCCCCCATGGTTCCCAGCATGCATTGCGGCATGAATAAATTATGCATCTAAATTGTGACAAATTTTCTTTGAATCTCACTAATTGGTTTTACTTTTGCTGTTTTTGTTGTGATGTTTTATTCGCTTGTTTTATGTTCAGAGTTGATCTGTTTATCTGAATATTTTTTGATTGTCACCATTGTGGAGATTCATATGCTAATTCTTGATGTCTGTGTATGTCTAAGTAATGCTGTAGATTAAAACCTTTATTGCACTTTTTTTTTTAAATCCTGCATATTCAATTACCACAACAGTGCTGGATCTCATGTTGTAGAATCACATGGTTACTATTATAACCCATACAAAATTAACACATTACCTCTATAACCAGAGCATTAAACTCTGAATGAGATCAGTGATTTAGGCCACTACATGATGATTATGTCATCAATAAAAAAACAAAAACATCTTATCACATTTTCTCTTGGCTTACCTTGCCATAACAAATGTGCTTTATAAACACAGTTAAAGCAGTCAGAGAAAATTAGATCTGAAAGTAAAGAGTCAAGAGCCCAATTAATTCAAACACTGATCTCCATCATGGTGACTTCAAATGAAACTATTAATTTAATTAAAACAGAAATGACAGACATAAAGTCAATCTGGTTAGTAATGTGTGAAGCTGGTAATGCTGTTTGTGGAGTTGTTTAATCCTCCTCTGCTGAGATTTTCAGAGATTTAATGTCTTCTTTTATCTTCAGTTGATTTTATCTAAGGCTGTGGCTGAAGTCAGTTGTAGCAACCTCCCAGACTACCCCAGCAACCACTTTTTTATTTGTACGTATTTTTAGTTTTTGGCAACATGGCAACATGGCAACATAATAATAATTACCTTAACAATTTTAGGAACCTCACTTCTTCAGAAAATATTAGAAATAATAATAATAATAGAAAACTAGAAACCACCCAGAGCACCCCAGAAACCATATATAAATCCCACAACAGCCTAGCAACCACATAGCAACAGACTAGCAACCATCCACAGCATCTAAGCAAACACATATCAACAGCCTAGCAACCTCCCATAACACCCTAGCAACCTCCCAAACACCCCAGAAATCATAAACCAAACGCCTAGCAGCCACATAGCAACAATCCACAGCACCCTACCAAACACATAGCAACAGCCTAGCAACCTCCAAGAGCACCCCAGCAACCACATAGCAAAATGCTAAAACCCACCTTAGCGATCTTAGAAACTTTTAGTTCAGAAAATAATAAAAAAAACAAACATTATTATTTGTATATATTTTAGCTTTTATCTTTAATATTCTTAATTACTCAAAACACCCTAACAACCACATAACAACATGTTAAAACCCACCTTAACAATTTTAGGAACCCCACTTCTTTAGAAAATGGTACAAAATAGTAATAAATAATAATGATATAAAACTAGAAACCACCCAGAACACCCCAGCAATTACATAGAAATCCCACAACATCCTAGCAACCACCCAGAAATCATATATCAAAATCCTAGCAACCACATAGCAACATATTAGCAACCATCCACAGCACCCTAGCAACTACATAGAAACAGACTAGTAGCAACCACCCAGAACACCACAGCAATCACATAGATACAGCCTTGAAACAACATATCAACAGCCTAGCAACCTCCCAGAATACCCTAGCAACCACATAGCAACATGCTAAAAACCCACTTTAGTAATCTTAGAAACCTCACTTTTTCTTAAGATTTTTTTTTAGAAATGATAGAAAACAGCATTGCAACCGGCCAGAACAGTCACATAGCAACAGCCCAGCAACCTCACACAACACCCTAGCAACCACATAGTAACAGCCTAGCAACTCCCACAACACCCTAGAAACCACATAGCAACATGCAAAAACACACCTTGACAATCTCTCCTTTTCCTCAGAAAATATAAAAATCAAACACTGTCTGTAAATATTTTTGTTTACTTTTTCTCTTTACTATTCTTAATTACTAATATTTAATTATTGTATATATTGTAACTTATGTAACCATAATTTATATTTTTTTTGTTGAATTCTTGTTGCTAGGTGTTGGTTGCAAGCTTAGCCGACTCTGAACTATTATTTTTGATTTGTTGGCATTATTTGTTTGTTATTATTTGACTTTATATACGTTTTTTCATATAAACACAGCTGCACACCAACAGTAGTTATTCCACAGGAATGTTTGCAGTTGTCCCTTGGTGGCCTTCATTCACATATACACATATTCACACGAGAGGCGACAGGAGTCTGTGGTCCTTGAGCTGCTTTAATCATGTTATCGACTCCAGCGCCATCTATCATCAGCTCTGACCTTCAGGAGGCGCCGGCCGCAGCCGACAGTACTGACCTGCACGTAGAGCCGCTCGTGCGCGCTGATCACGCAGGGCCCCACGGTTCTCTTCTCATAGGCCTCAGTCACGAACAGCTCCATGGACAGCAGGGGAGCCGCGTGGGCTCTCGGGACCCAGGGAGGAGCTGCTGCCGGACTGAGGCGCAGCGCTTCCTCGGGCCGGACGGATGGAGTCACGTCTGCTGGACTCACGTGAGTGGACAGAGACGAATCACAGCTGATCTGAGCAGAAACAGACCAGAGGAAACCTCATGAGACACACATTTAGAGCAGCAAATCAAAACCAAATACAAACTGGTCAACAAAACTTTTTTTTTCTTGAAAAAAATTAATACTTTTGTTCAGCGAGGACTGATCAAAAGTGACAGTAAAGACTTTAATGTCACAAACACTACAAAAGTTGTTTCTTCCTCTGTATTTCGTCTTGTTTTCCAGTATAAATATCTAAACATTCTTGAATCAACATAAATTTACTTAAAAAGCAAAATGACATAAGATATTTAGTCTTGTTTTCAAAAAAAAAAAAAACACTGATCACCATAATGGTGACCTAAAAATGATTCTGCTTGTTAACGGCAGGTGTTCAGGTCAATCATCACTCAGTTAATCACTTAATTATCTCACTAACTTTAAGACTGCTTTAGTGTTACTGTTAACATTCTTGAGTGTGGACTCTGAGGGGTGTTAATTTAACACTGGGGTTTTTGCTGTGTAATGTTACAAATCAGTCAATTATGAGGTTCCAGTTTCCATCACAGTTTGAATGCTCTCCATTTAGTGCACTAGGGTTTGAAACACACTCACATGAACGGCCAGCGGACTCGTCTCATCCAAACCCTCCCAGTCCTTCTCATTGTTCAAACCCTCCGATGGCTTTTGTTTCCACAGGAACACCTTAAAAACACAAGTAAAGTATAAGAAATGCACCATTCTCCCCTTTTTCTTTTGAAGACGTTCCCATCTCCAAACCTGACTATGCTTTGCTCTGCTGGGTTCGGTTCAGTGTGACCCGGGTCATCTGTTTTTGGTGTGTGGTTATGCCTTTATATACAACCACACAAACAAACAGTGACAGCAAGACGACATGACCCAGGTCAGATATAATTGTCGCACTACAGAAATAAACATATGAAATGCTATTTTATGGTCATTTTATGGATCTTGACAAATCAGAAGTCACTTTGAACTGACGCTGTATTAAACTGAATTGCAGATTTTCTGTTGTAAAACAGAATTTTATGCTGAAAACAGTATAATTATATCAGCTATATTAATATTACCATAATTTTAAAATGCATATAATCATATTTAATTATAATTAAGTTTAATAATGTCTCTCTTTCACCGTGTTCGTGTAATGAACTCTTCCATTCGCTCCATCCATTTCTCCCTCCGTCCCGCAGGAAATGACTGGGAAAACCAACAGGAAATGGCTTCCGTTAAATTCGGCCTTGCAGTCACGATCTCGCAGGGTCACTGTCGTCACTGGCGAAATCTGTGTGTGTTCAAACAATCCAATTAGTCGAACTAGGTGATATGAAGAATTTTGAATAATACACACCTGTTCAAAAGTTTGGGGTCGATAAAAGATCTTTAAGCTGCATTTATTTGATCAAAAATACAGTAAAAACAGTGAAATATTATTACAAGTTAAAATAGCTGTTTTCTATGGAAGCCCGTTTCCGCCACTAAATAAAAAAATAAAAAGAGTAATTGCGACTTTTTATCTCAAAATTCTGACTTTTTTTCTCACAGTTGCGAGTTATAAAGTCAGAATTCTGAGATAAAAAGTCGCAATTACTCTTTTTATTTTTTTATTTAGTGGTGGAAACGGGCTTTCTATAGTTTTCTATGTGAATATATTGTGAAATTTTGATGATATGATGATTTGCTGCTCAAGAGACATTTATGATTATTATCAGTGTTGAAAAACAGTTGCTTCATATTTTTGTGGAAACGGTCATATACTTTTTTTGATCAATATAAAGTTCAAAAGGACAGCATTTATTTGAAATAGAAATCTATACATTTCAATGTCTTTACTGTGGAAGTTTGTTTCCACCACGGAATAAAACAGAAAATAAAAAAAGGTAATTTACTTTTTTTTTTTGCAGAAACTACATAAACTACATAAAACTATATAAACTATATATATGAACTATAAGATATAAACTACGCGCTTACGAAGTAAAATCTCGTAATTAAAATAAAATAATTTTTTATTTAAAAAAAAAATTATTCCACGGTGGAAAAAAAGAGAATAGCAAGATGTAAACTTGCAATTGTGAGAAAAATAATGTCAGAATTGTGAGATAAAAAGTCGCAATTTCCTTTTTTTTATTCCATGGCAGAAACCGGCTTCCATAGTTTCCTGTCACTTTTGATCAATTTAATGCATCCTTAATGAATAAAAGTAAAAAAAAAAATAAAAAAAAAATATTACTGACCTCAAATAGTTTACATATGTTTTGTGGCACTAGTACTTTTATAAGCATAAAGAAAGAAAGAAAGAAAGAATATTTTCAGGCAGTGTGTTGGTTACCTGTAGCATCTGTGTATCCACGGTAACAGAAAGAGCTCCGCCCTCACACTGCCAGCTGAGCGCCTCTCTGCTTCTGTCCGTCATGATGACGTCGTCCTGCTGCCGCTCGTCTGAAGGCCTCACCTCAGAGCCTGAGCGTCACAAAAAAGGCTCTGTCACAAACCTCACTGAGCGACCTGGCTGTCTACATAGGCAGCTGAGTACTTTTTAAAAAACAGTATGTGAAGGTGTTCGCAATATGTGATGATAAAACAGATGTTTAAAACAGTAGTATGCGACATTGATGTCACATGAGCTAATTATGTTGTGCGAGTGGCGTCCAGTTATCATGTCAGAAATAGTTATTTTGCATTTGAACATGATTTTTTTCTAGGAACTTGATCTGAGTCAGAAGAAAAATGCTGGTTCATGCATTACACTGGAAATAAAAGATCAAATTAAAGATATCTATAAAAAATTTAGATAATAGACATTACTATACATCTGCAGTTGATTGATTATATTAAGAATCGCAAACATTTTTTGTATTACAAGTTTTCTGAAATGTTATGTTTAAATATGCAAATGAGGCATTGTCTAATTACATACATGCTAATTTGCACACATTTCCAGAAGATGAATCTGAACATTGGATAAAACCAGGATCAAAATTCATGTTTGATTTTGTTAACACATTAGAGTTAAAGGTTTATAGTGAGGGGATTTTGAATATCTCTTTTTATCACTCCATAAATCAGAAAATACTTTCAACAGCCAGAAAAAAACACATTTTCACCATGTTTTTAGGAATAAATCAGTTATATAAATCAGTGTGAATGATATATGAACAAACCCCACAGTAAAAACCTTCAGAATATAGACAGGAATAAAACTGTAAATTTTGGTGTGTGTAAGTGTTTCTGAAGTGGAGGAAAAACTCTTTAAAGATATGTACTGTAATTGAAATCTACAGACGCAAATACATCAAATCTACTAAAATAAACACTTAAAAGTGTATTTTGGATGTTTTCTTTCCTCTGGTCTGAAACAACACGTTATGAAAAGCCAAATAGCACAAAATCTCAAAATTGACCAGTGCATGAAAAAACAATGGTTTTGCCTTAATGCATGTTCATATGTTGCACACATTAAAAATGTCACTTTTTCCACCTTCTCTTAACTTGATCACGAAGCGATTGGCCAGATCAGCCTCGGTGTATGAGGTCACTTTAGGAAAGCCGTTCTGATGAGCCCATTCTAGAAGGTCGGGGGTGCTGTGGAGGTCAGAGGTCACGGTACTGGTCATGCGGAGGTCGGGGGCTTGAGTTCTGTACGGTAGACTAACGCTGTTGGACGACTGAAAGACACACAACTTAAGAAAGTGTTTGGAAAAGAGGTTAGAAATACAGATTGATGAAGTTCTGCCTTACATAGACCCTGATGTGACCTCTGACCTCTGGAGCCATCAAAGCCCAGTTGACTGAAACCGCACTGCTGAGGATTAGAACAATCCTGTGGTAACCTGAGCGAGCCACTGGGGGCAGCAGAGAGACGGACACCTCCACCTGCAAAGAGCTGAGACAGACATGACTTTACTTTCATGATTTTTCATTGTGGCGGCTTGTCAGTTATGACAGAGTATCATTGAGAGTTTGTTAAATAATCCTGTTATGATGGAGCCCTGGTAGGGAATCAAAAGGTTTAAATGTAGAAAAATGAAGCTTGCTTTTTTTTATTCAAATGAATAGAAATGCAATGCATTATTTGGATTATTATTATAAAACAATTATTTTATTATTGTTGTCGTTTTTATGTATGCCTTTTATTGTCCTTACAGTGTATACCCTTATTTCATTTTAATACATTTATCCATTTCTTCAATTTTTATTTCTTACTTTTTATTGTTATATATTTATTTCTTATGTACCTAACTTATGTCATTTTACATGAAATATGTATATATTTTATGTGTTAATTATATAACATAAGTCAATTTATTATATGAAGTACTTGGAATTGCCATCATGTTAAAAGTGTTATATTATTATTATGATTTATATTAATTATTTTCTTAAAACATTTATTTTATTATTATTGTCCTTTTTATATATGCCTCTTACTTTCCTTTAGTGTATACCTTTATTTAATTTTAATTAATCAAATATTTCCAATTGTATTTCTTACTTTTGCCAGCCTTCACTCCCCACGTGCATCAATGAGCCTTGGCCGCCCATGACCCTGTCTCCGGTTCACCACTGTTCCTTCCTTGGAGCACTTTTGATAGATACTGACCACTGCAGACCGGGAACACCCCACAAGAGCTGCAGTTTTGGAGATGCTCTGACCCAGTCGTCTAGCCATCACAATTTGGCCCTTGTCAAACTCGCTCAAATTCTTACGCTTGCCCATTTTTCCTGCTTCTAACACATCAACTTTTTGCAGGACAAAATGTTCACTTGCTGCCTAATATATCCCACCCACTAACAGGTGCTGTGATGAAGAGATAATCAGTGTTACTCACTTCACCTGTCATAATGTTATGCCTGATCGGTGTATATATATATATATATATATATATAATTTAATTTAATAATTTAATAAACTATAAATTATTATAGTTGTTCTTTTTATCAGTGTACCCCTTTATTCGTTATTATTATTTTTATTTCTTATGTGCTTTATGACTACTATTATTTTGTACATTTTACATTAAAAATCTTTGTCATTATGAATCTGCTGCACTCTTTTAGTTTCTGCTTCTCATCTCAGGTTTGAGAGCTGAACTCACCCGCACAGGCCGGAGCCCGATGACCACAGCCGGATGATGTGGACCTCCGTCTCCGCGGGCTCGTCTGACGGCGTGCAGCCGTGAATGTCCTGCTCCTGAATCTCTGAGGCCAGATAGTTCTGCGACAGAAAGAGAGACCGCAGGCGGCATTCGCTCGGCATGCTGGGATCTGCAGACGGATTGGGAACTGCATTAGGATGAATAATATCACAAAGTATCATCCTGCAGGTCTGTGTTTGTTTGTTCTCACCCTCTCCCAGTCGAAGGTAAACGCGGTTTGCGCGTACAGTGTGCGTGAGCGACGAGATGGTGGCGTGTCTCTGGAGAATCCAGCGGAGCAGAACTCGAGGCCGCCACGGCAGAGTCGGGACCTGCGTCACGCGGATGGACATACTCGAAGACTCGGCTGTGGAGTTGAGAGACACCTAGGACAGCAGGTGAACACACAGTGTTGGGAAAAAGTAATCCGTTACAATATAGTTACTCCCTAAAAAAGTAACTAACTGCGGTAAGTAATGTGTTACGTTACTTTTGCGTTACTTTTTTTCACCTGGGCTAGGCTTGTTTGTTTTATAATAACAGAGAAAAAACAAAAGTTCTATTTTTGGCAAATGTAAAGGCCCTTTCACATCAAAATTGAAATGAATAAGCCTCAGGCTGAAGGAAATGCATATTCACTTCTGTACAGTAGAGGGCGCAGCTCAAACAAACCTTTCAGCTGTGCTGCCATTTTGGATTGTAGAAGAATAGGATGCAGGAGGAGAAAGTTCAACACTTCAGCAATAGACCTAATGCGCCAGAGAAACAAGCGCGCAACCATCTTTAGAATATTGTCTTTGAACTTCCGTTTTTGTGGTAGCGCTGTATATTTCTATGGCATCGCTGTCGATGAATAATTAGCTGGTGAAGTGGATTTACTTATTGTAGAGTTAACGAAAGTTATCATGAGCATTGTAATGTTTAAAGCAGGTATCTTAAATGTCAGTAGACCGGGAAGATTTTAAAACGAGCAGTTCATTCATAAATACTTAAGATCGCTGTGGAAATACAAACTGGAAGTTAAAAGACAATGAGCGCATCGCTGAAAAGGGGCGGGGCTACATAAGGTCTATAAAAAAAAGATGAAACAAATGTTTAACTAAAGTCATTTTTGCTTATTAGTATGGTTGAATTGGATCATCAAATGTTAGCAGCAACGACATTGGTTAATAAAGTGAGATTAAATACATAAAGTATATATGTTATTTAGCATTTAATTATTGCAGCAGGTGTGCGTAATGTTGTTTTTATTCATTTTGAGGAATACTGAAGTAATAATGCCTGCTCACATTTAGTCTAGATCTACAATCATCATGTTTACACAGCACACACAGCGCCTCTGGGAAACTTGTGTTACTTATTTGAGATGTAACTCAGATATTTTTTTAGATTTTTTTAAGCATTGGCGGCTTGAAATAAATCTGTGTTTACTCATGTTACTTGTAGTGTATTACTCCCAAAACTGTGAACACCTAGATTTAATTTTTTTCATAAGTCCATCAAGTTCTCGAAACAGGAAAAAAAAAAGAAGAATAAAAAGTAAAAATGTTAATACAAATAGCATAAATAATAAATAGTATTAGTAATAAATATTAATTAAAAAAACTAATAAGCAGTCATGTGATCAAGTAAATCACACACACCTGAACCATTACGTTGATGTTGGGCGGCAGTCCCTCGTTTTTTAACACCCAGCGCACGGCATGCTGGGAGCTCAGCATCAGAATCACTGGACGGTTGACGGGCTGAGAGAGGGTCAAAGGTCTCAACACCACCGTCACCTGTGGACAGGACACCTGAGTGGGACGTGTGCACATCGACAGGTCCAATGAGCGGACAGACGTCTTATACCTGTTTATTGGAGGCTTTGCCTACTGAAATCACATGGGTCTCTTTAGCTCCGCCCTCTCTGGCCGCACAGCCCGTTCCCGCCTCGAAGCGCTCCAGTTGAGCCTGCACGGGATGCAGCGCCCCCACAGGCCACATGGAGCACTGCAGCTCCCTGCTGGACACTGACACACAGATCACTGAGTCAATTAAAAAACAAAAGCAAAATATTCTGCTGCTGTATTTTCTTTCATTGAAACCAGAGAATTTGGTATCATTGGTAATTTTTCATATACTTTTATAGTATTATCACCATGGCAATATCTTAGAATACCATAAAAACAGCACGGTATTACCTCTGATACTGTACCACGGTACCACCACTGTACTCCAAAACACACACATGCTAACACTCACTCACACTTATTTAACGTAACAGCTTACGTCCAACTCAGAGACGCAAATGAAACTCACAGTCCTGTCATACACAGGGCAGGACACTGTTAATGCATTCACACACTCACACACAAGTCTACTCAAGCTTTCACATGCACCCTTGAGAAATGTGTCTGGCTGCTCTCTCTTTCACCTGCATTACAGAAACAACTGAAATATATCACAGCCTAATAATGGAATTAATGGAAATTTTAAAGGGGGTTTTACCTGCAGTTCCGACCACAGCCTGAAGGAGGCAGAGCAGAGCACCGACCGGCCAGGGCATCATCCTTCAGCACTTCTCAGATTTCAGACACAGAAAGGTCTTACACCGACATACTAAGAGATAAATGGAGGGATGTGAAGAGAGAGAAAGTGAGGGAGAAAAATGATTAAAGCCCACAACCCAATATTCAGATATTGTTGGTTTTAAGGACTTTAATTTGTTTTAGCTCATAATAGTCATAATAGCCTAAAGCGTTTTCAGTGTATCAAGACAAAGTGAGACAAATGCAAAAACAAGAAATTATTAAAGCCCACAACTCAATTTCTTAATGACTTAAAGGGATTGTTCACCCAAAAATTTTAATTCTTTCATCATTTACTCACCCTCGAGTTGTTCCAAACCTGTATGAATTTCATTCTTTTGCTGAACACAAAAGAAGATATTTTGATAGTATTTTCCCCTATACTATGTAAGTCAATGGGGCCCATCAACTGTTTGGGCCATATTCTTTAAAATATCTTCTTTTGTGTTCAGCAGAAGAAAGAAATTCATACAGGTTTGGAACAACTTAAGGTTGAGTAAATGATGACAGATTTTTTTTTTCTTTTTTGGGGTGAACTATCCCTTTAAACCATTTTTTAAAAAACCATTATAGTCTAAATAAAGCGTTTTTCAATGTAATAACACATTATCCCCCTATTTTGTGCCCACCACCTGTCATGCATTACAGAACTGCAATTGCAACCCACCCAAAAAAACCTTCCAAGAGCAAATATATAATGCATTTATAAAATTTGTGAAAAATTTGTTAAAAAAAGAATTCTAAGCACAACACTATAAAATAAAATAAAAAATCTGAATACGTCAACAAAAGACATTTTAATTAAAAGTTATTGTTTCACTTCTTTTTGATTCATAGCATTATATATTTTAGCTAATAAATGCATAGTTTGTCCAAAACTCACCTGCAGCAAGTCTACATAAATGACATCACTGAGGCGCCCGTTTACTGGCTCACCCGAGACCCCCAGCAGAGGACAGGACAGCAGCGGACCCTTGAATGGACAGTCTAGCCCCACAGGAGAGTTCGTATAGGTTGATCCGCGTCTTCTGATCGGGTGAGAAAAGTTCGGGTCAGCTGATGTAGTGCGGAGGGGGGCGGGGCCGAGCGGTGGGGAGACGCGCGTGCTGGAGGCGGGAGGAGAGGAGAGAGTTTCCCGCGCGCTGAACTGAGGGAGCGAAAGATTAAGACATAAACGCTTTTGTCTGTAAGGACAATTTAGAAACCAAAAGAGAGAGAAAAGTCGTAAGACAATAAAGTTTCGTTTTCTTCGTTACAAAAAATACTGTACCAAATACTGTACTGATAGTGTCAGATGGTAATGGACCCTTTTCACAGACTGTGATGATGACGCGTTTTGACGGTGGTCAGCATCGTAAATTTTTTTTTAAAATATTTTATTTAAAAAAAAAACACTGTAACACTACAGTATTATATTACCTTTGCATCAAATTACAAAAAGCTAACGCTGCTGTGAGGGTGTTTCTAATACAGCGGCGGTAAAATTGATATATTTCTCTCTTCTGACTGCCTTAATCAATCTCTCTCTATTTTCCTCTTTTTGAAAGTTGTAAGACACTATTGTGAAATTTTTATTTTGCTATTTGAGCACAAAAAATATATTTAATGTAGTCTCTCAACCGCTATAGTTTACCCAACTGTGACGACTTCTGCTTCTGAGAAACCCGGAAATGTGAAAAGGGTCAATTATGCCAAATCGTTACCGTTGTAGCATATCCAAAACATGGTAATGGTACCTTTTGGTGTTTTGTTAAATATACCAACCATTATTTTAGCTAATTGTTCCAGTTAATTCTGCACACACAATGGATAAACATTTTATTAATTTATAATTAAATATGCTTCAAGGTGTTCATGATAATTAAACTAAACACATAGGGCCCTATTTTAACGATCTGAGCGCATGTTCTGAAGCGCATGGCGCAGGTGCACTCAGGGCGTGTCTGGATCCACTTTTGCTAGTTTAACGACGGAAAAAACGGTCGGCGTGCCAGGCACATGGTCTAAAAAGACGTTGTCTCTTCATGACTCATGGGTGTGTTTTGGGCGTAACGTGCAATAAACCAATCAGAGTCTCATCTCCCATTCCCTTTAAATGCCAGTTGCGCTCGCACCATGGCGGATTCGCGATTTACATGGCGGAATTTGCGAGCGGAAAGGCTGAACGCTTCTCCAGAGAGGAATCCTTTTATTTTTAATATTCAAAAATGTGTGTGTGCTGCTGCGCGTCCCTGTGTGTGTAATAAGCAGAGTGTACGCGCGTTGTGGACCCACCTATAGGCGCATATTACTATCACACCCTTTAAATAACACACAAAATACTGCGTTGGTCAATGACACAATCGATTTCAGTTGCCTCAAAATAGCAACGCTCCAACAATGCGCCTGAACACACCTGGTTTTCAGACCAGCACACCACACCCATGGGCGAACAGATGGGCGCAAGTGCATTTGCTATTTAAACAACGTGATGCTGGATGTGAAATTGATAACTGCGTTGAGCTGAAACAAGCAAAAAACACTGGCGTCGCATTTCGCCGGGTGTATGATAGGGCCCTTAGGCTAAATGGACTTTATCCAGCAATGGACTTCTCTAATTAAACCACTGTTTTTAGTTATTTTGTTTTTGGTCATAGTGACCTATTTTTTTGGATTAAATGTTGTTTGTTTCACAGAGCAGGTGAGGTTTGGGCGCTGCTAAATTTTCCTAAAGTGAACCTTTTACCACATTACTTCCTGCCCTTGTCTCCATGGCAACTGTATAAAACTGAAGCACTGCCTTAGTAATAACTCAATGTTGGTTCGACAAATGATTTCCAGAAAGTTCGTATTTTTGGATAAAAGCATTTTGGCATAAATGCCAAATAAATGTAATCACAACCAACTTTGACCCCTCTCAAGACCCATTTTAGTAACTTAAAACACACTTATGATTGATGTATCAGATTGATGCTTCATGATTGTTTTCCTTTGAACAAGTTTTTAATTTGATAACATGCATCAAATGTCCTCCATGAAAATGTTCAATTCTGGTCGGGGTTTCAGACACCAATATAAAATGTAAATTTGTATTTTCATTTTTTCATGCTAAGACTGATTGATTTAAACACTGTAGACATACACAAAACCACCTTACTAAACCGAATAATCCCATTTCTGAAAAGTTCATTACTTTATGAGACAAACAGATGGCTAAAGTTTTAATAATATCTGCTTGCTGGGTTTGGGTTAGATCAGAGGAATAAATTAAAAGAATCTGAGGGGAAGATAAGAGGTTTATTTAAAATTACTAATATCACTTGTACATCCTCTGAGATTCTTGGACCCCAAAACAGTACGTTTTATAGGTAAAGTAAAATTGCTTGTTATAAAGTAGAACTAAAGGGAATCATTTTTTGTCCCAGGGAGTCTTTCCAACAAAATAGTGAGAAAATGCCACCAGACAAGGAAATTCCATCTTATTCTACTAAGTCGTTGAAAGTTATTAGGCAATACTGAATATAGAAGCAGTATTACATATTACGTGGTTTCCTAAGAACAGAAATGGTAAGTCTAAACTAATACTCATACTGAATGGGTAAAACTTTGTGAAGAAAGTCTTTGTTTTCAATTATTTATAGACATAAACACTGGTGTTCATTTTACACACACAAATCTCTGTGATGTGTAAACTAAGAAAAAGCTGGCTATTTTAATAAAATCTCTGTCTCTTTCTATTATTTTTCATCTCTCTGCATGCAGAAAAAACAACAACACTATGTTTAATTCTGGAAAAGCATCACGGACGTCATGAAAATATAAGGTACTGTCAGTGTTTTATGTGTTTTCAGAGATCTCATCCAAACTGATTGCCTGTGATTTGCGATCGATTGCATTTCGTAACGCGGTATTTTCTCGTTTAGTGGAAACAGCCATTGCTTGTCGTTGCACCCTGAACATTTAAGTGACCAGTTCTTAAAATAACCTTTTAAAGGGATAGTTCACCAAAAAATGAAAATTACCCCATGATTTACTCACCTGGCTCTTCCAAGCTTTATAATGGCAGTGAATGGCAGCCCAAAAAAGTGCAGCCATCCATTATAAAAGTAATCCATACGGCTCCAGGGGTTAATAAAGACCTTCTGAAGCGAACTGATGGGTTTGTGTAAGAAAAATATCCATATTTAACATGTAAAGTAAAATATCTAGCTTCCGCCAGATCGCCTTCCGTATTCAACTTAAGAAGAAAGTGTAACTGGCGCGATGTATGATGTCGGACGTAGCGTAAGCGTTTGAACTGCGAGAGGCGTTACACTTTCTGCATAAGTTTAATACAGAAGGCGGTCTGGCAGAAGCTAGATATTTTACTTTATAAAGTTATAAATATGGATATTTTTCTTACACAAACCCATCAATTCGTTTCAGAAGGCATTTATTAGCCGTGTGGAGCACTTTTATAATGGATAGATGCACTTTTTTGGGCTTCAAATTTTGGGCTGCCATTCAGCTTAGATTAGCCAGGACACTTTTACTCTTTTTTTAACTCTGATTGTATTCGTCTGAAAGAAGAAAGTCATATACACCTAGGATGGCTTGAGGGTGAGCAAATTATGGGATAATTCTAATTTTTGGGTGAACTATCCCTTTAATAATCCAATTTTTTTGACTATAAAGGAATTTTTGTGGAATGGGAAGGTTCCATTGATGTTAAAAGTTCTTCTTGAAACCATCGATGCCAATAAAGAACCTTAATTTTTTAATAAATGGAATTCTGGATAAGCTACAGTGTCAGTGATGGACAACACAATCAACTTTAGCCATATTCATTAATTTAAAAAATATAACTGAATTATAAACCCAGTGTTCTACTTGCGCATTATCTGAAAGATTTGATAGTGTAAAGACAAGAAACTGCTGAAAATGATTAGTTTCCAAGGAGAGAGTTTTACCATTAGATTATGCAGCAATCATGTAGGATCATGGCCACAGTTTCTCCCTAAAGTCAACAATCTGAGGGAAGCTGATTGCTGATTGGCTTTGGAGGACTCAGTCTACAAGTTAAAGATGACAATGATGTAAACACACACAGAAAAAGACACAAACAGAAAGAGATATTTTGAGGAGACCTTTACCAAAACATAACAAAGTGGTCATTTTTTGGAGTCGGCCAAAGACAGACATGGCTGTTATCTTCACCTCGAGCAAAAACATGGTGGAACAGTGAGCTCCCATCTGCAGATGAACAGATTATTCTACAGTTAAGAGACACACAAGACAAACATCTTGATTGTCAAAAACTCAAACACACGTTGTTTTGAAAAGCATCTCAAGGAAAAACTGTTCTTCATTCACGGTGTTTGCTAAAACAAGCATCGCTATTACTTGTGCTCTTACTTAGGATAAGTGTATGATCAAACCCTTAAGCCTAATTGTTTTGTAAAAATCTACACTCTTAAAAATAAAGATTCTTTATTGCCGTTGATAATTCTATGAAGAACCGTGGATCCTTTCAAATGCACAAATGGTTCTTTATGATGGAGAATGGTTCTGAGAAAAATGGTGACCTTCACTGAGAGGTTCTCCGGGGAACCAGAAATGGTTCTTCTATGGCATTGCTGCTAAAATTCCCCTTTTTTGGAACATTAAGGTTCAAGAAGTTCAGAAGAAGCTCAGACAAAGAGTACAATATTTGCTATGGGTCCGGCAAAGATACACTCGTCAAATCAGGGATCAACTGTGCAGAAAAAGTACAACTCTATAAAACATTTTATGTGATGAGACCAGAACACACCTGAGCCTTGTGAATGAATCCGACCCACGTGACCCCATGCAGAACGAGGCGGGAATCTGAACCAGCTGGTGCAATCATTGAGAGATATTTTAAAAAAGCATGCAATTTAATTACTTCGGCGGTAAAATAGTCTGGTCTGATGATGTTCTATTATCGCATGTCAGATGTTTTGGTTAGTCTGGAGCGAGATCATTTGGACTGTGCTTTTTGGTTCTGTCTGAGTGGCTTTCTCTGCATTTATTCATTGTAAACTACCTGGAAAAACAGTGGAAAGTTGAAAGATAAATTTTCCCTACTCTCTTTCTACCCTTGCATTCTCTACAAGGTTTCTCCAACTTTTTTGAAGGCCCCCTTCTGTTCACAAAAGTCATTTTGATTTTTTTCTAGTCAACTTCCAACACAACTTCCAACACTGAAAAAAAAAGGTGTGTTGTATTTACATGATTTAATCATGTACATCGGTTCCACATTAATCAATTAAGTTAAACAAACATAATTTGTTCACATAATTTCAACATCAAGGAATGAAGTAATTTTTAAGTAACCGAATTGAGTAGTCTCACAGTGATTTTAATATGGCTCCCTAACAACAGTGGTGTGCACAGGGGGGCTTGAGACCCTGCCACTTTAATCAAATCACAAGTTTATTTTATTTTTGTTGTTTCTTGACTGATTTATAAGACTGTACTAGCTTTCATTCTATTAGCCATCAAAAGCACACAATGAACATGCTAAGTATGAAATGCTCATTACGCTAATGACGTGCTGTATCAGTCCTCAGCCTAAGCAATCTGTAATCTAAGTAATTTAAATGGTTCTAATAATTCCAACATAATTAAACATTAAACACTATTAAACAATATAAAGTCTCCCCCTTTTTCTCATTTTGCCCAAAAACACATAAAATAACACTTAATTTCAACAATTTTACTCTACTCGTCAAGTCCCAAGCAAAGCATGCTGGGAACTACAGTTTCAGCAAAAATCATTTTCGAGTACTTAATTGGTTCACATTCACCCCAAATAATTTAATCTAGTAGATTGCACATTTTAGAGAATTACATTAATCGAAAGCAAAGAAATCACGTTTAGAAGAGAAACACACTTATGTAACATAATATGATTAAGTAAATTGGACAATATGTGTTTTCCTGTTTTTTTCAGTGAAGGAGGCAAGATGACAAAGTCAAAATGAAATGAAAAATTCAATTTTCTAAATTCATGTAATTTCGGATGTACATCACAATACGGAAGAAAATATATCACTACTTGAATTGTGTCGTGACTTTAAACTTATTTAAATTAATATATTATTATTCATACAATTCATAAAAATGTATTCAAATTAACTTTTTTTTACATTTCTTGACATTTCTGGAATCACAAAAATGAATTGTGGTTAATTAACATATCAACTCTCCTAGTTTCTTGTTAATAAAAAAAAGTTGGAAAACATGCAGCTTTGTCATAAATACAGAAGAAATATCTTACCATATGGGGGCCTTTGAATATTGTGTTGTACAAAGGTTGAGAACCACTGCTAAAAATGAAAATTCATCCTGGCCAAAACTGGTCTTTTCTTACTTAAATTAATGAGGAAAATGCACTTGTAGAAAAATATGATGCAGGCGCTGTAGAGTTTAAAATCACGTGTGTTTATTTGTTGGATGATCCTATCACAAGTGGTCAGTCGAGACAAACTTGTTTACACCTGCTATTAAACAATCTCAAATAACTCTCCATTGTCTACTTGTGTAATTTCATAGAGATTTTCTAGGGAAAGGTGACCCAAATAAAATTTGAAGACCGGTATGGTGATTGAAATAACCTTGGATATACACTGATCAGGCATAACATTATGACCACTGACAGGTGAAGTGAATAACACTAATTATCTCTTTAAGCCGGGTGCACACTGTGTGATTTATAATAGTCCTTTCTGATTGTTCCTTGTCAGACTGTACGAACATGATCCCCGCTGTAAGCCATGTCACACTGTAAGACGAAGTTGTCATTAATGTCAGACTGTACGATAGTCAAGGCGCGTTAAAAACGGATGCACGCAAGAAAACGTGTCCGGAGTTTTACATCATCAATCAATGATGCGTTCGGTGACGGTGAGCTGCATTACACGCGGGATTGAAATGGTGGCTACAAAGAAATCTCTAGCGCTCATTTTGGTCATGGTTTGTCTTGAAAAACAAAGACAGTTTGACGGTCGTCCTAGGAGAAGTCACACTGCAGGACTGTGCGCCAAATCTTCTGACACTGCCAGAATTTCGTCTGAGGTAAAATTTGATCGCAACAGTCAGTAATCGGCTGTCGGTGAACATGTCAAACTAACGATCAAAGACGTCAGTTTTTAGCCTAGAATCAAAGAATCTTTTAGGATTTGCAAAATTTGTCTCAGACAACCAAATCATGGCCAAAATCGCACAGTGTGCACCCGGCTTTAGGCAGCAAGTGAACATTTTGTTCTCAAAGTTTATGTGTTAGAAGCAGGAAAAATGGGCAAGCGTAAGGATTTGAGCAAGTTTGACAAGGGCCAAATTGTGATGGCTAGATGACTGGGTCAGAGCATCTCCAAAACTGCAGCTCTTGTGGGGTGTTCCCGGTGTGCACTGGTCAGTATCTATCAAAAGTGGTCCAAGGAAAGAACAGTGGTGAACCGGCGACAGGGTCATGGGCGGCCAAGGCTCATTGATGCACGTGGGGAGCGAAGGCTGGCCCGTGTGGTCCGATCAAACAGGCGAGCTACTGTAGCTCAAACTGCTCAAGAAGTTAATGCTGGTTCTGATAGAAAGGTGTCAGAATACACAGTGCATCGCAGTTTGTTGTGTATGGGGCTGCATAGCTGCAGACCAGTCAGGGTGCCCATACTGACCCCTGTCCACCACTGAAAGCACCAACAGTGGGCACGTGAGCATCAGAACTGGACCACGGAGCAGTGGAAGAAGGTGGCCTGTTCTGATGAATCACGTTTTCTTTTACGTCACGTGGATGGCCGGGTGCGTGTGTGTCGCTTACCTGGGGAACACATGGCACCAGGATGCACTATGGGAAGAAGGCAAGCCGGCGGAGGCAGTGTGATGCTTTGGGCAATGTTCTGCTGGGAAACCTTGGGTCCTGCCATCCTTGTGGATGTTATTTTGACACGTACTACCTACCTAAACATTGTTGCAGACCATGTACACCCTTTCATGGAAACGGTATTCCCTGGTGGCTGTGGCTCTTTCAGCAGGATAATGCTTCCTGCCACAAAGCAAAAATGGTTCAGGAATGGTTTGAGGAGCACAACATCGAGTTTGAGCTGTTGACTTGGCCTCTAAATTCCCCAGATCTCAATCCAATCGAGTATCTGTGGGATGTGCTGAACAAACAAGCCCGATCACTGGAGGCCCCACCTCGCAACTTACAGGACTAAAAGGATCTGCTGCTAACATCTTGGTGCCAGATACAACAGCACACCTTCAGGAGTCCATGCCTTGACGGGTCTAGAATTTAGTGCAGTGTGACTTGCATATGTAACCGGTCCTATTCGACCCGCTCCGAGTGGGACTCAACCGGGGTCGATTAGCTGGCGCTAACAAGGACGCTAAAGACCACAGCCTCTAGCGTCAGTTGCTATCGCGCTTCTCGAGATCAGGGGAGTGAGGTTTACATGCACAGCTCTTACTGGCCTACGACAGTTACACTAACTTCCCTAAACCTCATTCCCATCTGGGTCATGGCACCAGATGTAACCGGACCTGCTCTGAGGGGGATTCGAACTGGGGTCTCTGGCATGGGAGGCGGGCACACTAACAAGGACACTAAAGACCGCAGCCGCTAGAGCACCTCTTGAGGCCAGGGGAGTGAGGTTTATATGTACAGCTCTTACTGGCCTTTACACATGGAAAAAGCCAAATTATGGAAACACAAAGCACAGGAACAATATAAAGATCAGATAAGCAATTAGTCATTTAGGCCATGTTCAGACTGCCAGCAAAAATCAGATTTTTTGCACATTAAGATTTTATCCGATTTTTACAGACGCGTCTCAGTCTGGACGCTCTGGCTGCTCATATCGGATTTCAGTTTGTCTTTTGCATCACTCTTAAAGCGACACACAACGATAACGTTAAAACTGGTGACGGAAATGATGGAAGTATTCATACATTGTTCAAATGGTATGTCGAAAGATTTCAGAATTTCCCTGTGCGACTCGACAGGGCGCTTATTTGGAGAGCATTTTCCTGCATTTTTGAAAGGCTCGTTACATACGTGTGTATGCCTACGTCATTCCCAAAGCAACCCATGCTGATAGGTTTATGTCTGGACACACAAATCTTATTTGATCACTTGCAATTAATAGTGTGGACAATCTGCCTGAAAAATCTGATTTGCCTGCAGTCTGAACATTGCCTTAGTGCATACGAGAGAATAGTATATAGAGATTAGTTTGTTCACAGGACATCATGACCTTCTTTTTTACAGCTCCGTCTTTTGGTCTCCATGGAAACTTTCTTTCTCTCTCCTTTGGGCAATAATGAGACATTATCTCAAACCATCCCTCCATCATGTTTTAAGTAGTGAAATTCGTCACAGCGCAGTTTCAGTTTTTTCTAGCTTACTCTTATTTGCTGATGTACATGCCATGTTCACATTGCCGTTTTGGTAATAAATTAATGGAGTTGGAGTAAATTATTTGACAATTCATGCAAATGTTGGGGTGTTCTTATATCAAAAGTGTCTTACAAATTAGTAATACAGGCGATAAATCTTAAAGAGACAATAACACAAGAAGTGCTAGTAATACAAAGTTTCAGATCTCACCTTTCATGTGAGACTGATCTTTCCATTCAGCTTCCGTTCATTTTTATCCTTCACCGCTCATTTTTTTTAACTTTAACAATTTAATTATTTTTCTCGGGTCACTAATTTATTAATTTTTCCTCTCTCTTTTAATCAGAAAATTAAATTGTGCAACCTCCATTGTAAATAAAACCTCAAGACGACCTCATCTCTTTTTTACGTGAACGTGTGCATGTGTAGTGGAATATTAATCCCAAAAAACCCGAAAGAGTTGAGTTGTTTAATATAGTAATTTTCAGGCATAGCATTTCCATAATTAGTCAAGTTTCAGTGATAAAAATACAAATATAGAAGTCGATGATGCAGCAGACTCAAATTTCATTAATGGACATGCTCATAACACAGTGAACACATACAAACCCAAGGATCCCACCTTTCCACAACTCTTTCAAACTCTCTGGCGCCCTTGTGTGGTTAAATGAGTGTATTACAGAAGTACACAGTCTCTGGATCAAGTGTGATATACTGATACAATGGTAGAAAAAGAAGACCGAGGCAGAGAGATGAAGGGAGAATTCAGTGAGACATTTTACTGGGGTCAGTATCATAAAAACTGGACTCTGCTAGTCAACAAGCTCCCATAGAGCACTGCAGTGATGACGTATTTTTGTATTTTCCATCACCCTGGTTCCCTCGACATAAACTCAATAGGATTTTTCCATTGGCTTTTGGATTATTGCAGAAAATAAGATCTGCAACACAACAAAAAGCTTATGATTCTTACATGTTTTGTTCGTTAGGATAATCTTCACAAATGAACACAGCTTTTAAGCCTAAATTCAATCGCTAGAAGTAAAAAGCTAAATGTAGGCTATAAACAAACTACACCACCATTGACTCTTCCTCGCCATTGATGAGATTTGCCATCATTTATGACACACCATAGAAATCCATGTGTGCACTGTTACATGCTTGGGGTCGCTATTACGCATCTTCTGAAAGAGTACAGAATCTCCTGATCCAAAAACAAGAAAGAAGAAGCAGAAATAAGCTTACGCACAAGTAAAATAACACGATCTTCAAACATTAAACAGCATATAAATAAAAACTGCCTAATGTTACCGAATTAAATGTTGAACCCATGAAGAGGAAATGGCTGTGAAGCTTTGGGGGTGTTGATGGACTCGATCTACTCCATCTGTGTTTTGATCATCGCTAGGGTTGCCACCTTCAGTGCGGCAAAATAAGGGACACCCATTCACGACACCCAAGAAATGTATACAGGTTTGGAACAACTTGAGGGTTAGTGAATGATGACATAATTTTCATTTTTGGGTGAACTGTCCCTTTAAGCAGTCATTCTGAACCAGTAATCACTTTTTTGACAATTCTGAAATTCAAAAATGTTAAATTTTTTATTAATTTACTTAAATTATGACTATATTACATATAGTCCCATTTTTTTCTAAATATATATTTTTTTAAATGTCATAAACTTTATATGACAGGATTATTTATTATGTATGATTAATATAGCCTAGCTAAATGATACATTAATAATAACATTAATTAGGCTATAATCTATTCATTAACCTGTCTAATGTCTAAAAAATATAATAATTATGTCTGGCAAGCTCTGATAATGTATGGGATATTATATTAATATATTATCCATTAAAATAAAACAATAGGCCTATACTTTAGAAGCACGGATGTGTCTGTCACCGCATGCTTCTTTAAGTCAGTCTTGCTTCTCTGTAAACTGTGCAGTTCGCCTGAGGTTCATCTTGAGTTACTGGACACACCCATTGATACCTGTTTTCTATTCAGCCCTATATCTGGAGATCCTCTTGCGTTCAAACGGCGGACGCGAGCTCGACATGTTTTTAAAAAACCGCGCAAGTTTACAGCGCATGTTCTGGAGACTCCGTCGCTATGGCAACAAAGCCGCTAAAACGCAATCACGCGCAAATGAGCTTCTGTACTACTTATTGTAATGTGAAATTGATTTCCTTATATTTGCTATTAGTATTCTCCACACTGCAAAATCCTTATGTGTTTATTGAACAATGTGTGGACCTATGATACGGGACAAATCGCGTCCAATATTGATTTGATACGGGACGCGTCATTTTGCCTGTAAATACGGGACGATTCCGTATTTCACGGGACGGGTGGCAACCCTAATCATCGCTCTGAATCCGATCCGGACGTAGTCTTTGACAAAAACACAAATTTTCAGCTTTTTGTTCAAAATGTTGCTTTCTTATGACACTTACCCACATTCAAGTGTTGATAAAAGTAAAAAAAAAAAAAATGCATAAAGGAAGAATAAAATCCCCCTCCCTTTTTTTTTTTTTTTTTTAAAGCAGAGGCTCTATTCTTTCCTTTGATATATTTTTTCTGTTTTCTGAAAATGATCAAAAAATGATCAAAGCTGGCTGGCAACTTAAGACAAACAAACAAACAAAAAAAAAAAAAAAAAAAAAACAGGGAAAGAGTTAAGCTCCCGACAAATCTTTCTGTCTTCAATTAAAAACATTTTCCCTGAAAGTTTGAGTTAGAATGGTTTGCAAGAGCGTGATTATAAACACAAAACGGATTAGTGAGTAGATGAGTTTACATAATGTTAATGTACCGGCAACCTCGGTAGTCCCATTTAGACACTTGTTAGCAACTGCCTTATTTAAAGACTTTAAAAAGAACCACAAGGGGATATTATTGATGTATTATATGTCGCAACATAAAAACTGAAAATATATTTGAAAATATTGTGTTCACCACAGACCTTATTTTAGGCATTTAACCAAAAACCCATTCAAAAAACCCATTGACTTCAGGGCGATGGAACTGAAAGTGCTAAAATGCTCATTTCTGGGTTTTGGCCTACAAAAGTACATCATCCCTGCAGCACTCCAGTCATCTGATTCCAGTCGACTACTTGAGCGTCTGAAAACCCTGCCAAACAGGAGGAGAAAACATCCTGGCCTCCGGCTTTCAGATACATCACAGAGCTTCACATTATCTGGATTCTTGAATCTCTTCACATTTGATGTACCTTCTAAAGTCATCAGGGGCGTATAGCCTGTCAGCGTCCCTGTTTCACTGGGAGGTGCGTGAATCCTCATGATAAGCACCCTAGATGGGAACTAGGGTGCGAGAACCATGCTAGGACGTTGCAGTGGTCCACATCTCCCACACCTAGCAGCCTGAGTATGCACACTTGTGCCCTAGCAGAAGTCCGAGACATAGTCGAAGTCCCTGAAGTAGTCCTGGTCTTTGCGCGAGAGGGTCCGGCGCTCACGAGGAGGTGTCAACGTTGGAGCCTCATTCGTGAACTCGGCGTCAAAGTTACTGACGTCTTCTTTTCCTGTCAAGGCGGGAACGAACGGAGGAGGAACTTGTCGCTGCAAAAGCGCATCCCAGTCCATATTCTACAGAGAAAGAGAGAAGATGGAGTCACAGTGTCACTTAGATCGCAACTTTGGCATTATTGTACGGAGCCTCTAAAGGGACATGAGAAATTATATTTTAATGCTTTTGCATTTTCTCGCAAACATTTTGCATTCCCCTAGAAACATTGCATTCTCTTGCAAAGCATTTGCGTTCTCTCACAAAAGTACTGCGTTCCTTCGAGAAACTTCAAATACAGTTTGAAAAGCACAGAAATATAGTTTTTGCGAAAGAGGGCAAATGTTTTGTGAAAGAACGCAAAGTTTCTCTGGGAAATGCAATAGCTGTGCGAAAGAGAGCAAATGTTTTGAGAGTGAACGCAAAGTTTTTTTGGGGAACGCAATAGTTTTGCAAGGGAATACAAAAGTATTGAAGTATAATTTTTCCTCCCATCTCATTTTTCCCTTTAGGGGCTCCACATTTTGTGGCAAGTCGAGCCAAAAAGTCAAAGAATTCTTCATACTCTAAAGAAGGGTTGTTTCTTTATGTCCTCTGCGTCTCTTTCCCCGGAGCCCAGCCGTCTCTCAGGATTGCGCCTCAGTAGCTATCAATGGAAAACAAGAAAACATTTACATTATAGTTTATGTTAAAACCGTTTAAGCCAAATCTTATATGCAATTAAAATATATAAATCTTAAATTAAAGCCTAAATATTTCATTTGAGTAAACAGGCAGGGACTTACCCGTCTCATGATGCCAATGGCCTCGGTGGAGAGGAATCTTGGGTAACGTACTTCATCATTTACAATGCTGTCGAACACCTCCTCCTCATCGTCACCTGGGAACGGGGACTGAACGCAGATTATGTATCAGGTTTTTGTCGGATACTTAAGTCTTTACTTGAGAAGCAAAACTGTATAAGATATTAAGGTTTGTTTTCAGAGAATATAGTTTGAATGAAGCTTATTTTTCTGGCAAATTGGTTTCTCATTTTAGCAAACACTTCAAAAAATGATGCTCTTTCTCAGTATTTTGGTCTTGTTTTCCAGTACAACTATCTAAACATTCTTAAATCAAGATACATTTACTTGAGATGCAAAATGACATGTATGACGTCTTGTTTTCTGAGATTAAGTGAGTTTATGCTTAAAATGAAAAGAAAAAAATACCAATGAGGTCAGAAAATAAACAATTCAAAGTATAATTGACATTTTTCCCCCCTCATTTTAAACAAACTCACTTAATTTTTATCAGCTTCTCAGAAAACAAGACTTCTTATTTAATGCCATCATCTCAAGCAAATGACAAAATACTGAGGAGGAAAATAACATTTTGAGCTGAACTTCACGATTTTGTTAGATTTAAAAATTATTTTACTGGGAAACACTATGACAATACTAAGAAAAAAAGTGCGCAAACACACCTCTCCAACCAGCATCTCGTAAATGAGCACGCCGAGACCCCACCAGTCCACGGCTCTTGTGTAGGACGTGTCCGTCAAAACTTCAGGAGCAAGAAATTCTGGAGTCCCACAAAATGTGCTGGTTCTGTCCCCATGACCCATTCCTACAGGACAGAGAGAGTGGGACAAAAACAAGGCAATGGATAGACAGAAAGAGAGCGCACAAACGATATCACGACATCTTTTTTTGGCTTTTATGTTAAAAGAAATTAATGCTTTTATTCCGCATTAAATTGATCAAAAGTGACAGTGAAGACATTTATAATTTAAAAAAAATGCTGTACTTTTGAACTTTCTATTCATCAAAGAATCCTGAGAAATAAAAAATATCAGTTTCCACAAAAATATGAAGCAGCACAACTGTTTCCAACACTGATAATAATCATAAATGTTTCTTGAGCATCATATCAGAATGATTTCTGAAGGTGACACTGAAGACTGGAGTAATGATGCTCAAAATACAGCTTTGATCACAGGAATAAATTATAGTTTAAAATATATTCAAATAGAAAACAGTTATTTTGAACTGTTATAATATAATGTATTTTTGATCAAATAAATACAGTCTTGGTCAGCAGAAGAGACTTCTTTCAAAAAGGAAGGGGACATCTGAAGGGTACAGCTGTATTATTAAAAGAAAACAGTATGCAGTTATCAGTGTGTTTGAAATCTGTTCTGCTGACAACCTGTCATTTGCAGATCGCTCTGATCCAGCAGTGAACAAACATCATGTTCTTCCTCCATTAACTCCATCAATATCAGTACAGTAGGTACAGTCTGTGACTCACCCTCTTTACAGAGACCGAAGTCTGCGATTTTCACGAAACCTTCAGTATCCAGCAGCAGGTTATCCAGCTTCAGATCTCTAACACACACATAGACGCAAGAATTAACTTACTTAGTGTTTGAAAACTGTGCCAGTATATAATTTATGCTGTATTTGTGTGTACTCACCGATACACAATCTTATTATCATGAAGAAACTGAAGCCCCAAAACAACACAGGCAGAATAAAACCTGCATAACACACACACACACACACATATATATGAAGACTACAGTAAAATCCTCATGAAAAACACTGTACAAAAATTAAGGTTCTTTATTGGCATCAATGGTTCCATGAAGAGCCTTTAACATTCATAGAATCTTTCCATCCCACTAAAGGTTCTTTAGAATTCTGGAGTTCTTTTAAGAACTGTTCACTTAAAGGATTAGTTCACTTCAAAATGAAAATGTCCTGATCATTTACTCACCCCCATCTCATCCAAGATGTTCATGTCTTTCTTTCTTCAGTCGAAAAGAAATTAAGTTTTTTGAGGAAAACAGTCCAGGATTTTTCTCCACATAATGGTCTTCAATGGCAACCAACGGTTGAAGGTCCAAATCAATGCAGTTTCAAAGGAAGGGCTTCAGAGGCTCTGCACGATCCCAGCCAAGGAACAGGGTCTTATCTCGCGAAACCATCGGCCATTTTCTAAAAAAAAATACAACATTTATATACTTTTTAACCACGAATGCTTGACTTCGGTGTTGTGATTCTTCATGGCGTATGACGTCATCACGTCGGAAAGGTCACGTCCGTGACGTAGGTGGAAGTACCAACCCAGTGCCGAAAAACTCCATCTCATGTTCTCCTCCAACTTTAAAATTGTCCGACATTGTTGTTTTACCTTTATTTTTGTAAAGGGTGTTTGATTTAGTCTTTGCACGTTCGTTTTAACACTGGGTCGGTACTTCCACGTGCGTCACGGCCGTGACCTTTCCGACGTGATGATGTCATACGCGGTGAAGAATCACAACACCGAAGTCAAGCATTCGTGGTTAAAAAGTATATAAATGTTTATTTTTTTTAGAAAATGGCCGATGGTTTCGCTAGATAAGACCCTATTCCTTGGCTGGGATCGTGCAGAGCCTCTGAAGCCCTTCCTCTGAAACTGCATTGATTTGGACCTTCAACCGTTGGTTGCCATCAAAGTCCATTATGTGGAGAAAAATCCTGGAATGTTTTCCTCATAAAACTTAATTTCATTTCGACTGAAGAAAGAAAGACATGAACATCTTGGATGAGATGGGGGTGAGTAAATTATCAGGAAATTTTCATTTTGAAGTGAATTAATAGTTTAAAGTTTTTTGGGGGAACCAAAAATGGTTCTTCTATTGCATCACTGCGAAAACCCCCTTTTGGAACCTTTATTTGTCAGAGTGTAAACACATAATTTCAGGAACAACACATCCAAAGTGCACACCTAACAACTACTAGTGCTGAACATTAAGTAGATGAATTAAACACACTTACACGGAGCGTGTTTCAGAGAAGACGTCGGCGTGTATGTGCATCATCAGGTCACCGCCGGCCGTGTACTCCATGACAAAACACACATGTTCTGCCGTCTGAAAACATGCAAACAGGTTCACCAGGAACGGATGCTGCGCGCTGTTCACCGTCTCGAAGATTCGCTTCTCACACATCAAACTGGGAGAAAGAGAGAGAAACAGAGTTTAGACTGAAGACTGACTGTAATATGTGTCAACCAGTTCAAGCTATTTTTTTGTCTTTATAAAAGCAAAGATTCTGCGTGCTGTCAAAGACTATAGATATAGAAAAGATGGTTCACTCCTATTACTTATGAATGGGGAAAAACTGCAACGGGCAATATGGAGGAATAGTCCCGCCTTCTAAATAAAAGAGCCAATTACTGATTGGTAAAGTCACTGCGTCACTGCAGCTGCTGTTAGAAGCTCCGGTTCCCATAGAAACACGAGACTCGCGCTTAGGACTGCACATGCGCATTGCCTCGTCTATCCTGAAAAATACGCTTTTTTAACGCTATTTGAGCATAAGAAACAACATTTATGGGACAGTTCATGTCAGATTTTGTTGCTGATTTGAAATATGACATTTAATTGTGAGTTCGCAAGCAGTTTTTGAGATTCCAGGATTCCCCCATTTAAATAGATAGGACTTGGTCTTGTATGCCCGAAATATCAGCAAAAATATTGCAAATATGGCCGCCGAGTGAACAGACTTTCCTTGAAAGGGACTTTGGTGCTGCGAAGACAGTTAGAAAACATGCGATCTAGTGATACACTGAAATTTATTTTATACCGAAATCGAAATTTAAGTTTGAAAATAAAGTTTTGATTCAGCTAAAAGTGAAACTGAAAATAACGTTTATTTAATAATCAACACTCAAATAAAAACAGAGTTGCATACAAGCATTTAAATTGCACATTATGTAGTTTTTATTTCAACTTTTTAACGATACAGTAGTATCACTTTACAATAAGATTTCATTTACTGACATGAACTAACATTGAAAAATACTAAGGCATTTATAAATCTTAGTTAATGTTCGTTTCAACATGTAAAAAGATTAATAAATGCTATAACAAATGCATTGCTCTTTGTTAGTTAATATGAATTAATACATTAACTAATGGGACTGTATTGTAAAGTGTTACAGATATTTCTATTCTAATTCATAGTTGAAATATAAACAGCTAAATGGAGACTAATAAAAGCTTGTTTTCATGACAGATTTATTCAAATATACTTTAAATAATGAAGACAACAGGTTGCTGTTTCTTTCAACATTCCTTCTGATGTTCATTTATGTTTATTGTGTGCTATAACTAGTAGTAAAGAGGAAGAGATGATCCGTTCACGAAGGGACTACAGCCAAATTAAAGAGCAACAAAACCACATTTATTGTTTTGTGATAATATTGACAGAATTCCAAAGCTGAGCCTTTGTTTCATATCAAAAGCATCAAAGCACAGAACGTATTGCGATTATTGGAAGGCAGGCACGCTACTAATAATGTTTAGTGAAGTTTTGTTTAAGCATGATCTGAAAATAGCACAGACCAAAAGATCTCGGTTCATCAAAATGCATAAAATAGACACAGACACAGTCAAAATGCACCATCGGAGAAGCGCTAATTAAACGCCACTGTTTATCTCACTGATCGGCCAAAACTGAAAATTCACTTTCGGACGGATATTTTCGTGCATCACTAATGTGATGTTTAATATGCAACTCTGTGAAGAAGGATTTCAATAAAAATACATTTCATTTGCAATTTATTGCATTTGCAGGTGATAAGGAAAAATGCCTGCTTAGGACATGGTGTACATCCTAAACCGAACGCTCACCTCTCTACCTCGTCCCGCGCCACAATGTCCCCTTTCTTCAGAGCTTTGATGGCGTACATCTTTCCTGAGTGTCTGTATTCAGACAGAAGTACCTGTAAACACACACATATCATGCTAAAGTACACAGGAATCTCAATTCACAAACTGGCTCTTTGCAAAAGAGTTTCTCAACTGGTGCGTGTTTCAAATAGGGAAGAGAAAACAGCTTTTGTTGTAGCAAAAAACCACTGCTTTAAAACATGAGTTTTTAGTAGGACTCGCAAGCAGTGTTGTATGGAAGCTTGTCTCCGCCACAGAATAAAAAATAAAAAAGGTCATTGGGACTTTTTATCTCACAATTCTGACTATTTTTCTCGCAGTTGCGACTTTATATCACGCAATTCTGACTTTATAACTCTCAATTGTGAGTTTATATCTGTAAACTCGCAATTGTGAGATAAAGGGCCCTATTTTAACGATCTGAGAGCATGGTTTAAAGCGCATGGCGCAGGTGCACTCAGGGCGTGTCCGAATCCACTTTTGCTAGTTTAACGACGGGAAAAATGGTCGGCGCAAGGCGCATGGTCCAAAAGGGTTGTACCTAGCCTCTTAATGAGTCATGGGTGTGTTTTGGGCGTAACATGCAATAAACCAATCAGAGTCGCATCTCCCTTTCCCTTTAAAAGCCAGTTGCACTTGCGCCATGGCGGATTGCTATTTACATGGAGGAATTTGCGAGCGGAAAAACTGAACGCTTCTCTAGCGAGGAAACGGATCTGCTCATGCGCGAGGTTAAAGCCCGCGAGCAGACCATCTACAGGACAAGCCGGATTCCACCAAAGCATTTTTATCCTTTTATTTTTAATATTTAAACATGTTTGTGTGCTGCTGTGCATCCCTGTGTGTGTAATAAGCAGAGTGTACGCACGTATTGACGGTATAGGCACATATTACTAACACAGCCTTTAAATAACACACAAAATACTGTGCTGTTGACTTTAGAGCAGGTGTGTGTTGGTCAATGGCGCAGTCGTTTTCAGTTACTCAAAATAGCAACGCGCCAACAATGCTCCTGAACACACCTCGTTTTCAGACCAGACGCCCATGGCCGAACAAAGTGCATTTGCTATTTAAACAACGTGGCGCTGGACGTGAAAATGATAACTGCGTCAGGCTGAAACTAGTAAAAAACACTTGCGTCTCGCCTGCCGTCGCATTGCGCCGGGTGTATGATAGGGCCCCAAAAGTCACAATTGTCTTTAAAGTGTTTTATTCGATGGCGGAAACAAGCTACCATAGTGTTGTTATTGTCAACTAAAACTATTACAAAAACATTTTTTGTTAACGGAAATAAAACGGAAATAAAATAAAATATAAATATTAGATTAAAAAAATAAACTAAACGAAAATTTGATTTTTTTAAAACTAAACAGAAATGGTAAAAAACAAAAACTAATAAAAATGACTAAAACTTAAATGAAAAAGAAAACTGAAAATCTAAAAAGATTAAAAATAAATATTAAAAATAAAATAAAAACAAACACAACATTAAATATTAACTAAATTGAATTGTTAATGCAATTTAAAATCTTGACATTCTGAAGCAAAACTGCTTTAAAACGGGCGTTTTGAGTTGAACTTCTTGTGATATGAAACTGAAATAAAATAAAATACAAATATTAGATCAACTTAAATGAAACAGAAATGTTTCCTTGGCAACTTTAAAATTAGCCAAAATATAATATGTGCAAGTGGTGGTAGATGTGTAAGACTTTTCTGTGTGTGCTGATTCTGTCCGACCGGTTGCTGTAGTTAATGCTTTTGAGACCGAACGTGTTCCACTTACCTTGCCAAAATGTCCCCGGCCCAGCACTGCGATCATTCGGAAATCCTGAAGACACAGAGAGCTTTTGGACGACCTGCACACACACACACACACACAGGCCGGATGTAATTAAACTGAAGGTAAGAGCTAGTGTGAGGTCAGAAAATACATCACAGGCGTTGTGTACATGAGTGTGTGTGTGTGTGCGTGTGTTTTTCATGCTGTCTCTTGGCCCGGACTGGAAGACATATTGTGTGCTGGTAGGACATGTACCTGCGCTGGGAATTATGGGAACTGATCCTGACAGCCCTCTCAGGAGGAGCAGGATCAGGAGGAGAGACCGGCTCCGCCGCTAGCCCAATCTCCACCTGACAAATTATTATTATTAACAGATTATTATTCCTTTATCATTACATTCATTCATTGCTATTATCTTGGTTAACTTGGTTTATTTTGCATGTATTATTTTACTTTAATTGCTAATATTAATTGTTTTACTTGTATTTTTTTGCCATTGTAGACAGCAAATGCTTTGTCAATACAAATATACAGTTCATGCCAATAAAGCACATTGCAGTTAGTTTTTATTTATTATAAATAGTTTTCACTCAAAACAAAAAAATGAGTGTTATCGAATCGATTAATCACGATTAATCGCATCTAACAGTTTTTGTTCATATAATGTATGTGTGTGTATATATTATTGTATTTATATATATTATACAGCATGTGTGTGTGTACGTGTCTGTGTATATATACATACACACGTATATACAGCATACACACCGTATATATATATACATTATGTAAAAACTTATGTTAGATGCGATTAATTGCGATTAATCGATTCAATAGCACTAAAATAAATGAATAAAATCAGTGCTGTAATGATGTTTACGGATGTTAAGTAATATTATCTGCTACACTTAAAATATAGAAGATAAAATATCAAATTCTATATTAAAAAATTGTTTGCGAAATAAACTTAAATCAATTATTTAAAGAAGTAAAATGAAACCTGTGGTGTAATCTTCTGTAAAAACCTAGAGTTTTCGAGCGATAAAATTATATCATTGTATATTTTAAGATTTTTGGTTTTACTTGGTCGTACAAAAAGAAAAAAAAATTGGTCAGCCGCATAAAATTATGCATAAAACATTGAGATCAAGCAGAAGCTTCTACAAAAACATTTGTAAGATGTAAATCCAGTATGACTAGCACCCAGAATTAATTAAGCAAGATTAATTAAGAAGAATATGTTTATGGCTATTATTAGTATTAGTATTACATAGTATTTGGGATTGAAAAATTAAGGATCATATTGTCCTGTTTGTTACAAGATCCACTTAAATATTCACTGATATGAATGAGATTTTCCTTTAAATTATGCTGCGAGTCTCAAAATGTTACTGAATCGCTCCTGTTAAAGATCCATATATTAAACCGTGTGTGAACAGACGCCGTGTTTCTCATTTACCGTGTCAGACGTCTGTGTGTTTGTCCTCGTCACAGACGGAGAAGAGTCGCCGTCCAGTTGGATCTTCTGAATGGAAATCTCGCTGGGGAGAAACAATGGGAGTTGGTCATATTGGTCGGAATGAATCCTAGGTGAACAGGTGTGTGTGTTTGCTGTGTGTTACCTGATGTTGTGTGTGTTGGCGTGTGGTGTGTAGCTGTGTGTGGATGAGCTCATGGGAATGGCGTTCTTCAGCAGACGAACCCACGTCGCCATGTCAACGTTCATCTGTTTAGCGCGCAGGAACGCTTTCCCTGAGTCACAACAAATGGAGCAAAAGATAAATACAGTAAAAACTACTTCACAATATTATATCATATTACATATACTCTCATGCTATTTAGAAAGAGATTTTTTGTGGACTAAAATACGAACTCTCTATATCTATAACTCTCTAATCGTTTGTAAAATTGAAAATTAAATATTAAAGAAATTATTATGAAATGTAATAATTAAAATACATATTTTTATTTTATTTGTTATATAATAAAAATAATATATTTATTTTATTTTTTATTATTTTTAAAAACTGATTTCTTATAAATATGAATGATTAGGACATCAGCTTTAATTTTTTTTTTTTTATATTACACTGTATTTGCATATAACATTCCCATCCATTTTGATTACATATTTGCAGTCGTACATAAATGAAACATTCAGTTTTTAAGTACGATCACAGAAATCTGACCTATGTTTTAAATACCCAATAACTTTATACATTTATCATCAATAAATCCAATTAGTTTCAATCTCATACATTTTAACTAACTGTGTATCGCTTGTTCCACAGCTAGCCATATTTCAACCACCTTCATACCTTTTCACTAAATAAATGTAATTATTTTCACAATGAACAGATTTTATGCTGACTCTAAGCAGTTTGAATAAATGCATTTTAAAAAATGATTATTTAAACAAAATCAAATAGGTGCAAATAGTTAATAATAAACAATGCCATGATTTTTTGATTTCATTTATGACTGACAAATATGCATCACATTCAGATTATTACTTTATGTTAAAACTACATAAACCAAATGAATGGAAAATGTATATGCAATTCAAATACATCAATTTAGGCCAAAATTATGAACAAGCTGCAATGTTTACATTAGGTATAATTTATGATTCTGGCACATTAACCTCCACAGAATCCCAATTTGCATACTATAATTCTTATATAGTATGCAAGATTAGTGCATCTCGTTGCAAATATTGCCCAGTGTACCATTAGCACACTATTTCTGCTGGATTTGTGGAGTATACGTCCATATTAAACTTCATACTGAAGTTAAAAGTGCATACTTTACTGCCACCAGTAGGGCTGGGTATCGTTCAAAAAATTTCGATATCGATACTGATACCGATACCGATACCTTGATTTCGATACCGGTTCCTGAACTATACTTTTTTCGATACCAATTTTATTTTTCAGTTTTAACAAGATTATTTTACACATTACCTCCAAAAAACTTGTTGTTACCTTCAGTTTGTTGACTTTTTTTCACTGACTCAAGGGTCAAGTGCTTCAGATTTGTCGTGTTGCCGGTCTGGCAGCAATTATCTTGTCCCAAATATTGCATTGCTGCTGTTGGCATTGAGCCTGGTGAAATGTAGCCACACTTTTGATTTTTCCACATCTTTTACATCTATGTGGGCTGGGACGCTTACCCCCTATTTACACTGCACGCGTCTGCGGCGCGTTACGGCTGCGGTGAGGTTTTGTTCCATCCGGTATAAACAGAAGCATTGACTAGAGTGGCCACGATCAGCTCCGGTGGCCGTGTCGGAGCCGTAACGCGCCACAGACGGGGTTACCCCTTATTTACACTGCACGCGTCTGTGGCGCGTTACGACTGCGGTGAGGTTTTGTTCCGTCTTCTACGCGGTGCCAACTCACACCAGGAGCATTTCAGGAGCGTAGCGACAGGATCGCGATGTTGTTTTTCTCGATGTCTCAGTTTATTGTTCGGTTTATTGTTGTCTTTTGCTATCCCACATGAAAATATACTACAGTATTTACTCTAGTAAACTAGTAAATTCTAGTATACTGTATATATTATAGTATTTACAAACCCAATTCCAAAAAAGTTGGGACACTGTACAAATTGTGAATAAAAAAGGAATGCAATAATTTACAAATCTCATAAACTTATATTTTATTCACAATAGAATATAGATAACATATCAAATGTTGAAAGTGAGACATTTTGAAATGGCATGCCAAATATTGGCTCATTTTGGATTTCATGAGAGCTACACATTCCAAAAAAGTTGGGACAGGTAGCAATAAGAGGCCGGAAAAGTTAAATGTACATATAAGGAACAGCTGGAGGACCAATTTGCAACTTATTAGGTCAATTGGCAACATGATTGGGTATAAAAAGAGCCTCTCAGAGTGGCAGTGTCTCTCAGAAGTCAAGATGGGCAGAGGATCACCAATTCCCCCAATGTTGCGGCGAAAAATAGTGGAGCAATATCAGAAAGGAGTTTCTCAGAGAAAAATTGCAAAGAGTTTGAAGTTATCATCATCTACAGTGCATAATATCATCCAAAGATTCAGAGAATCTGGAACAATCTCTGTGCGTAAGGGTCAAGGCCGGAAAACCATACTGGATGCCTGTGATCTTCGGGCCCTTAGACGGCACTGCATCACATACAGGAATGCTACTGTAATGGAAATCACAACATGGGCTCAGGAATACTTCCAGAAAACATTGTCGGTGAACACAATCCACCGTGCCATTCGCCGTTGCCGGCTAAAACTCTATAGGTCAAAAAAGAAGCCATATCTAAACATGATCCAGAAGCGCAGGCGTTTTCTCTGGGCCAAGGCTCATTTAAAATGGACTGTGGCAAAGTGGAAAACTGTTCTGTGGTCAGACGAATCAAAATTTTAAGTTCTTTTTGGAAAACTGGGACGCCATGTCATCCGGACTAAAGAGGACAAGGACAACCCAAGTTGTCATCAGCGCTCAGTTCAGAAGCCTGCATCTCTGATGGTATGGGGTTGCATGAGTGCGTGTGGCATGGGCAGCTTACACATCTGGAAAGGCACCATCAATGCTGAAAGGTATATCCAAATTCTAGAACAACATATGCTCCCATCCAGACGTCGTCTCTTTCAGGGAAGACCTTGCATTTTCCAACATGACAATGCCAGACCACATACTGCATCAATTACAACATCATGGCTGCGTAGAAGAAGGATCCGGGTACTGAAATGGCCAGCCTGCAGTCCAGATCTTTCACCCATAGAAAACATCTGGCGCATCATAAAGAGGAAGATGCGACAAAGAAGACCTAAGACAGTTGAGCAACTAGAAGCCTGTATTAGACAAGAATGGGACAACATTCCTATTCCTAAACTTGAGCAACTTGTCTCCTCAGTCCCCAGACGTTTGCAGACTGTTATAAAAAGAAGAGGGGATGCCACACAATGGTAAACATGGCCTTGTCCCAACTTTTTTGAGATGTGTTGATGCCATGAAATTTAAAATCAACTTATTTTTCCCTTAAAATGATACATTTTCTCAGTTTAAACATTTGATATGTCATCTATGTTGTATTCTGAATAAAATATTGAACTTTGAAACTTCCACATCATTGCATTCTGTTTTTATTCACAATTTGTACAGTGTCCCAACTTTTTTGGAATCGGGTTTGTACAACACTTTGTTAATGAATGCTACATCACAATGTTGTATTAATTATAGTGAACTGATAAACTGTAATAAATACTGTAGCAAGGATAGTTATGTGAAATACGGAGTCTGCACGGGGTGTTTATTTTGAAATTGACAGGATTTTTGACTTTTATTTTGTATTTACTGCGCGGCTTCGACATGGCGTCCGTCAAAAATAGGCGAGGCGCCTATCTTTAGCGAAGCGGTGTGGCGAGTGGCTTCTGGGATGCTTCCGAAACGCGCCACAGCGCGGCTGGTGTAAACACAAGCATTGACTACTGGCCGATCAGCTCCGGTAGCCGTGCCGCAGTGTAAATAAGGGGTTACAAACTACAGCCTCACGTGCGAGCCGCGTCTCTGGGCGTAAACTAGTGTTTTTCCGCCACAGCCAATCATGCTGAATATTGGCTCACTAACGTTGACGAGATTAACCCCTTAGGTATTGAAATTTGGTATCGAACGACAAGACCTTTTTACGATACTCGATAATACCGAGGCAATTCGGTCGGTGCCTAAAAAGTATCGAACTCGATACCCAGCCATAGCCACCAGTGCATTTAGCATGAGATTCAGCCCTTGTGTGCAGTGTTTTCTTTCCCAGCATGCACTGCAGGAGAAGCTAACAGGCAGTGAATGTGATTGGCTTGAGTTTTACCCTGCTGTTTAGAAAACACCTTCCTCTGGCGCTGTAGACGTGGGCCTCTCTCTATCACAGGGTTGATGAACATCACCTGTAACACAAGCCAAATTTAGTTTCTATCAAACAATTTCTATCAAAATCAGGATATACAATTTTTTGCCTATGTCACCTAGCCTAACCTAACCTGCATAGAAGAATTGTTCACTACAAGACTAGTAAATGTGTGCTAACAAAATAAATGGGATCAATTTTGACTGTCATTGTTTTGGTGCAAACTGCATTCAGCAAATATTTTCTGGTGTGCAAATAAGCAACATGTTAGTGGTGTTTTTGTGTGATTCGTACCTCGGCCAGCAGCAGTCCCTGTGGTTCCAGCTCCAGCTGTATCCGGTGTCTCTGATTGTCCAGAAAATCCTCCAGCTTCAGATACTTCAGAGCGCAGAGCGAGCGATAGTCCCTCCAGTACACCGCAATCTCCATCTCTCTGGACTGAACGCAGTGCATTAGGCGAACACTTGAGTGTGTACTTAAGGCCCCGATATACACTTCAACGAAATCAAGGAACCAACTGGTGTGACGTCATTTCGAAGTTCATTTGGACTTTGTTTTCAGGAGTCCAAAACAGCAGGTCAAAGCGACGCTTCTTCAAGCTAACATTAGTCTGTGTGGCGTTGGCGTAAAAGGTGGGCGTGGCTTCTTTGACGTTTTTTATTTATTTTATTTATTTCTTCTGTTCTTCTGTCTGTAAAGGTCAGGCGTCCACGACTAATGCTGCCTTCATGTGCTATCGGAAATTTCCTACTTCCCACTTCTGCAGTTGCAATTAAGGGTTTGTCGCGTTATCTAGATTCTGAAATTTAGGTCAAATACATGCTATTTTCGCTTTGTATAAACAGTATGCTTCAAATTATTATTCATATTTGTAAATATGCACTACTCTAACGACAAGACAAGCCGATGTAGCTGTTGTGGAAAAAACTAATATAAGCCGCATCCCAATTCAGAGGCTGCATCCTTCGAAGGGCACATTCGAAGGCCGATTGCGTCACCGCTGCGCGACGAAGGCTGTCCCAATCCGAAGGCTCCAAATGCATCATTCGTTTCCCATGAAATGAAGGATACAACAGATGGATCCTTGCCAACACCAGAATTCATTGTGAAATTGCTGAATTACACTTTTAAACGCAAGTGTAGCGGCATATTTGTAATGAGCCGCTGTCCAGATAGGGGAGAACAATTGAGTCCGTAACATAGCTTCTTAGTAGTTTATTTTCGCTGAATGAATGTAGATAAAGCAAACAGTTGAGCCATAGCTTTACAGCTAGCAATCACACGCACAGACACGGTCTGAAAATTGCATCCGCTTCCCCCTACTGAACTCCACCCCCACTTCCTTACCTGCCCTATCTAAATACGTAACCACAATAATATTCATAACATTCAGAGAAAACACACAAACACAAATAATAATGATCAAACTTAAACTTGATTATATTCAAATGATTAAATCAGCCCATTGAGTCCAAATATGAAATGGAATAGAAATGAGAATGGAAATGGCTCCAACAGCAAGTATTGGGTTTAACCGCCGCATCAGCAATCGTTCTCCCCTCCGCCATGTTTAAAGTTTATGTCCCGCCCAACACAGGAACTCGTGTATCAAAATTATCTCTGAGTTTCCCAGTAATAAATACTACTTTATAGGGCTGGGTATTGACACAAATTTCACGATTCGATTCGATTTCGATTCACAAGTTTGCAATTCGATTCAATTCCGATTCGATTCGATTCAATATTGATTATTTTGGATATATATCAGGTACAATACATGGCAAATTTTCTCAAGGAAAACAAATCTCTTAACTAATACTGTAAACTATGGGAGTCAGTTGTAGCCTACTGTAATATTGAAGGTAAAAATGAACTGATTTGTATACAAACACTTAAATTACACTCAATTATGTTTTTTTATAATAATAAAGTTATAATATTAACTTTACAATCACATAATCATATTTCTACTCCAATTCGTTTTTTGAAATACATACACAGCACCAAAACAGTATTTATGTTTTTCAATTTCTTAATAAAATAGACGTAATTTGAAATCTGAGACTTTCATATCAAAAGTAACAAAGCACAAAGATAACTGTGATTTAATGGATGGGAGGCTCTGCGTGCTACGTTTCGTTCATTCATCTGAAAACAGGATGACTAATTGATTCTTGGGATTTAAGAATCGATATCGGTTCGTAAAAATGAGAATCGATTAAATTCGAGAAATCGATATTTTTTACCCAGCCCTACTACTTTAGAGGGAGTTCATGTCTAATTTGCAACTAATTGAAAGAGACACTGACACTGTTTTTTCATGTTTAATATTGTAAAGCTGCTACTTTTAAGCAGTCTCTTGTCTAAAGTGCTATAAATGAACGTGGCGTGACTTGTTTGGTGTGCTGAATTGCAGAGCTGGTGCAAACATATCCACATCGCTACGATCAGATGCTTTCTTAACTGCTGCTTTCTCACCGCTGTCATTTTTGTTTATTTTGTTTATTTTAAGGCCCCAAAGTTATTTTTTGTTCTTCGCTTAGGGGTAAAACAACATTTTAAATACGTTTGCAGCGATATACTGTTAGCGAACATCTGACGCCGCCCGCACTGCTGAGAGCGCCGTTTAGATGAATATGTACATAAGTGCGCTTTCTTCTCGAAAGCAAAATAAACACAGCAAAAATGATCACATCATGATGTGAAAACAGCAGTTATGAAAGCATCTGATAGTAGCGATGTGGATATGTTTGCACCAGCTCTGCAATTCGGCACTCGCATCAATTACGTCACATTTATTTATACAATATATTTGTTGTGTTCATGAGTGGATTATATTGTGAACTACTATTTTAAAGTGTTGTGTTCTGACGTAATGTGTGTAGAGAGCGGAAGTGAAGATGGATGAAGTTTGCTACTCCTGTCTCGTGTGTTTTATTGCTGCTTACTAACTCCTGACAGATAGCACAATATTGCTTTAAAGCAGCAGCTTTACAGTATTAAACATAAAAAACAGTCTCAGTGTCACTTTCAATTAGAATTAGAAACTTCAGTTTCCACTATAAAGCAGCTCTCCATGTTTTTACTTGCCTCTGAACTCTGGGAAGATTTTCCACGTCAAAGAAGGCGGAGCCTTGGAACCACGCCCACCTATTACATCATCACCACGGTCCAATGATAGTTCGCGAGCAAACTTTTCAGAAAACTTTGCTTCGGCAAGCATAGGAAAGCTTGTCTCCACAAGGACTAAAAAAAATCTAATCTTTTTTGTTGCAGTTGCAGGTTTTATCTCACAGTTTAAGTGTGACTTTATAAGTCGCATCTGCAATTTTATATTTCAGAATACTGAATCAGTCAGAATTGCGGGATATAAACCTGCAGTTTTGAGAAAAAAAGTCTGAATTGCGAGATAAAGGTCGCAATTATCTTTTTTATTTTTTATTCCCTGGAAGAAAAAAGCTTCCAAACGAACTTCGCGTTGGCCTGATTTTGTTCGCAATGACGTCACACCAGTTTGTTCTTAGATATTGCTTGAAGTATATCGGGGGCCTTTCGTGTACGTCTTTGTGTGTGTGTGTGTGTGTGTGTGTGTAACTCACTCTCTCCAGCTCCAGAGTGAAGCTCTGATTCCACGTCTGTTCACCAACACTTTTCCAGCACGTCTGACCCACCACACAGTTCTCCAGCTTCAGCACAGCGCTCACCTCCGCTACAAACACAAGCGTAACATCAGACCATCATGCAAATTCAATTAAAAAAAATCACTTTTCCCCCCCAAAGTCAAAGTAAAATAATCCTGACCCCAAGTACAGAGTTCATTAAAAGAATAAACTCACAGGACAGATCTTCACACTTGCTGGGAATCTTCAGGCTGAAGCTGCTGTTTCTGCCGCTCAGAGTGAGTTTGAACGGCCGTCCGTCTCCTGGACTGAAGTGAGGCAGGACGACCGGAGACGCACGGCTGCGACCCGGGACGACCTCCAGCAGCCCCGCACACCCCAGCAGACGCACCTGCAGCGTCCCTGAGCGGGACGGACACAACAACATTCCTATTTGTCTAGGAGACGACTCACTAAAAATAAAAATCTCAAAAGCACATTCACGGTCACACTTCACCCAAAATCAATACAAAGAAAATTACACAGCATCAAAAAAATATGAAACCTATTTTAGGACCATTAGGAGCCTGTTGCATTGTAAGATTTTATCCCTAATTCTCATTTCCATAATAACATTTCTTTCTTGATTTTAATAATAATTAAAATACTACCAATATATCATTGTTTTTATAAGTGACGAGAATGAGACTTTTTCACATTACAGTAATGAGAATTATGGGTAAAATTTAATTATCGTTATTATATCACAATGCAAAAAAATCCTAAAATTAATAATAAATTAAAATAATATTTTAAAAAGCTAATAATAATAAGGTCCCATTGGCAACATTAACTAACAACAAGCAATTCATTTTTTACAGTATTTATTAAACATTGTTAACATTAGTAAATAAAACTGTTCATTGTTAGTTCATTCATGTTAGCTCAGGTCCTTAATTAATATTAAAAGATACAACTTTTAATTTAAATAATGTATTAGTAAATGTATTAGTAAAAGATTACTTAATGCTTTAGAGTTGTTTCATTGTTAGTACATGAACTGATGTAGTTTACTAATGTTAACTAACGAAAGCTTATTTTAAAGTGTTACCTAATATTTGAATAATAATACTAATAATATTTAATATTTTTAATATATTTTGTCCCAAATAATTAATCATAATAATAATTGTAATATTTAGCTGTAATTTGTAATGTAAGTTTTAATAATTTTATTATATATTAAAAGTTATTTTAAGAATATTATTAAATTATATTAATAATATTATTATATAATACGCAAGCAATTATCTTTTCCTAAATAATTAATCATAATACTAATTGTAATCATTATAATACATTTTTATAATAACTATTATTATTATTTTTAATTATTTTAGGATTAATTATTATTTAAAACCGCATTTTTCACAATTTATAATCATACATTTTTTTAAGCAGGCAATTTATTTGCCTAAATAATATTAAAATTATTATGCAATTTATTAATTTATCAGATATACTATATAAATAGACACACACAAATATACATACACGCATTTTCGTTAATCATTTTTTTTAATTACATTATTTTATTTTTCTTTTCTTGTATTTTCCATGCCAGACATGTTCTGTAAAATTCCCCCACAGCATTAAAGCCGCGTGCCGTTGTTTGTGACGTACCGGTGAGCGGCGAGGGTTTGCAGAGGGTGCTGTACTGATTGTGGACGTAGGGGGCGCTGTGACGGGAGCTGAAGGCCGAGGACGACGCCAGCACCAACTCCTCTTTAATCAGACACGCTTTCGGATGTTCCTCCGGTAGATCCACCAACCGCTGCTCCAACGACACCCGCAGAAGATCCAACCGCTGGGACGCTTCACTCAGACGACTCTGAGCCTACAAACACAAACAAACACTCAGCAAAGCCACGACAAGAAGCAAAAGCAAGCAAATGTCCATTTTTATTTCTCCTAAGGAGTTTTATGACGTGCATGTGTGTTTCTCAGACCTCAGCCATGGCTTTCTTGTCTTGTGCTTTTCCAGCTCCCAGAAGTCTCAGCATGTTTTTGGCGCCCTCGGCCATGGCGTGTTCCACTCGGTAATGATGCCAGAGCTCCTCGATACGCAGCTCCATCCCGCACAGATCCGGCTTACCTGCTGAGACACACACACACAGGTTAGATCCTTCTGGGCATGCTATACATAGACAAACACACACACACACACACACACACACACAGGTTAGATCCTTCTGGGCAAGCTATACATAGACAAACACACACACACACGATTTACAAGACCTCCATCACTGAGTGAAATGTGTGTTTGACTGTAATCAGGAATGTTTCACACTTTTAACTCTTAAACATGAACGGTCTGAAGACACAATCACCTCACTAGAAGAGTGAACATGAACTAACACTGTGGTAAAAATAAACATTTACATTATTTGAAATATAATAAACGTTAACTGAAATTAAATAAAAAATAAAAAACCTAAACTTATGTCAATTAGTTGTCTAGCCAACATTTCTCATTTTCATTTAAAGTAAAAATGATTAAAAAAAAACATTAAAAAAATAATAAAAACAAAAAAAATTACTAAAATTAAAATGAACATTAACTGAAATTAAATACAATATAGTACAGAACTAAAATTACTAAAACTAAAAAAACAAATAAAAACAACAAAAATTACAATAAAAACTTACACTAAAATTAAAATAAAAGATATAATACAGAACTAAAACGACTGAAACTGAGATTTAAAAAAAATACACATAAAAAAATGAAAACAACAAAAATTACTAAAATTTAAACTAAAATTAAAATAAACGTTAACTGAAATTATATAAAATAACTGAAGAGAAGAACTAAAATGACTAAAACGTAAAAGTGGAATTGCAGCTCCTGCTAACGGAGAGACTCGTCCTTAAATCCCCTCACAGGACGTCAGACGCCATTCCCCGAGCGTCCCGTGAAGCTCAGTGATGGCCGAGGGCGGAGCGGCATTAATAAATCTATTCTTAACCAGCCGCTGCCGTCCGGCCTCAGGACACACGAGACATCAGCGCCGAAACACGCCATTAGAGTCCATTAGAGCCGCAGCTTCAGCTCGCCGTCCATTTCCTCCCTCTCCAAACCCTCTGCAGCTCTCACCTCATGTCTTTCTTTAAATCTGTCTCTTTCGCTCTCTGTCAATATAACTGCATTCAGATACAGCCTTATTAAAGAGCATCCAAAAGTTTAAATTCTGTCGTCACTTACTCACCCTCCTCATGTCGTTCCAAACACATTTGCTGTTATTTTAACGGGACACAAAAAGGAGATTTTTCGCACAGATCTTTTCTCTTTCTTTTCTTATTATAAACGGTAAGCCTAAACAAATGTATTTAAAGTGAAACTGAAACTACAAGTCGTGTAGGAAATTCACTACACAAATAGACTTTCTTATTCGTCAAAAAATTAAATGTATGCATTTTGCATTATATGAGTCATTTTGTAATACAAGTCGCAGCTCGTTATAGATGATAAAAATCATGAGTTACATTCTATAGACAGATTGAATGACAGACAGCCGCGTTTCCACCGTCGGGTTTAACGGCTATAGACAGACCCAAGTTTAACTCATTATTCACTGGAAGTCTTTCTTTCTGCCAAAGTATTTGCAAAACATGTGGTGTCGTTGCAGCCAAACAGCACTGGTTTGGGAAGATTATTAGTGAACAGCGAATTAAATCGGGTAAAAACTACATTTGAACTGAATTGAGATGAATAATGACACTAACTTTGTAACATTAGCCAGGTTTCCATCCAAGGATTTTTTTGTGAAAAAAGGTTTAGCGCATCAAAATGTTTACCGATATAGCTGATGGAAATGCCAATTATCTCATTTTTTGCACGTTGATGTCGATACCTCAAATGTTGTGAAAAACGAGTTTGGAAACACTTTTTGTCAAGAAAAAGGGCTTTAACGCAAATAAATGTGGTCACATGACAGAATTAGCCTATAGCGTCCGCGTTCATGGCGTTGCTCCCGTTAAAGCACCGTTTACCTGTAGTTCAAAGGCGCATTAAATCTATTATATTCATATCATTAAATTGTAAATTCAATTATTTTATTTGTATTGGTGAGAATAAGACGTTACCTCTCAAACATCATTCATCCTTATTTTTGTAATTTTGTCTGTTTTTTACAATCTAATAAAAGTTCATCAGAAAAATAATAGCTGCACCCGTTTCTGAACATTGCTTGATCAAGATCTAAATAGTCTTCGTAGCTGTCACAGTAATGCTCTGTTTTGTTCATGGACTTTCAGTTTGTTTTCATTTGTCACGTTTCTTTGTTCAGTTTCCCGCCACTCGTCTGTCTCCATGGTCACCGTCATTATGAGTTCATTTAGTTCAGCTGTGTCTATTTAATCGCGTCATTTCTGTTTGCTACTTAAGTTCTCCCCTTTCACTCAGTCTTTGTCCGGTCACAGTTATGTTAAATGTGTTGTGCCATTACCTGTCTGCTTACTTTGAGAATACCTTATATTAAATGACGTTTGAGAACTGTATTTACCTGTCTTTGCCTTCCTGCCTGCACACACCCGTGACAATAAAAAAAAACATGACACGTTGTTAAAAATATAGAGCCTACAATTTAATAATACATAATAAAGTTTCGTTTCAAAATGGATAAGGAAAATATAGCGCCTTGAAAATCTCTGCAGCTCGACAAAAATAAAAATGTGGCGTCTGTCAAACGAAGGAAGGCTGTTGGAGTTTCTAATAATGACATAAAGAAAGGTCAAATACACAACATGTGACTAAATAAAATGAATGCCATAAAATAATTTCATGAGCAGGATCTGGCTACTTGACAAATGAAAATCACAAACATGACACTTGTTAATAAAATAATTTTATAAATACAACTGAATCCAAAAAGCTCTTAACGAATTGTAGAATTGTTAAGATGGCCGCTCTATAGACCATTTAATAAAGTTAAATATAGGCTACACAAATAAAAAGTTTAGGTTACCGCTGCATCTGTCTCTAAGAGAATAAATCAGCAGCGATTTGATGTTTTTGATCGATTTGATGTTATTGAACTACATGGCTGCATGTTCAAGCCAGTCTTACGTTAAAGATTGTTGCTATATGACCGAACATTTTACTGTACCAATCTGTTTTATGGATAGGCCTACTAAAATTTTGCATACAGGACAAATGCCCTGCCCTGTGTCAAACCCATGAGCTATTTATCTGTATATAAATAAATATAGATATGTGTAACTTGACTTGACAAAGGTCTCATATAACTTCAAAAGACTTGGATTATAGCACTTTCTGACACTTTTTCATCCATTTTGTTGGATGTTGTCACTACCATTCATTGCATAGACATGTTTAAACGTTCTTCACAATGTCTCCCTTTGTGGTCCATGGAAAAGTCGTACAGGTTTGAAATAAATAATGACAGAATTTTCATTTTTGGGTGAACTATTCCTTCGATAATGTTGAGCATGTTAATGTATTAATGTCGATGTCTCGCAGACGCTCTGACTTCTAAACAGACAGACAGCAGTCAGGAAACACTTGTGTCCAGAATTAGACTGTCTGATGAAATGACAGCAGACAGGCAGTTCTGTTTATCAACCAACCATTTCACGCAAACATCCACAACTGCAAGTGATGAAGTCTGGGATTAGACTCCCTCATAAAATCAAACACAGAAAAGCGATGTCAAAGGATCTCTCTGCTGTTTATAAACCATTAAAGGATCTCTATGATGATGTTAAGCAGGTAGATGATCTTAAACGCTTAAAACATACAGTACCCTGCATGTCCTCTGTATGTTCGGTGGCCTGCATGCCTTTACGAATCTGCATACGGATGATGTCGATCTTCGTCTTACTGTCCTGCAGCATCTGCTGAGCCGACTGGAGTAGCTTCTTATCCTGGAGGACCGAGAGATGGACAGATAGAGATAGTTGGATGGATGGATGGATGGATAGATGGAAAGATAGATAGATAGATAGATAGATAGATAGATAGATGGATAGATGGAGAGATAGAGAGATAGATAGATAGATAGATAGATAGATAGCTACATAGATACATAGATACAGCTCTCACAGACCTGTTAGTTTTTCTTTAAGAAGCCCTCCTGTTCTCCACTCATTACCTGTATTAACTGCACCTGTTTGAACTCGTTACCTGTATAAAAGACACCTGTCCACACACTCAATCAAACAGACTCCAACCTCTCCACAATGGCCAAGACCAGAGAGCTGTGTAAGGACATCAGGTATAAAATTGTAGACCTGCACAAGGCTGGGATGGGCTACAGGACAATAGGCAAGCAGCTTGGTGAGAAGGCAACAACTGTTGGCGCAATTATTAGAAAATGGAAGAAGTTCAAGATGACGGTCAATCTCCCTCGGTCTGGGGCACCATGCAAGATCTCACCTCGTGCGGCATCAATGATCATGAGGAAGGTGAGGGATCAGCCCAGAACTACACGGCAGGACCTGGTCAATGACCTGAAGAGAGCTGGGACCACAGTCTCAAAGAAAACCATTAGTAACACACTACGCCGTCATGGATTAAAATCCTGCAGTGCACGCAAGGTCCCCCTGCTCAAGCCAGCGCATGTCCAGACCCGTCTGAAGTTTGCCAATGACCATCTGGATGATCCAGAGGAGGAATGGGAGAAGGTCATGTGGTCTGATGAGACAAAAATAGAGCTTTTTGGTCTAAACTCCACTCGCCGTGTTTGGAGGAAGAAGAAGGATGAGTACAACCCCTAATAACACCATCCCAACTGTGAAGCATGGAGGTGGAAACATCATTCTTTGAGGATGCTTTCCTGCAAAGGGGATAGGACGACTGCACCGTATCGAGGGGAGGATGGATGGGGCCATGTATCGCGAGATCTTGGCCAACAACCTCCTTCCCTCAGTAAGAGCATTGAAGATGGGTCGTGGCTGGGTCTTCCAGCATGACAACGACCCGAAACACACAGCCAGGGCAACTAAGGAGTGGCTCCGTAAGAAGCATCTCAAGGTCCTGGAGTGGCCTAGCCAGTCTCCAGACCTGAACCCAATAGAAAATCTTTGGAGGGAGCTGAAAGTCCGTATTGCCCAGCGACAGCCCCGAAACCTGAAGGATCTGGAGAAGGTCTGTATGGAGGAGTGGGCCAAAATCCCTGCTGCAGTGTGTGCAAACCTGGTCAAGAACTACAGGAAACGTATGAATTGCAAACAAAGGTTTCTGTACCAAATATTAAGTTCTGCTTTTCTGATGTATCAAATACTTATGTCATGCAATAAAATGCAAATTAATTACTTAAAAATCATACAATGTGATTTTCTGGATTTTTGTTTTAGATTCCGTCACTCACAGTTGAAGAGTACCTATGATAAAAATTACAGACTTCTGCATGCTTTGTAAGTGGGCAAACCTGCAAAATCGGCAGTGTATCAAATACTTGTTCTCCCCACTGTAGATAGATAGATGGATGGATGGATGGATGGATGGATGGATGGAGAGATGGAGAGATACATAGATAGATGGATGGATGGATGGATAGATAAACCTTCATTACCTTGGTAACCCCGTTGGCGTAGATGGGGATCATGTTTTCTGCCCCCTGTTTGACCTTCAGTTCGATGTTGAGCTGTCGCTCCAGAGCCTTAATCCTGTCCTGATTGGCTGAGGAGCGACTCGGCGACCCGAGAGACTGAAGGTCATCTGGGGGTCAAAGACAGGGTCAAACATTCATCTGGGGTCACGGTCTAACAGGATTATGAGGGCTGTAAATATATACATTGGTTTCCAGTATGTTCACAACCAATCACATCATCCCTGAAGATTCATATTCAATAATTTTTACACTAATTTATATTTATTAAACATTTCCAGTGAAATAACATAGTGCTTTGATAAAACTGGAGCACTGGGCCTTTAAAGGTATAGGATAATAGTGGCGACCCCTGACCTTTGCTGTCATCGTGACCCTTGATCACGATGTGAGCGTCCAGCTCTTGCAGCTGAGTGTGGAGCGAGTCTAGCTTGCGGCTGGAGCTGCGTAACTGGCTCTCCACCTGCTGGGCGTTGCGTTTGTCAGTTGTGGCCCGCCGCAGGTTCTCCGCGCCCGCTTTTATCTTCAGCTCTTTCCGGATCTCCCTCCGGATCCTCTCGCGCTGCTCGTCCAACCGCTGCTGCACACTGGAGTCTGAGAGATCTGAGTTCTGGTCCAGACCCAGCTGCTCCAGGACAGACAAACCATCTGAATCCTACGAGAAGCAGGAGGTCAAGGGTCAGTGCAGGATAGATAGACAGACAGACAGATAGACAGACAGATAGACAGACAGATAGACAGACAGACAGACAGACAGACAGACAGACAGACAAACAAAAGTTTTGGGATGCCTGCCTTTACACGCACATGAACTTTAATGACATCCCATTCTTAATCCATAGGGTTTAATATGGAGTTGGCCTATAACAGCTTCAACTCTTCTGAGAAGGCTTTCCACAAGGTTTAGGAGTGTGTTTATGGGAATTTTTGACCATTCTTCTAGAAGCGCATTTGTGAGGTCAGGCACAGATGTTGGACGAGAAGGCCTGGCTCGCAGACTCCGCTCTAATCTCCACACCAAACTCGCTCATCCATGTCTTTATGGACCTTGCTTTGTGCACTGGTGCACAGTCATGTTGGAACAGGAAGGGGCCATCCCCAAACTGTTCCCACAAAGTTGGGAGCATGAAATTGTCCAAAATGTCTTGGTATGCTGAAGCATTAAGAGTTCCTTTCACTGGAACTAAGGGGCCAAGCCCAACCCCTGAAAAACAACCCCACACCATAATCCCCCCTCCACCAAACTTTACACTTGGCACAATGCAGTCAGGCAAGTACCGTTCTCCTGGCAACCGGCAAACCCAGACTCGTCCATCGGATTGCCAGACAGAGAAGCGTGATTGGTCACTCCAGAGAACACGTGTCCACTGCTCTAGAGTCCAGTGGCGGCGTGCTTTACACCACTGCATCCCACGCTTTGCATTGCACTTGGTGATGTAAGGCTTGGATGCAGCTGCTCGGCCATGGAAACCCATTACATGAAGCTCTCTACGCAGTGTTCTTGAGCTAATCTGAAGGCCTTTCTGTAGCTATTAACTCTGCAGAAAGTTGGTGACTTCTGCGCACTGTGTGCCTCAGCATGTGCTGACCCCGCTCTGTGATTTTACGAGTTGCTGTTGTTCCCAATTGCTTCCACTTTGTTATAATACCACTAACAGTTGAACGTGGAATATTTAGTAGTGAGGAAATTTCATGAATGGACTTATTACACAGGTGGCAACCTATCACGGTACCACGCTTGAGTTCACTGAGCTCCTGAGAGCGACCCATTCTTTCACAAATGTTTGTAGAAGCGTCTGCATGCCTAGAGCTTGATTTTATACACTTGTGGCCATGGAAGTGATGACAGACAGAATGACCGTCAGATAGAACGACAGACAGAATGATAGAACGACAGAATGTTAGATAGAATGACAGACAAAATGATAGAACGACAGACAGAATTACCGTCAGATAGAATGACAGACAAAATGATAGAACGACAAACAGAATGACCGCCAGATAGAACGACAGACAGAATGACCGTCAGATAGAACGACAGACAGAATGACCGTCAGATAGAACGACAGACAGAATGTTAGATAGAACGACAGACAAAATGATAGAACGACAGACAGAATGATAGAACGACAGACAGAATGACTGTCAGATAGAACGACAGACAGAATGTTAGATAGAACAACAGACAAAATGATAGAACGACAGACAAAATGATAGAACGACAGACAGAATGATAGAACGACAGACAGAATGACCGTCAGATAGAACGACAGACAGAATGTTAGATAGAACAACAGACAAAATGATAGAACGACAGACAAAATGATAGAACGACAGACAGAATGATAGAACGACAGACAGAATGACCACAAAATGATAGAACGACAGACAAAATGACTGTCAGATAGAACGACAGACAGAATGTTAGATAGAACGACAGATAGAATAGATATAGAACAACAAACAGAATGTAGATAGAATGACAGACAGAACGACAGAAAGAAAGAGAACAACAGACAGAATGATAGACAGAACGACAGACTGAAAGAGAACAACAGACAGAACGACCGACAGAACGAGAAACAGTCTTCGTAATCTGGATTTCCATCCAATTATAATAAAGATTTTAAATGACTGAAAACAAAGTGGAATAAACAGTTCTGCTCATGATAATCTAGTTTACTTGCTTCTAAGTTACTCAAAAAACCTCTGAATATCATTCCACGTATTAATGACTTAAATCTCGCAAACTCACAGTAGCAGTAAACAAAACGCTGTTTCCTGGTGGACTGATAACCGTGCACATTGATTGCTTAAGACCAAAACGAAGAGCGTGATGTCTGAGTCTGAGGCTTCTCAACAGATCCAGGGTCAGTGACGGCGCTCTGCTGTACATTGATTCAGTGCGACCATAAATAACTCCTCCACAGCAGGACAGAAACACACCACCTGCTCTGAGACCAAACACACGGATGTCTCAAACCAAGTGTGTTTGAGTTCTGATTAGACTTGTGAACGTCATTCATTAGATCAAGTGTCTGGATCTGCGCTTTTAAATGCATGCATGAAGTCTGAACTGAACTTTTAATATCTTTTTTTATTTATAAAGCACTTATAAAGCTTCCAAGCAGCTTTACAGAAAAATGAACGTGAGTGTCACAATTTCTAGTATATCAAGTAGAACAAAGCAGCTCTACAGAGGATATATTACAGTGTCAGTCAATTAAGTGCAACACGTTTTAAGTTAGTCTGTAATTCAATCTATTCTAGCACTTGTTTTGTTTGTTAATGATCTGAAATGAGTCAGCAAAGGCAAAGGGCAGCTCTGTGGTTCAGCGCTCATACAGAGGAAGTCAACAACATCAAGAGAAACTTTATAATCAGGGATATAAACTGTAAACTGATCGTCGACTTGCAGAACTTCTCTTTTGCGCTTTGTTTTTGTTGTCGGATGCTGACACAAGAGACTGAGCCGAACTGCTATCAGACTGAATCCCTGAGTAGAAATATAACACTTCACACAGCCATTTAAAGACTAAACACACGCCTGACAGTGTAAATAGAGCAGGTACCAAACTCGAGACGCCACAGAAACATTCAGCTATGTTATATTTTAGAGCGAGCAGACACACATGAGCATTGTGACTCAATAAGGAAGTTCTGCTGTGAGCAGCTCACTTACAAAACACACAGGCAAAGTCACTTCAGTAAGAGCAACACACACATAAAACATCACAACAAAAGGAAAGAGGAATCACAATGAAATCTCTTCAAAATCTCAACTGTTTCTCTGAAAACGCTTCTCAGATGTTTCTCCTTTTATAAAAGATGCCAGAAATCACACGTTTCTCCTCTAGAGTTTCAGACCAGATCTCAACAATGTCTCAAACTTGCCAAGATATCAAAGTCTCCAGTCGAAAGTCAAGAGATTTCAGTGTGAACTCAAACATTTCTCATCAAATGGATCGCAGCTGCTCTCCACATTCATTTCATAGCTCTACACTGTAAAAGAAAATGATTTTTTTGAAGTTCATTGGAGTACGTTACACTTCACAATTTCACGATTCTTTGTAATTATATGTGAAATTTACAAGCAATGTCTTGAGCTTCAAAGTAAATCCTACACCATTTATTCAGTGTATACTTTGGATGACAACTAGTGACTTGTTTGTGTCTTAATTTCTCTCAAAAGGAATTATAAATGAATGAATATGTTTTAAATTCACATTCCTTGTCTCTTGCAAATGATTCATCAGTGCATAATTTTCCAAAGGAAAAACTCTTTATACTTTCAACTTTCTCCTCCTTTTTTGACTTGATTTTATCATCTTGGATAAAATCAAGCCCTGTCCTCATTTTATCCAGTTCGACTCAGAAACACGTCACATCACGGAAGTAAGATGGGTTGTGAAAGCCACTAAAGCTGCATTAGTTTCACTACAAACACAGTTCAGAAACATCAGAAACACAAAATACGACCGCTATAAACCATCATCATCCTGATCTTTAGCTCGCGAGGGTTTAGTTCAGACCTTGAAGGGTTCGTTCAGCCGAAAATATAAAATAATTTACTCACACTCATGTTGTTTCAAACTTGTATGGCTTGAAATACATAGATATTTTGATAAAATAGTTTTTCAATGGGGTCCAATGATGTTTTGACCAGTGTGGTAACCGTTAACTAAAACTTAAAATATTGAAAAACATATACGTTCATTGAAATAAAATATTTAAAAAAAAAAATGATTTCAGCTGCCAAGGGAACAATTTTAATTTAATTTGAATAAAATAGTAAAAATAATGAATAAAAATTTACAATAAGGATCAATTAGTTAGCATTGGTTAATGCATTTACTAAAAATGAGCAATAAATCTGTTATTAATAAATAACAGGTTAATATAATAAATGCCTTAGAAGTATTTTATTATTGTTAGTTCATGTTAACTAATATAGTTAACTAATGTGGAACCATTTTCTGTTACATTTTTATTTTGTTTTAGCAATTTTGTTGCGTTTTTGTCACTTTTATTAAGAACAAATTAAGTTTTTATTGCAACACTTTACATTAAGTAAAAAATAATACATTACAAATTCTAATAAATATTACAATAGTACATTAATGATAGTAAAATAACCCCAGCGTTCTTCAAAATATCTTCTGTTTCACAGAAAAAATAAAGTCATACAGGTTTGGACCGACATGAAAGTGAGTTTTGGCCCTTTGACAGACTGAAGAACAGTGACATAGAGCAGGTTTTGAGATCCTACCACATGTTCGGCCTCCGCCGGGCTGGAGGGAAAGTCCTCCAGCGAACAATCTCCCACATCTCCTTCACTATCCATCACCTCCGCTCCTCTCCCGCTCTCCTCTGATGAAACGCTGTTGGGTCTGCTATCAGAGCCTCCGACACCATGAACAGCAGCAGCTTCCGCTCAGAGAGAACGACAGCAACAGCTTCCTGTTCATCTCGACGCGACACTCGAGAGAGATGTTTGCCGTTTGCACAGAAACACACACACACTTATGCACAGGCACGTGGATGGTAGGCTTTTGAAATCTCTCAACCAACTTCCGGTTCAGAGACAAGCATTTCAGTGAGGCACCATTACGTGTGTGTGTGTGTGTGTCTGGATGGCATTCGTGAACACTTGTGACTGCCAAAGAGGAAACGAAACGGTCCAAAAAAACACACAAACACTCACACAAGTGCAACACTGACTTGAATAGACTTAAGCTTAACAACTAAAATACAGTTTCTAGAATAAATAACATAAAGAATAATGTTTCAAAAGTGTGTGTTTGTCCGTATAAAGGCACGGGACTCGTGGTCTCTGCTGTCCTCAGATGGTTCGTGCCACAAGATCTAGTGATGCAAAGCAGAGAAGTTGAGTTATTGCTGTATCAAGCTAGTCTAAAGAAAGAGATGGTGTATGTGCTGAATCTAAACATGATCTAATTTATGACCAGCACTGTAACGTCATGCATCTTTCATCTCAGGTCCAAATGTGACCAGGTTAAACAGAGCAACTACATTCCTAAATGACAGTGGAAACCTTCCTGTGAAGCTTCACAGCGTCTGTAAGACTTGCCCTTGACACCCTGCCCCACACACGATGCCCCGCCTACAACTGCACATTACCCCAGATGCCCCGCCCACAGTTCAACTCTGCCCATAACAATGCCCCGCCCACAACTCACACTACCCCAGATGCCCCGCCTACAACTGCACATTACCCTAGATGCCCCGCCCACAGTTCAACTCTGCCCATAACAATGCCCCGCCCACCACTCACACTACCTCAGATGCCCTGCCTACAGCTGCACATTACCCCAGATGCCCTGCCCACAGTTCAACTCTGCCCATAACAATGCCCCGCCCACAACTCACACTACCCCAGATGCCCCGCCTACAACTGCACATTACCCCAGATGCCCTGCCCACAACTCACATTACCCCAGATGCCCCGCCCACAACTCACATTACCCCAGATGCCCTGCCCACAGTTCAACTCTGCCCATAACAATGCCCCGCCCACAACTCACACTACCCCAGATGCCCCGCCTACAACTGCACATTACCCCAGATGCCCCGCCCACAGTTCAACTCTGCCCATAACAATGCCCCGCCCACAACTCACACTACCCCAGATGCCCCGCCTACAACTGCACATTACCCCAGATGCCCCGCCCACAGTTCAACTCTGCCCATAACAATGGCCCGCCCACAACTCACACTACCCCAGATGCCCCGCCCAAAACTCACATTACCCCAGACACCCCACCCACAGTTCAACCCCCACCCACAACTCCACAGTGCCCAAGATGCCACAGCCAGAGTTCAACTCCGTCCATAGCTCTTCCCCGCCCACAACTCCACCCCAAACTCCACCCCACTCATTACTCCCTGCCCACAACTCAGGCTGACAGCATAACGCTCAACCATCTGACTGCTATGTTTACAGAAAACATTTCACACAAACCTGAATGACAAGTTCACATCTCCGAATCACAGATGGAATGAAGCAAAGCCACTGAGGTACATGGTCTTAAAATACATCTGTACAAAAATGTTAACACTTCACTATATTTTTAACTGTTTCAGCAACTGTAAAACTGTGAAAAATGAGGTTAACACAAGAAAATTATTATTACAGTTACCTCAAAATTGCGCTTTAATATCTGAGTGAAAGACTTGGGGCACCCTAGCAATGCCATAGGAATAATCTGTAACACCTAGCAACCACAAGAATACCTTATCAACTGCCTAGCAACTATATAGCAATTCCTTAGAAACCACCCTGACCATTTTAGCAACTACCTAGCAATGCCCTAGCAACCATCTATAACACCTATCAACTGTGTAGCAACCACAAGAACACCTTGGGAACTGCCTAGCAACTATATAGCAATGCTTTAGAAATTACCATAGCAACACCCTGGCAACCATCTGTAACACCTAGCAACTGGCTAACTAACACCAAAAACACCCTAGCAACCATACAGCAATGCTTTAGCAACCACTTTGAACACTCTCGCAACTATCTATCAATACACTAACAACTATCTGTAACAGCTTGCATTTAATGCTTAACGCGACAACAACCATCTATAACACCTAGCAACGGCCTAGCTACCAACAAGAGCACCCCAGCGACTGCAACTGCATAGCAACACCGTAGCAATTTTCTGAAAATTCCATAGGAACTACATAACAATGCCCACAAAAAACACCATAGTAATGCTTTAGCAACCACCCTGAACACCCTAGCAACTACTTAACACCATAACAACCATCTATAACACCTAGCAACTGCCTAGCTACCATCCAGAGTACCCCAGCGACTGCAACTGTAGAGCAACTGTCCATAGGAACTACAAAACAACGCCCAAGCAACCACACAGAACACCCTAGCAACATTTTTTTGGTAAAATATTCTTTTAAACTTCTATTATAATTCCAAATATTTCTTTAAAATTCTATTTTATTAAATATTAGTATCATCCTCCTAGACAGTCTGGCCAACCTTGGCGTTATGAGCACATGTCTGTCTTGGTTTAGAACGTATCTTTCTAGTTGCACTCAGTTTGTACAACTCAAAAACTTCAGATCTAGTTACCACTGGTGTTCCGCAAGGCTCAGTCTTGGGCCCTCTTTTATTTATTATTTATTTACTGTCCCTTGGATATATCTTTAGGAAGTACGGTATTCATTTCCACTGCTATGCTGATGACACCCAGCTTTAGCTGTCTTCCATGCCTACTTCTGTCTTTCCTCCACTTTCTCTGTTCAGCTGTTTACTGTAGCTGAAATTAAAAACTGGTTTTCATCTAATTTCCTTAAACTCAATAGTAGTAAAACTGAAGTTCTTGTAGGCACGAAATCTAATCTGGCAAAATCTGATAGTTTCTCTGTGACTATTGAGCAGTCCAAAGTTTTTCCATCCACGCAGGATAAAGTCTGGGTGTCGTCCTTGATAGCACCCTATCTTTTGAAGCTCATGGTAATAATATTATTCATTCTGCATATTTTCATTTACGAAACATAAACCGTCTTCGTCCTTCTCTGACAATGAACAACACTGCTATCCTTGTACATGCCCTAGTTACGTCGCATATAGATTATAGCAATTTTCTTCTCTTTGGTTTTCTTTCTAAACATAAACTGCAGCTGGTCCAGAATTCAGCTGCACAAATTATTTCTAGAACCCCTCCAATAGAGCACATTTATCCTGTTCTTCAACACTTGCACTGGCTTCTGGTGAAATATCGAGTTATGGACACTTGTCTGTCTTGGTTTAGATTGTATCTTTCTGGTTGTACTCAGTTTGAACTCAAAAACTTCAGATCTAAGCCATCTCAAGTTACCACTGGTGTTCCCCAAGGCTCAGTCTTGGGCCCTCTTTTATTATTTATTTACTGTCCCTTGGAAGTATGGTATTCATTTCCACTGCTATGCATTCAACACCCAGCTTTACCTGTCCGCCATGCCTACTTCTGTTTTTCGTCCACTTTCTCTGTACATCTGCTTATCTGAAATTAAAAACTGGTTTTCATCTAATTCATAACTCAGCAGTGGTAAAAACAGAAATTCTCATGGTAGGTACAAAATCTGATAGCTTCTCTGTGACTATTGACCTCTTAATAATCTAGCTCCATGATCTCTCTCTGATCTTCTTCAAATTAATATTCCTGCCCGTACCCTCAGATCCTCTTCATCAATCTTTTTAGTCTCACCACGCATCCGCCTGAACAGTATGAGGTCTAGGGCTTTTAGTCATGCTGCTCCTCATTTGTGGAACTCCCTTTCCCTGGACATTCGTAACAGTGACAGTCTTCACACTTTTAAATCCAGTCTTAAAATTTTAATTTATTTAAACAGGCTTATTTATGATTGCACATGTACTGAGCAATATCTTATTTTAAATGTATATTATAGTTTGCTTTGTCTAATGTTGTTATACTGATGTATATATATATATTCTGTTATATTTCTGCGGCTCTTAAATGCTTCTATATGACGGTGATCGTCACACACAGCAGAGAACTCACAGAAATATATAAATAAATGACCATCAGATATTAACGGAGATTGAAAGCAGATTATAAATCATTCTGAGAGGCGGCCTGATAAACATGATGATTATCCTCAGTTGCATCAGCTAGCGTGCGTGTGTGTGAACATAAACTAGAGCACTGGAAACACTGAGCGTGTGTTTTGGCTTATCTTTGCTCTGATGGCCTTACTGTATGTTAGCAAGAGTTCAATCATGTCTGTGAGAAATTTTTTTTTGGTTGCATAGCAAAACAAACTTGCAGAAGAACTAAAGTGGGTCTTTAGTTTAGCAGACTGAGTTTGAGAATACACACACCCAGAGGTTACCCTCTCCTGTTCGAACCGCCCCGCTCTAAGCGGGACTCGAACTCGGGTCCGCCGGCATGAGAGTCGGATGCTCTAACAAGGAGGCTAAAGGCTGCTACTTTAGAGCATCTCTTGAGATCAGAGGAGTGAGGTTTCCTGGCCTCCATTACACACACACAGTCACAGTCACACTCACACACACACACACATACATACCGAAAGACACACAGACAGATACACACTCTCTCTCACACACACACAGAGAGAGAGACACACACACAGACAGACAGACACAAACATACATACACACACACACACACACAAACACATACACACAGAGAGACACACACACACACTTTGGAAAGTTACATAGAGTAGAGTTACATTCAAGCTATTTTAAGGCATTAATAAAAAACATTTCACAGGAAAAATAAATTTTAAATATGTAATTTTGGTGATCAAAGATGAGTTTTAAGGGATAAAATGACTGACTACCTGAGGACTTTATGTAAAGTAGTCTTCATGTTATCGATTCATCAGGGAAAGTTTGTCTTCTTAATCTCATTTTTTAACCACACACACACACAGTCAAACTCACAGACACACATACTGAAAGACACAAAGACATATATATCATGTATTGTGTTTTGTGTGAGGAGATTATATTTCTAAGAGATTACTAGTCCACACGTCTCTGTCTCACCGACACAGAGTGAAAACTACACCTGAGCGCTCTAAACATCTCCACAGCTGATCAATGAAAGACACACGCTGGCGCTTATGGACGTGAGAGAGAGACAGGAAGTCATTAATGAGCGTTGAGAAGACTGATCCATTTCTCTTAGTGCTTTGGCAGAAAGAACGAGCACTAATAAAAATTGAATTATCAGATGGAGTCATGCTGCTGCAAGACTCCTGAGAAAGACAAAATCTTGTGAACGGATCTGAGAAAACAAACCGAATCACCCTCAATACTGATTAATGCACTTCTGAAGCACTTCTTACATAAGTCGTTGTGTTTTGCCAATCATTCAGCTCTGTTTACACTGACTCCAGGAGACAGAGATGATGTTAGTGAGAAAACACACTATCATTCAGTTCATACGAGAGCTTAGAAACGCAGATCAATGCAGGCGCTGTGTGTGTTTGTTTAAGCTCACCATGAAGCTTCAAACCTTTTAATTATTTTAATGTCGACATGAAACGCAAACGGATTTTAGTTCCATGCATAATGTGACATATTTCAGAACAAAACTGAAAAAAATTAATGACAGGACATGGATGAGTACTGGTTGAAAAAGGACAAACTTTTTTTCCCCTGATGAATCGATAACAATCAGACTACTTCACATAAAGTCCTCACGTAGTCAATAATTTTATATGCCTCATCTTTGATCACCAAAATGACATATTTAAAAGTTTTTTGCTGTGAATTTTTTTTATTAATGCCTTAAAATAGCTTGAATGTAACTCTACACCCTTGCTTTATTCAGGCCTTGTCCACATTAATACGTTTTTATCATCTTTTTCTCTCTGTTTTGGCCTTCCGTCCACACTGAGACAGCGTTTTTAGTGTTGACTGTGAAAACGGAGGTATTTGAAAACGATGACGCACGTTTAGTCATGTGACGCATATTGAACCGATAGATATGTATGTTTATACCGGTATTGTGCCTGTTATGTGCTATTCACTTTCACACTGTTGCTAAAGATGTTACTTTGCACACTCTTCATATCACAGTCCTGCAAAGATGACAAAAAATGTACTCGCATTTGCTGTCCTGCGGCCCAAACATGAGAGCAGTTGCGTTTTAGACCAAACATGTAATGGTGAGTGAGTGCGACCTGGACACATCAGTGAATGGTGCAATATTTTGCTAAATAAAATAATCCTGCCAGAGGAATTGATAGCTTGATTATGTCTGTTCAGTCTGTATCATCTCAGTGAGCTTTTATGAGGTTTTACACATACGCAGTAAGGTGAATTTTCCGACGTTTCAGTGTGGACGAGAAACTTTTGGAAAACGCTAGTGGGGACAGAGAGCATTTTGAAACAAAAACGCTGTTTTCAAATGTATCCGGATTAATGTAGATGTAGCCTTAGGCCCCGATCAGACAGAATGCATTTTTTGCCGTGAGAGGCGCCTTTTTTAAATAGTTTTCTATTGGCAGTGAGCATTTTGCGCACTGTTTATGCATCCCAGATGCCTCGCGTTTTAGCCGCCTGCTGTGACTCGCGTTTTTGTAGGAGCACTCTGAAAAAAAATCAATTCTGAGCAGAAAAACGCCCGACATCATTTGCGTTTTTTTCCATTGTCCAATCGAATGAATGGAGAGGCGGGCCTTCCGTTGTGGTGACGGTTACCTTGATTAGACTGACAGGACAGCTGATTCGGAGGTTGCCTAGCAACATAAAAAAATGCAGCGCACTGCTCTTTTCTAAATTAAAAAAACGTTAACCAAAAAAAAGGCAGGGCGGTGCGCCTCACGTTTTCAAAGCGCTCTGTCTGATCGGGGCCTTAGCATATGTGGAGCCATGAATATGCAAGTGAGCCCCGCCTCCACTCACTCATACAGGCTCATCTACAAGTCGATGTATTAAAATGGTAATGTGTTTTATGTATTGCTCTCTACAGCATCGGACACATAACGCTAATTAATATGATTAGCCTTTTGCTTGACTATGTTATCAAACAGCTAATAATGTGTTGCTAATGTTCCCATTCGCCATCTCAGAGTCAGACAGATGCCTTCTAACAATCAGCATCCTTAGAAACGCTTTGAATATCATAGAACGTCAATGGAGAAAGGCAAATAGTTCATCATAATATACATCATGTACATAATTCACCCGCTATATTGCTAAATGAACCTGATTTTTCATATCAACAGAAAAATATACCTGACAATCTGACTCCCCTGCTTCAGAGAATAGTTAATGATATGCTAAAGCCCGCCCACACTTTGACGTGATTGGCTACAAGGTAGAAACACCTGCGATTTCAAACCGCGTTTTTGAGACTGTCTTTGGTTCACTGCAGTTTTAAGGAGAAAATACTCAGCAATGGTGTTGACTTATGAATTTGCACACATTTGACCACAGGGGGTCTTTAATACAATTTTTAATAAAGTCAATTTTGATTTTAAGTTTGAGAATCAACACATCACCAATCAGCTCTAGAGTTATAAGATCTGAGTCCTGAACTTTTTTAGCTCTCATCTGGTCTCTGACACAGACCATCAGCGTTCAGGAAGCAGTCAGACACAATCACGACTGTCTGTGAAATCACACTGACATTTCAGATGAAACTCTGCCACACACAGATGTATTATTCAGTTGTGTGAGAGTCACTTCAGAATGAATAATCTTTTTGTGGCCACCGTCTAACAGACATCTTGCATTTATGCAAATTACATACTGTAGACTTAAATAGTCCTGCAGATTAGTTATTAGTGACTCACTCAGCTAACGAGGTTATAGAACCTGTGTAAGAATTATACAAGCGTTATAAAAATGTAGTTTAAAACTATTTTAGATGGCACATCACACAAGTTCCTCAAAACAATTCTTGCAGTACACAAATCATTTGCCAAAACAGCAAAGTTTAAAATAATTTTAGATGGTGTATAGCATATCACACCATTTAAAATAAAATAAATGTAGAAAAAATAATAACTAAGAAAAAAAGGAGTACCTCAAAAAAATCTTTCAGCACTAAGTTGGTGCAACAGCGGTTTCACATAGTTTTAGATGCCCACCCAAGGTCAAAATCTCTGTAAACAAGCAAAAATTATAGCTTTACTATGTGCAAGAGTGAATATGAGTCAAAGGAAAAATCAAGGACAGCATTGTGGAAAAAAAGGAAGATAATGTATAAATAAAATAATTTAAAGCTGCAGTCCGTAAGTTTTGCCTCTTTGTCGCCATCTCTGTTTGAAACCTGCAATTGCAGTTATTTGCTGAATTATCATCTTTACGTGGGTTGTGCATCAGCACGGCTCCTCAGCGCGGATGAATCTAATGTTTTGAGGAGTATGTGCGGCTGTCATTCATTCACCGCACCGGTGTGGATACTGTACTTCAGAATCACAGATTCTTAGAGTATGACCAAAATAAGAATTTTCCCCGCAAAATATCATCTGAACAAGTAAGTAACATGTCTGCCACCTTTGTTTTGACCAACTGAGAAAAAAAAAGCATTACAATAAATTGCGCTACCAACGGTGATTAAATCTAACAGTCGCTTAGCTCACATCACATCAAACCGTGCAAATGATTATTATTGTTATACTTTGTTCTCAAATTGTTAATGTTAACATCAGCATTGCGTGACTACCTGTATTTAGTGTGTATTAGCGTCACCTGTAGATTTAAATTTCTGTACAGTCTTTTGCTTTTGACTACGGGTGAATCTCCAGTTGTCACTGATGATTGTCGTTTGGACCTTTCTTGATTACAATCCACCTTCAAAATGACACGTTTAATTATTCCAGCTGCTGTGAGAAAAGGCTATAAATGATCCGCCACCTGCAGCATCCTCACATGCGAGCCAGACTCCTTCTTTATGTATACAGACGTGACGTAATGACGCAAAGACGAACGGCGCTATGCTCGATTTCCCGTGGAAAGCCACCAATACCACTCAAATTATAACACATTATTACAAGTTTACCGTCGTGAATCGGGATAAGGTAAGGAGATAGCTTTGAACACTGGCTGGTTACGTACTTGCTCAAAAATTTATTTTGGATCATTTTTAAAAAAGTTACGGACTGCAGCTTTAAACAGGGCCTATACACTGAAACACAACCGCAGACATATATTACAAACAGAAAACATCTGCAGACGAATTGCTCATATATTGACTCTCTGCATGCTGTTTGCCGAATTCTTTCCTTATTCTTGAGGACGTCATGTGCTTTAAACATTACACCGCGAGCACAGCAGACTCAAAAACAGCCATAGAGTATGTTTTTTCCTGACTTATTTTATGTTGAGCTCTTTTTAGAAAGTTCTGGAATCTGTGGATGAACAAGAGGGCAGACAGTAGCTATATCGCAAAACCTGAGTGAAAAATTGGAATATCTCATAAAATATTTGAGACTATTTGAGACCATGTGTACAAGGGAACAAAATCGTCCCTTCCTGGGAAACAAGCAAAGTATCAGTAATAAAATAATAAAGAGGTGCAGTTTCCATCATATTTTATGCGCATGTTATCTTAACAAATATAAATATAATCCGCCTCAATTGGGCACATTTTATGCACATTTTAAGATGTTATGCACATCTTGGCCTTTCCATCCAGTGGTTTTTTTTTTTTTATGCACAAAAAAGGTTTAAGGTGAGGTAGTTACACGTTATTATTAGTGCTGTCAAAATTAGCACGTTAACACATGCAATTAATTTTTTCAGTTTAACGCGTTAAATATTTAACGCAATTAACACAGCATCCGTTTTTTTTTCTGTCATCCTTTGGCTCGCGTTACATTTTATGATCACGCTCTTATTCATGCAAATGCTTTTAAACCATTCAAGCGCGACAAGTCAAAAGAGAACGGGCTGACTGTGAATGTCCTGACTATGTGACACACACACGACGCTCTGAAAAATGCGCGGCATTATCGAGTTCTCTTTCACGCTTGAACAAACAATAACACACAGAATTATGCCAAAATGCCTGTTTTGTCAAGTATCATCATAAGAGCGGTCTTAAATGAGTTAAGTCTTAAATGAACTTAAAGAGTTGTGACAGCGTGTCAGATCCGCGTCATGTTCGGCAGCGGCAGATCTTAAAGTCACAGCAGCGACTAATGATGTCTGTCATTAATGTTAATCAAAGGACAAAGGCAACAGAGAAAATTGCAGCTTTAATAAGTATTAATCTATATTTTATTTATAATTTATGCAGTGCTGACTGTTTGATAACGTTATTCAATTTCTGTATATTGGTAGGAAGGCCACAGGTAAATATGATATTATTATAATGGGTATATGTGAAGATTGGTTTAAGTTCATTTAAATTAAAAGTAGTTTTTTTTAAAGCCTAATAAATGTTGAAATTGATATAGCTTTCAGTAATGTTGAATGTCTATCATTAATGTTTAAAAAAATATATATTTCATCGAGACATCATCATACTGGCCTTCATTCATCAAAAGATGCAAATATTTAAAATATACTGTCTTTAAGTTGTTTCTACATTAATTTGGAGAGTAACTGTGAAATGATTACAATATAAAAATATTAAAAACTTGAGATTAATTACAGAAAAAATGTGATTAATTAGTTATTTTTTTAATCGATTGACAGCACTAGTTATTACATGTACTTACTATAGTAATAACAGTAAATTATGCATAATTACAAGTAACTAACCCTAAACCTAACCCTAACTCATACTTTATTGTAAGTGCATGTAGTTAATTAATATTACTCAGTACTTATTTGAGTAAGTACAATGTAACTACGTCACCTTAAAATGAAGTGTAACCAAAAATGTGGATGGAAACATAGCTAGTCAATAAAAATGTGTTCAACCTAAAGCTATCAAACAAACTGAGGTGGTGCAGCACCTGACATAACTGTGTGTACAGTGTCTATTCTGACATCACTTCCTGTGTGTGCAGTGCCTATCCTGACATCACTTCCTGTGTGTGCAGTGCCTATCCTGCCATTACAAAGATTCTAATGGTTTCACACTCACTCCTGATGATGGATCACTCACTGAAAGACTGTCTGTACGTTTCTGGACTTTGTCAGGATTTACTGCAGAACAGGAAGGGATATTAATTCACTAAATTCTATTAAAAGAAAAGCTGATTACATTTACATCATCTCTGACCCAGTTCATGATGAATATTTGCTTTAACTGATGCTTTTACTTCTTGGTTGATTTACAGTCACTATTGAGATTACAATTCTGTCATTTACTCACCTTTATGTTGAACCAAACCTTCTCAAAAAAGAAAATATTTACTTCATATTTAAACTTGCATCAAACCTGACAGTCTTGTGAACACTAGTCATATTGACTACTGTTATGATACTTTTCAGGTGATTTTTTTTTGCCATTTTAGGAGCTTCACGGATGCTAGCCAACATTACTTTTCTCTCACAGGTCTGGTGAATAAATAATGACAGAATTTACATTTTTTAGTGCACTATCCCTTTAAGGCAAGACACTAGACGAAGCGGCAACCTCCCCCAGTTTCTCTTGAAGCCAATACGGAAGTGACTTAAACTGCAATTCATCGACTGGCCGCTAGGGACAGGCTCCAGAAGGGAGCAGAATCTCATTGAGCCCCATGTTAAAATGCCCAACTTTACAGCAGAAAAAAACATGTTTACAGCCTGGTACAAATTGTGGTTTTGGTCTATACAGCTAATTTTGCCGTTCATGACAACTGTGAGGGGGTGAATTTTTTTTATAACTCATTTGTTTACATTATATAAAGCCTTAAAGTTCTGCATAATTAAGGGCGTGGCCACTTTGAGTGACAGGTGGATAGCCGTTTGTCTGCTGTCTGTTAGTCATCACGTCACCTCAGCTCCAGCCACGTCCCGCCTCTTTGCCCATTGTCAGTTATCCGGGAGTGACTGGATGGGATTTCATGCATTCTGATTTATTTACACTGCTAAAGAGTTGATTCTCCAGCTAAATATGGACAAAATTTTTTAAAAAATGAGTTGGACGAATGATGGAGTATTTCTGTGCCAAATAAACTCCTTCAGGATTCAAGTTTTTTTTTTCGAGTATGGCCCTGTATGACATCATAAAGGGCGGAATTCCTTGTATGGGCACTTCTCCCGGATGAGCGTGTGCGCACGTTAACCTAAACGAGAGCAAGAGCGCGCCCATCAACGAGCTTTGCTCGGGGCAGTGTGTCATTTTGATTTTAGTCCACAAAATCAACGTCACTAAAGAAGAGTGTTTCTGGTTTGTGAGGGAAAGACCTTGTTCAGCTTCCCAAATAACCCAGCGTTAAGGGAACAGTGGATGCAGTTTGTTTTCCCGGAGCAGCAACGGAGTTCTGCAAGTGTGTGTGTTTGTTCCCGGTCGAAACCACAGGCGGTGAGTGAAACTGCATCAAATGTGTTTTGTTGGCAATCGGCGCCTAAGTGCATATAATGTCAACAACACCAACGTATAGAGAATCGAAAGCTATCCAGGAATAATGCCATGATGTATTGTGTGTGTGTGTGTGTGTGTGTGTGTTCATGACTCTTCAGCTCCGCCCACTGCACGCCTTCACGAGTTTGGCTGTTTTCGGAAAGACTCGGTACAGTGTATCTGTCTTTTATAAATATGATAAAACTAAAGACTCTTGGGAGATATGAAGGATCAACACTACTCTACAGATACTCAAGATTAACATGAGACTGGCAGAAACTGTGTGTGTTATGGACCCTTTAAACGGCTTGCGTTTTTTCTCCACTTTGGAAACACTTCTAAACAACACACTTTACAGTTTTATTAGCGTCTATATTCTGAAGGTTTTTACTGAGGGGTTTGTTCATATATCATTCACATGGATTTATATAATATTTTATTCCTAAAAAACTGGTGTTTTGTCTGATGCCAGTATTTTCTGATTTATGGAGTGATAAACAGAGATATCCAAGATCCCCTCTGTAAAAACCTTTAACTCTAATATGTCAACAAAATCAAACAAGAATTTTTAACCAGACGTTATCCATGTCCAGATATTTAATTAGCTAATGCATTATTTGCATGTTTAAACATAGCATTTCAGAAATCAATTGTCAACTTGGGAAGTATGATTTTATATATATATTAGTTAATTGTTTTACCCTAATAACCTGTGGTGCCTTGCATTAAATAAAGTAGGAGACTATAAGTCTACTTTTGTCATCATCATCTATAATAAACCCTAGACTGGGGTAAGGTTACAGACGAGGACATTTGCATCAAGCTTTCATGCACAAATCTACCAAATGAGGTGGTCAAAATGTGTTCTAGTGTTGTCAAAACATCCCCGTCTCATATTATGTTTTGATGGCGCTCATGTTCTCTTTAATGTAAACAGATGCTGGTGAATTTCATCATAAGGGCCCTTCAAGCCGTCTAAAGGCGTTTCTCTCCAGTCATGATGGACAGAAAGCTCATAACCGAGCGCTCACATTGCCAGCTGTGACACTCGAGGGCATTAGGGCTGGTTTCTGCTCTCCTCACAGAAGAAAAACATTTGGACAATTGTTTTAGCAACCGACCCGCAGCAGGTTATTGATTTTGTGCAATGAGCTTTAATGCATCTAATGGGCTGCAAAAGCAGGGGGTGAAGAGGGACACGGCCAGGCTAAAAGGATCATGGGACGGATCTTTCTCCAGCGAGCGAGACACTTACACAAACAGCTCGCAGACAGATCTCACTGGAATAAACATACCACGCAAGTATACGAAAGCACAACTGAATGCATGAACGCAATGCAGAAAAAAGCCACATGTAGCTGCATTTCAAATTGCACTCTGAAATTTCAGAATGCAACAATGCAAAATAACAACAAGCTAGTACAGATACATTATAAAAATGATTTTTCAAAGTACTGAAGACGTTTTTAAATGGAAAATAATTTGGTGCTTAAGGTCAAAATATAATAAAGTATAATAGAAGCTTTCACACATAATCATAGAAAATCTCTAACAAAATTCTTTTTAAAAAAGTGCAATGTATGGAAGCTTGTTTCCGCTACAGAATAAAAAATAAAAATTGATATAAAGTCAGAATTGTGAGATATAAAGTCAGAATTGTGAGTTATAAAGTCAGAATTGCGAGTTATAAAGTCAGAATAGTAAAATGTAAACTCGCAATTGTGAGATAAAAAGTCGCAATTATCTTTTAAAATGTTTTATTCTGTGGCGGAAACAAGCTTCCATAGGCAATGTGCTCAGTGCAAACACAAAACGTTTTTGATTCACGTCGTCATCAGTGTCACAACAGACAATAATCACACCTGAGTCTATTTATAGTGAGGTATTTACAGTATTGCATCTAATGAAATGCACTCAAAAAGTTAACTTAAAAATGCCGTCCGTCCTTCGGATGAGACGTTAAACCGAGGTCCTGACTCTCTGTAGTCATTAAAAATCCCAGGATGTCCTTTGGAAAAAGTGTAGGGGTGTAACCCCGGCATCCTGGCCAGATTTGCCCATTGGCGTCTGTCCATCATGGCCTCCTAATCATCCTCATATCCTGATTGGCTTCATCACTCTGTCTCCTCTCCACCATAAACTGGTGTGTGGTGTGTGTTCTGGCGCAATATGGCTGCCGTCGCATCATCCAGGTGGATGCTGCACATCGGTGGTGGTTTAGGAGATTCCCCCCTTCTATATGTAAAGCACTTTGAGCACCCAGAAAAAGCGCTATATAAATGTTAAATTATTAATTATTATTATATACCCAATAGCATATAGCATTTAAGTTACATTTTTGAGTCTTTCTACTTTTACATTGTTTTAAATTTTAAGCTTTGAAGCATTTACCGAGTGAAAATCCTAAATTTTTCAAGTACATATACTCCAAATGTGTGTTCACCTTGCATAGAGTATGTTCTGGGCCTAATTTGCCCTGTGACCATTAGTTCAGTTTATGGTTTGTGTTGAAACATTAAAAACAAGTGTGAGATCTTACTGGTAGATGTACCGCACTGATGGAGAACAGCTGAGGCAGTTTCTCGTCCACAGTGCAGCAAGACAGCCTCAGTTCAAGAAAAGCTGTTTAATTTTTAATTCTTCCCTGGATGAAGCTGAAACGTCGATGCGACAGACAGCCTCTCTGATTTGTTGTTGTTGCATAAAGCAGTAAAGGCCAATGCACAACATGAACAAAAACTATAATGATAACTATATTAGTGGCGAACTGAATCCAGGCGAATGGAAGATAACGTTCTGTTTATTATAAGCACTCACTGCAGTTTTGTCGTCTGCTGCTTTAAATGCTCAAACTCTTTAAAGACTGGTGGATTCTGATTAGCCAATGTTTTTATCGTTCATTAGCTGAAAAACATCGTTCTGAAAGAGAATGATTTTTAAATCTATACCTGTCTTACTATACCAAGTAACACAATGCTCCTCATTAGTGAGGTAATTTTTTTTAACAAAAAATCCCTAAAAGCAAGATGAGATTCATAATTGGGGTTTGAATAATTCAGACTGTATTTTTCCTACGGTGAACATCACAAAGATCACAACAGACAGACCAAACTCTACATCACCTCTAAATCTAAAGCTTTTTGCAAAACGACCACCTGACAGAATTATTCCTTTAAGGAGATACTCTTGAAACTCTAGATTTGCTGACAAGACCATCATTATATTTACAGGATTCATGTACACAAAACTAACACAGGACTGAAACATATGCTGACCACCTTCACTTCAAAGGACAAACCTGCTGAAGCCTCCTAATCTAGAACAAAGATTACAAAAAGAGCAAATCTAGGTAATTTATCCTAAATTACGCCAGCAACAGGATTACACTCCAGTCCAAATGCTAAATAAGGAAATCATTTTTGACAGAGCTTATTATATAATTGCAACACTGTAGTAAATCCTCAAGAGAAGAGTTCACCTTTGTTAGCGCTGGTCGCAGGTAAAACAGTCAGGATCTAGGTGCAGCAATTCTTTAATAAAGCAAAACTCTCAAAACAACAAAATACTTGGAATACAGGAACTATGAAAACTAGAACAAAACAGCACAATGATATCTAACGAAGACAGACAATGAACTGAGGAAAACACAGAACTTAAATACACAGACCAACGCAATCAACGCAATGAATACCAGGTGTGCCAATCAATCAAACAGTTAAAAACCATAGAAACTGATAAAAACCAAGGAAACTAAACATGAACAAAACCAAAGCAAACACAGATAGACCCTGATAGCCTGACATTCATCTACTCATGTTTGCGCTTATTTACAGTCTATAATCCAGCATAGGAAAAATAAGGGTTAATTAATGCAAACATATCACAATATTTTTTAATATATGGTACGCAAACTGCCCAACTAAATGAAACACTGATCTCCATAATGGTGATCAAAACATTTCAATAAAACATCAACATCTAAACCTCTGTTCTCAATAAGAACGTCTGTAGAGGAATGACAGAAATAAAGTCAGTCTGGTTTGTAATAAGAGAGATTTAATGTCTTTTATCTTCAGTTGATTTCATCTAAAGCTGTGGCTGAAGTCAGTTGTAGTTCTTGTGTTTGTCTTTCCTTCAGTGATTCTGCTCATTATCATCAGCTGTCTTCAATGTTGGCAATGAAAAATAAAGAGTTCTTAATTCATATTTGATGTCTGTCTGTTATTCAGATATTATTGTTTGAATTTTACTTAATTTTGTTGTGTGCAATTTGCAGTAACTCATTTTAAATGGTTGACTTTTAAGGAATGAATTTGATTAATTCTAACTCAATTCTTATTAGTTGAATTTAATTAATAATATTGCTTGTAATCTGTTGCCACAGTTTTATTGAGTAGATAGTGTATTATGTACTAAAACTAAAAGTCGTTTTCATCAACTGAAATAAAATATAAACATTAGATGAAGAACTTAAACAAAAATTAGAAATGTTGCTTTGGCAACTACCTGAAATAAGTTTGAGCTGAAGTACTACAAATAAAAGAAAGCTAAATAGAATGGTTAAAAATAAATAAAAGCAAAAATAAAAACGACAAAAGCATATAATAAAACTACTAAAACTTTCAAAAAATTGAAAACTGAAAATATAAAAAATATATATGGTTTACACACACACACACACACACACACACATATATATATATATATATACACCGATCAGGCATAACATTATGACCACTGACAGGTGAAGTGAATAACACTGATGATCTCTCCATCACCTGTTAGTGGGTGGGATATATTAGGCAGCAAGTGAACATTTTGTCCTCAAAGTTGATGTGTTAGAAGCAGGAAAAATGGGCAAGCGTAAGGATTTGAGCGAGTTTAACAAATTGTGATGGCTAGATGACTGGGTCAGAGCAACTCCAAAACTGCAGCTCTTGTGGGGTGTTCCCGGTCTGCAGTGGTCAGTATCTATCTAAAGTGGTCCAAGGAAGGAACAGTGGTGAACCGGCGACAGGGTCATGGGCGGCCAAGGCTCATTGATGCACGTGGGGAGCGAAGGCTGGCCCGTGTGGTCTGATCAAACAGACGAGCTACTGTAGCTCAAATTGCTCAAGAAGTTAATGATGGTTCTGATAGAAAGGTGTCAGAATACACAGTGCATCGCAGTTTGTTGTGTATGGGGCTGCATAGCCGCAGACCAGTCAGGGTGCCCATGCTGACCCCTGTCCACCGCCGAAAGCGCCAACAGTGGGCACGTGAGCATCAGAACTGGACCACGGAGCAGTGGAAGAAGGTGGCCTGGTCTAATGAATCACGTTTTCTTTTACATCACGTGGATGTGCGTCGCTTACCTGGGGAACACATGGCACCAGGATGCACTATGGGAAGAAGGCAAGCCGGCGGAGGCAGTGTGATGCTTTGGGCAATGTTCTGCTGGGAAACCTTGGGTCTTGCCATCCATGTGGATGTTACTTTGACACGTACCACCTACCTAAGCATTGTTGCAGACCATGTACACCCTTTCATGGAAACGGTATTCCCTGGTGGCTGTGGCTCTTTCAGCAGGATAATGCGCCCTGCCACAAAGCAAAAATGGTTCAGGAATGGTTTGAGGAGCACAACAACGGGTTTGAGGTGTTGATTTGGCCTCTAAATTCCCCAGATCTCAATCCAATCGAGCATCTGTGGGATGTGCTGAACAAACAAGTCCGATCCGTGGAGGCCCCATCTCGCAACTTACAGGACTTAAAGGATCTGCTGCTAACATGTTGGTGCCAGATACCACAGCACACCTTCAGGGGTCTAGTGGAGTCCATGTCTCGAAGGGGGACCACCACAATAGGTCATAATGTTATGCCTGATCGGTGTATATATACATACATATACATACATACATACAAGTTTTCTGGTCAATAGTTGTTTAAATTAACCTTTGGCAGACCGTTTGCAAGACTCATAAAAAATAAACCAATCCTGAAAAATATTGCTCTCGACTGCCTTTATTAAGGTTTTAAGAGAAAGCAGAATGTGTTCAATCTATCTGTTGAGTGTCATTTTACATACGTATTCAAGAAGCTTTTAAGACGCACGCACGCACGCACACACACACACAAATAAAAAATAGATTATGTGAAGTGCATTAGAGCACAGCTCATTCACAGGAGTGGCAGATGGTCTAAACTTACACGCATGGAGCCGGTGATGTTGATGGCCATCTCAGGTGACAGGGAGCGGAGATGCCGATGCTTCTCACCTGAGCAGCTTCAGTTTCACAAACGAGTCACATCATAACGGCAATGACGCGTTAAATACTCGCTATTGTGATCAAGCAGATACGATGCGCTGGCGTGTTCGGTCATAAAGATCAAATCCACGGAGCCATTTATGCGAAAACCCGTGTGAACTCCCTTGATGAGGCAAATAAGTGTTCTTAGTCGCTCAGTTTAGTTTGGATCGCATTCATAAATGCAGCATATGGGAAGTTGTTTTCCGTGCGTCTGGGACACTGGATAGGCTAAATAAAGTCCAAAATTAGAGCCTAAAGTGCATCTTCGGACTTTCCGTCCTGCCGCTGTCATTCTGTGATGAGACTAAAGCACGCGCAGTAATCTCACGCTCCGGTGGCGCGCGCTCTGGAGCCCGACCAGCCGACTCTGTGCTCACCGGAGCGCGGTCATGTGATGGACGTTTGTGTCCGCCATAGAAGTGAGCGCTTTCGTTTTCACTTTAATTGTCTTAAAACACGTGTTGAGCTTTAGGCGAAGTGAAATTCACATTGATTCTCTAGGAATATAAAACCCTACAATTAATTATTATTATAATTTTTTTTTTTTTGGTAAATAATGACTCGACATAATTCACTTGCCATAACATTCCTGCAGTAGCCTACAAAATAATGTATTACCTAAAGGCCTGTAGCCTGTCATTGTCTTTATCCTATCCGTTCACACTCAAAATATCACAATACTGTTATATAAAATCTGGTTGAAATACGCCTGGACTGTCGTGGTTGAATAAACACTAGACGTTGGGTCAGTTATAAAGCCTAGTATGTCCCAATTCTGCATTTTCAAGGGTTTTATACACTAAACCAATCAGCTGTTGCAAACGCTTGAATACATCTCCAATACATGACCGTTTACTTGTGTTAAAGTTGGAAAATTGCGCCCCCTTGTGGATCACATTGACACCGTCGTCGTAAGATTTCTTTTTCTTTCTTTTTTTTAAAAGGCGCTTTAAAATACCCACACAAGTAGGTGCCGTTATTAATATTATTTCAGGCACTAATCACATCTTCAAAATACTTAAGTGTAGGCTTCTGTGTACTCAGTGTTGCCAACTTAGCGACTTTGTCGCTATATTTAGCGACATTTCAGACCCCTTTAGCTTTTTTTTTTTCTCAAAAAAGCGACTAGCGACAAATCTAGCGACTTTTTGGACAAACGTCAGCTACTTTACAAATGTCGCCAGTACTGTCCTGTCCATCACACCTCTCTCTGCGTCTACCCTGTTCAGGTAATGGCTGAAAGGAGCAGCGCGTGCCGGTACACGCACACAGCCGCTGACAGACGTGAATGATCGAGCTGCACATGAGCACAGTGTTGCCACGGATTTATCACTTATCTGCTTCCTTTGTTTTATATTTAAAGAATTTAGTTTGACCCGTTATGATTTCCATTCTTCTCTTGTGCTTATCACTTATATTACTCACTATCACAGAGATTTAGTTCATCCAGTTTCTGACCTCTCTCAATTCAGATTATTTTACACATATGCAAATTTAGTCATTCACTATATCATACTCGTTCTATTGTATGACAAAAAGATATAGGAAATGAGAGCATATTTATTGGACAGTCGGCTGTATTATATTATTTTAAAATACAGTATGTGAGCACGGATTAGGAGAGAAAACACATTAGGCAGGCAGAACACAAGTACGACGCGGTGACGTCACGGATATGCTAATTGACGCAGGGCAGGCTTTAGCTATTTTCCTTGGAAAATAGTTGGGAACACTGTATTATTACATGTGTTAATTTGATACCACAATCCAAAAAAATCCAGATCAGTCAGTTTAAAACGGTTAAACAGTTTTTTGTTTTTTTTTAATCTGTAGCTCAAACTGAAAGTCAAATATGCAGACTTGTACATTTTATGTAAGACATCATAAAATGTATTTTTAAAAAGCATACGTGTTAATACAACTGTTTAAAATACATTAATTAGGACAATCCGTACATAAAATACATCAGACGTTGATAGAGCGAGGCGCAGTGATTGGTTAACCGTTCTTGTCAAGTGCAGCTTGGCGCGCGCGGGCTTTTAAGTAGCTACACGCGGAAGAGACGTCCACTGAAAAAATTGTGTGAAAATTGGTATAAAAAAAAAATTCCAGAAATACTATAGTTGTCACTAAGTTCGTTTTGGGTTATTCTTATCTAGTGTGACTATCACACCGGCCAGCAAAGTCGAGACGCTCGAGGTAATTCTAGTTTAGCTGGGGCTAATTTATCAAAATATTACAAGCACAACCTACAGGCTAAAACTAGCACAAACTTCTTATGAATGTTAGAAATGCGTATGTATTAAGTTTTAATTGTTAATTGCAAGTATTTAGCCTTTAAACTGATGTAGTAAATCCTATCCTCCACAGGAACGTCGGCCATGACACACATTGCGGACTTGATGACAAAGAGTCCAAGGTAGGAGAAAAATACTGAGCCTATACAAAATGAGTTATTACAAAATGATCACGACTGGTTTCAATGTAGCTACTTTTGAGAAGTGTAGTAGTATGATCGATGAATGACACAGAGAGGTTGAGCTGTAGGATGGAAAAAGGACAGTATATGAACATATTACATAGAGGTGAAGGAGTGAAATAATGGAACAAATATTGGACGTTAAAGGGATACTCATCCAAACGTGCAACCTTCACCAGTAATGCCAAATATATGAAACAATCATCAAATCTCATTATTGTAAATTGAATAAATAATAAAAATACATAAGTGAAATATATCTGTCATGAAATAAGGCAGTTTTATTGTGTCTTTCTTCCAAAGTAATCAACTCTTCAGTTAATTATAATTACTTAGTCCTCTCCTTTAATAGAACACACCTTAGTTATTTAAGACAAATTGTTTTATATGCTTCATAAGGTTTAAATTAAAACCCTCGACTCTACTCCTCCACCCTGAATTGAATATGCATAATATTACAGGAATTAAAACAAAAGTATTATACTGTCGTTCTAAATAGCAGGAGATAAAAAGGAAATAGGAAAAAGAAAATGAGTCTTAAATATGTGCTGGTATCTAATACATTTATCATTACAATTATGATTTGAATAAAACAAAAAACAAAAAAACAACTACAACCAAAAGTTTAAACACACCAATACTACATGGTAGAAATGTGTCCAGTGATTATAATATATCTTTAAATTCAAAACACACAGTGATACAGTTAACTTACCTCATAAATGGTAACCTCAGAAAGTACATTTAATTGGCTGCTACATGCTCTATAAAGGGATGACAGATGAATCTTTAATTTATTCCTAAATATAATATAACTTGGTTGAGCAAATTGGAGAATCCAACACCACAGCAGTTGCTGTTATGATGCATCATCAATAGATGGCACTATTGCAATTCATTAGTCTGTCTAAAACAGGTCTAGTCTATACCCGAACTGCTTCTAAAACGTCAAGACAATGTACAAAATGAACAAAGACACAGTGAAATTAAAGTGATATAGAAAATATAACAGAGAAATACAAATTTATATCTCTTGCCAACACAACCCCCCCCCCCATTCATACACTGTACATATAACTCTGTGTAAAAATACATAATTCACAGCATCAGATTGACAGAACAGACAGCAAACAGTTCATTTACTAAACCTTTGTGTCTGGAGAGTATACTGGCTCTCTCTCTCTCACACACACACACACACACACACACACACACACACACACACACACACACACACACACACACACACACACACACATCCTACCCTCCATTTCTCCCTCATATGTCTTTTAGACACCTCCTTTTTTAGTAGTTGCCATGACATCATCAGTAACCCAGGAAACCCATTGAAACAAGAGGGACCCAGGAAATGAGGTAATGGTTCAGGAATGTTGGGAGAAAAGAATTTCCCTACAACTGAAATCTCTCTCTCCAGAGGAGAGCAAACAAAGCAGCTCTGTCTACAGCAACATGAGGTCAACAGTCCTTAGACAATAACAAAACATTACTCATAATGTGACAGAACACATAATCTAATTACAACCAATATCTATGTAATCTATTACATTTACACTGATAAACTGTGTTTGCCATTAAAACCGAGACAAACAGTTACAAAGTTAAGTCTAAATATGGCCATAAATTGCATAAATGCATCATCCAGGACTAAAAAAGCTGCTCAGACCTGAATACGAGTTTGCAGTCAATTTCCCCTTCTTGAAATTATACTGTATGGCATAATACTGTAATGTTTAAATTCTACTCCTCTTTTGACCTCCAATTTTTTATCTTTAACAGAATATGTATAATATTGCAGAAATTAAAACATAAGTATTATACTGTTGTTCTAAATTGCATCTTTCAAAATTACCCCTTCTTGAAACTGTTTTTTAATGTCCATTTTCAAACGATTGTTGTACCCTTTATTAAATTAACATTAACCACTGTTAAGTTACTTAAATATTGGCAAGATTTAAGAACGACTGCATTACCTACAACAGTTGCCTAAAACAGTGTTTCCAACCCTGTTCTTGGAGGCACACCAACACTACACATTTTCAAACTCTTCCTATTCAAACACACCTGAATCAACTCATTAGCTCATTTATAGGCCAAAGTATACTTCACTTTTTACACGTATGCGAGGGTCAGCGTACAGTGCGTGTAACGGAGGCCAGCGACTGACACTAGAGGTTGCAGCCTTTAGCCCCCTTGTTAGAGCGTCTGACTCTCATGCCAGCTGACCTGAGTTCGAGTCCCGCTTGGAGCGGGCGGTTTGAACAGGAGGGGGTTACATTGATGCCGTGACCTGGATGGGAGTGAGATATAGGGGGGTGAGTGTAACAGAGGCAAGCTAGTAGTCGCTGTGCGAGTAAACCTCACTCCTTTGATCTCAAGAGACGCTCTAGAGGTTGCAGCCTTTAGCCTACTTGTTAGAGCGTCCAACTCTCATGCCGGCGGACCCGAGTTCGAGTCCCGCTTGGAGCGGGCGGTTTGAACAGGAAGGGGTTACATTGGTGCCGTGACCCGGATGAGAGTGAGGTATAGGGGGGTGAGTGTAACGGAGGCAAGCTAGTAGTCGCTGTGCGAGTAACCCTCACTCCTTTGATCTCAAGAGACGCTCTAGAGGTTGCAGCCTTTAGCCTACTTGTTAGAGCGTCCAACTCTCATGCCGGCGGACCCGAGTTCGAGTCCCGCTTGGAACGGGCGGTTTGAACAGGAGGGGGTTACATTGGTGCCGTGACCCGGATGAGAGTGAGGTATGGGGGGTGAGTGTAACGGAGGCAAGCTAGTAGTCGCTGTGCGAGTAAACCTCACTCCTTTAATCTCAAGAGACGCTCTAACAATTGATGCTAGAGGTTGCAGCCTTTAGCCTCCATGTTAGAGCATCCGACTCTCATGCCGGTGGACACGAGTTCGAGTCCCGCTTAGAGCAGGTGGTATGAACAGGAGGGGTTACATGCTCGTGAAGCGAATTTCGTCATCAGAAGATTACACGCGTACTGAACATGCACCGCCGGATTTTTGTAACCGTGCGTACTATGTACTAACATTAAATGTTTTTGCAGTATTTACATGGGTTGTAATTTGTGGCGAAAGATTGCTCAAAACTGCGCATGTGTCCAACGCCTGTGTACGCGTACGAGTCGCATACGCTCGCTTAAGACCTAAAAAGGATAGGTCAGATAAGGGAGACATCCAAAATGTGTACTGGTTTTTTGCCTCCAGGGACAGGGTTGGGAAACACTGGCCTTAAACAATGCCTAATTAGCTATTTGGCTGTTGTTTAACATTAACTAATAACCCACAAGTGATGTTGGCTAAAAAGGAAAGTCATTTCAGAGGCAGAGTAAGTTCTTACATTTTGATGAAAGATTAAAACAATGTTTTTGTCTTTTACAATCATTGACAATATGACTAATCAAGAACAAAAATATGGTCAATTTTGTTTTCATGTTGTCGAAATACTACAGAAAAGTAATGAAATAGCATCAATCCATAAATATGTATAGATTTTAAATGTTTGTTGAAGAGAAATTATAGGTTTATGCTACAAAAAAACTCTTCAGAAAGGTGCTTGCAAAGACTCAAAATGGCAGCATTCAGAATGGATGAGACCTCATTAATTACAAACAAAAAAGATAGTTTGAGGATAAGTGTCAAATACTATACATCTGTATAATTTATGTCCCAGTCCTGTTCCTGGAGATCTACCTCCCTGCAAAGTTCAGCTCCAATCCTAATCAAACACACACACTACCAGCTAATTAATGCTGCCTTCACGTGCTGTCGGAATTATTGTAAATACGAGTTTCCTAGGTGAAAATAGCACATTAACGCCCACTGATGTCGTGTTTACCACTGGGTAAATTCCAGAGATGGGCGTGCCATAATCTTTAAACCTGGTGGCGAGAAGAACTACTGCTGTGACGGGTATGAGTTATTCGTTTTTTTTTCCACAAAACAGCTAGATCTTCTTGCCTTATCAGTAATGTAGTGCATGTTTACATATACGAGTAATCATTTAAAGTGGTTTTAATAACATTTTTCCAATAAATTAGCAAGAATAAACCTGGTGTCCTCCATGATTCCTGTTCATTCCGACAACAAAGCACTTGAATGCAACAAGCTCGTAATCACGACTTCTGAAGTGGGAATTATGGTATTTCTGATAGCACGTGAAGGCAGCAGAAGATCTTCAGGAAAACTTGATTACAGACAGGTGTGTTGGAGCAGGATTGAAACTGACCTGGGAGGAAGCTCTTCAGAGACAGGATTGGGCACCCTGGTATAATGCAAGTGCAGGTATTGGACAGTATTTCTATAATCGTTTGGGATAGGGGATTGATATTGTGTTATTAGTGCACATGCTAGGCTGAATGAGGAATCAGGCTCTTAATGATGTGTCTCCAGTTCCACCACAGTCCAGTCGCCTTGCGGGGAACTGGCCTGGCTGCTGGGGGAGTAACTACTGACAGAGGCCACTGTCACGGTGGAGCAGTCAAAGTGGGACATGATGTGTGGCCACAGGCTGCTCTCCAGAGGGCTGAGGATGCCCCCTCCCTGCCCAGGCAGGTACAGGAGTGGAGGACAGCCGTCCTCCCCGGCCAGAAGCAGAGTCTGGTTAATCAGCTGCTGGACCATGTCTAGTTTTGTGTTCCAGTCCAGCTCCTGTGGGGGCGGTCGGCGAAGGTTTCTGTTGGCCACTCTCAGCGGTAGGTCTGTCGGGATGGAATGGCCAGTCTGGTTGGGAGAACCGTGGTTGCCCCCAGATCTGTTCTCCGCATACTCTTCCTCCTCGCTGGTCTCCATGGCCTCGTAGATGGTGCAAAGTCCGGATGAGGGCGACAGGAGACACGGCGGTTGCCCTTTCACCTGGGCCTGCTGTTTGACTCTCTGTTGCTGCTCCATCTCAAGCTGGCGCTGCAAGAGCTGTCGGCGGAGCCGGTGTTCCTGCTGCTGCTGTTGCAGCTGCAACTGAAGCAGCTCTCGACGTTGCCTCTCCAGTGCTCTTTGCTGTTCCTGCCGCTGCCTTTCCTCCTCCAGACACAGCCGTTGCAGCCATTCCTGCTCCTGGCGTTGTCGAATGTGTCTCAACTGCAGCTGGTGCTGCTCTAACCGTCGCAGCTGCACGTTAGGCACCAATGCAGTCAGTGGGAACCTCGGAGGAGCATCAACATGCTGAACCTCGATACGAGGCTGTGGCTGCTGTAGCTGCCTCTGTTTGCTCGGCAGAGGGGCAAGGTAGTTATTGTCATTCATTTCTTGGATTAGTCTTGGATGGTTACCATTCTCCTGTTGGCTAAATGAAACTTCACCAGTCTGTATGCTGTTCCCGGGTTTCCCTGTGGACAGTCAAGAGCACTTGCAGTATGCGTTTACTGACAGAAGCATTCGTTATGAAGAAGGGTGTGACTGAACAGGAACAGAGGAAAATCACAGACAGAAAGAGGAACAGGCAGACAAGAAAAGAAAACACACAAACCAAACAACAAGTTAGACAGAACTTAATAAAGTCAGGAATCGAGTTTTCCCGCACATCCTTCCTGTAAACACCTCAGGATCTTTTTCAAAACTAGCAAACCGTCACATAAGGAATATTCTGTGTTCAATACATGTTCAGCTCCATAAACCTCATCTGTGGCATGCTGTTGGTTACCAAAGAAAATAATTTTTACTTAACTTTGAATATTTATACTACACTTTGATTATTGGTCATGACTTTATGGAGAAAAATAGAGCAGACACTGGACAAGGATGAAACTTTCTAAACAAATATATAAATAGAATAATCATAACAAAATGTAAAATTAAAGGTCAAATTCCATTAATGAAGTTAAGGGTAAATGATACATACATACATCCACAAAAAGTGGTAATAACCTAAACTTGCTAATTTTTAAACCTTTAATTAAAATAATGGATTTATGGAGAGAACAACAAATTCCTTCTCTCAATTTGTGTCACCTGGCACACATAGTTTAAACAGAACAGAGAAGGAGCTAAATTGATGATAAATTGTACTACGTTAAATTCACCTCCAGATATTTTTGATGTAAAATGACTATTTTTGATGGTAGGTGGTTAAAAAAAAGAGAAAGGAAGTGCAGAGGAGATGAGAGAGAGAGATACTGAGAGATGGAAAAAGAAAAGCAGAAAGAAGGTTCCCTGACACACCCTCACAGGACCAAATTAACATTCAGGCAGGTTTTGAAATATTTGTATCGAGTTTGTGTTTATGCATAAATGTCTAATGATACTACACGAAAACAGGTAATTCTTAAAATTCATCAACCAATTCCTTGAGATAACATGCAACATTATTGTGTTCGGCTTTCAGGGAGGGGTCCTGTTCTGGTGTTGAGTTTAGGGGGCATGACATGCTATAGAAGAAGGGGGATTATACTGGCTGTCATTTCATCAAAATACATCTGGAATAAACACCATTTCAGCAGATATCCATTTCCTGTTCAAAATAAAATTCCACAGGAGCACTCGGATGAGAATAGACCATCATGCCACTCAAAATAAAAAAAAAACAAACAAATCAAACAGGAACAGACAGCCTTGCAATGATGTTTAATGGAATTTTGGAAAAACAAAACTTTAGTTATTGTGAATCATTAATGTCCAGACATTCCTGGATCATGTCTGGAATCATATCAAGATTATAACAATTTCTTAATTAGTTGCACATGCAGTTCCAATTCTTGTAGTAATGTCCCAATACTCAAAGTACACTGACCTGCAAGCATAATTTGAAGTTTTACAAATGCAGGAAAACACTTGAATTTCAATAGACAGAAATAGTAGTCTGTTCCAAAGTACAAATGTCCAAGTACTGTAAATGAAAGAATCCAGATCAATCTGAGCCCAGTACTTTAAAGCACTTAAGTTACGTGCCAATGAAAATCTATGTTATCCTTCACTAAAATGTGCAGCAGTAGCCCAAAACTAACAAAACACAACCAAAAAATTGAGTATGACTTGCCATCTAACACTCATTCACCTCCCTATGTCAAACACTTTGAGAGTGAAAAGCTTCTGAAGATTATCTAACCTGTATTTAATGCTAAAACAGTTAGTGCTGGACATTGGAACAAGTTTAAAAAGACAGTAAAGCTACTTTTACAGTGCAGGAAAACTGATGTGTGTACAAACATTAAGGTAAGACAGGGATCTTAACAAGAAATCAAATAAAAACCAGAAAAAAACAAAGTATAAAAAATTGACATTTGATTGGTAAAAACAGTAGGATAAATACAAAGGTAGTTGGAGTCCACCAAGTGTTTATTTTTTTTTTGCATTTTTGTCCTTTCATCAAAGGACGTTATCTTAACTTAGTCTAACATTGCAGGTTCAGGGGTGCCATGAAGCGCAGTGTTATTTAAAAAGTACATTCTAATAGAAAATGAGAATAGCTACTGTACATACACAATTTTAAGCCATACAATCATAACCATCACCGTGGTAATAGAAGAACAGAGAGCAGCTCAGACAAAGCTATAATCCCTCACCTGGCGGCTCCCCTTTCTTTTTTTCCCCTTTCTATTACTTATTTCTATTCATTTCTCTTCTTGCTAACCCCACATTTGGAAGAAATGAAGGACACAGGGTAGGAGCGTGGGGTCTGGGGTAGACAAGGTGCATTCCAAAGGAGGGATTTTATACGTTACCTGCCAGAAAGTTATCAGTCTTATCACATATAGCAGAGTAGTAAGGTGGTTGGCCATCTGAATCGTCCCCATGTTGGGGTGAGAGGTGCATGGGGGACTCGGGATCCATTTCCTCCAAAGATCCTGGGTCTGTCTTACTGCACAGCATGTAGTGCTCGTCAAACCCAGCATCTCTCTCAGTGGGCTCGCTTATAGGCAGCAAATCCACTGGGCAGCCCAACAAGTCATCACTGTAGGCGGTAGCTGCTGGCAGGGTGAGCTCCTTAATGAAAGAGGGATCCTTGGCCTCTTCCGGAAGCTGCTCTTCATTTTCCAAACTAAAGATACCTGGGCTCTTTCCACAGCTCTCAGCCATGGAGTGGGCATTGGAGATGGACGCAGAGCAGTCAAAACCATAGGAGGCCACAGAGTTGGCTGACTGAGGCGTGTCACCATCTTCCTCTCCAATCTGTTCAGGGGCCTCCTCATCCTCCTCCAGGGCTGCAAGGTTGTGGGGGACTGTGGTGTTGTCATCAACTGTGACATCAGGGTCATTGATCTGCATCTCACCCTCTGTATCACTGGCCTCATCACCGGAGGTCGATGGTGATGATGGAACAGAGGCTGGTGCTGTTGCGGCATCACCCAGTACCTCATCGGCCGGCAGAGTTTCTGCCTCTTCCTCTTCCCCATCACAACGCTCAAGGTGAATACCGAGGTCCTGCTCCATGTCTGTCTGCATGGTAGGGACTGGTGTTTGCTGCTTGTCTGACCGGGACTCTACACCTGAGCTGCTGTCATAATCCCGAAGCTCTTCAGGTGTGCTGGTCTCACTGCTGCTGTGAGCAGCCAGGGCTGTCCCACTGAGAGTGCTGGACTGGGACATTCCAATGGCAGGAGCTGCCAAGATACCTGACTCTACTGGGACAGAGCGCCCAGTATCCTCTTGGATATCAGATTGAGGTTCTGATGCCTGAATCAGGGGTGGACTCATGTCCAGAAATGTCTCAGCTGGGGATTTGGGTGGTGTATCTGGATCAGCGGAGAATTTGGTGGTTGTGTCTGGATCGACTTGGAATTTGCTAAGTGTGTCTGGCTCTTGAAATCTTGAATCTGACAGGCTTGATTCAGACAGGACAGAAGCAGGCTGGGCAAAGGGATCAGAGAATGGATTTGAATGACTCCATGCTGATGTCAAAGGCATAGATGTCACTGCAGCAGTGTGACCCATGCTGTTGAGATCTAGATGAGGCTCCTCTGTGTAATCATCATCATCATCATCATCATCATCTTCATTACCATCATTTCCACAAACCCCAAGTCCACTTTCAGCCATGTGCCTGTGGGCCATCTCCACATCTTCGTCCTCCTTCTCTAACTCTTTCTGTTGTTTGTGATACTCATCATCATGATCTGAGCCCAGATCCATATCTTCCTTCAAATGCTCGTCTTCCTCATCATCTTCTTCATCTTCACTACCAAACGACTGGATTCCCGGAGGCCCTGTGAATGGCTGTCCCCTCTCTGTCTCGTTCATGATGAAGTCACCTGTCTCTTTAGCACTGCAACTGTCTTCAGCATTGAAGGGAGATGTCACTTCTGAGTCATGTTTATTACTGCTGTACACGTCATCTGATTGCATAATACCCCAATCACAGCTGGCAAAATCTGCCATCCCCTTTTTAAAGTCATCTTCTTTCTCTGTTTGGGGCACTGATTCTTTTATGCCAATCTCTCTGACCTCTTCCTCCTCCTCTTTCTCTTCCTTTTTCTCTTCCTCCTCCTCCTCTTCCTCCTCCTCCTCCTCTTCATCATTGTCTTCATTAATCTCTTCTTCAGCTTTCTCCACTGCCTCTTCTCCTTCTTGCCAGGGGGAGACAGGAGCCACACTTCTGATGTGATCCCCACCAGTGGAGCCCAGCATATCAAAGTTTCCCATCACATTCTCTGCTGCAGAGGACATCTGTATATCAACCTGCTCATTTTCATCATCATGCTCACTTTCTTCATCCTGCTGTCTTTCCTGCTCCTGGTTCTCTATGGCCGCAGTGCTGGTGTACAGTGAAGAGCTCTGTGCCCACGATTCAGCTGGACCCTGCAAGCCCAGGAAGGGAGCTGAGCTTGGGAGCTCGACTGGCATGAATGTTGGGCCGGTGGGAGAGGATGGTGGGGACAGTACTGTGGTGCCCAGCGGAGACACAGCAGGCACTGGTTCCTCCAGGCTGACCAGATCCACTTCAGCAGCCAGTTGAGACATGACATTGTCATCTTTGCTCAGGGGGACTTCCTGGGGATAGACAAGCTCCACCTCATCAGAGGTAGGAGAAATAACAGGTGTAACTGTGTCTTCGGGTTCCTCATCAAAGGCAGGAGGAATGACAGGTGAAACGGTTTCAACAGGTGTCTCATAAGAGGTAGGGGGGATGACAGATGTAGTTGTGTCTTCAGGTGTTTCTTCAGAGGAAGGAGGAATGACAGGTGAAACAGTTTCTTCAGGTGCCTCATAAGAGGTAGAGGGAATGACAGGTGAAACCGTTTCTTCGGGTGCCTCATAAGAGGTAGGGGGGATGACAGGTGATACAGTTTCTTCTCGTGCCTCATAAGAGGTAGGGGGAATAACAGGTGATACAGTTTCTTCTCGTGCCTCATAAGAGGTAGGGGGAAAAACAGGTGATACAGTTTCTTCTCGTGCCTCATCAGAGGTAGGGGGAATGACAGGTGATACGGTTTCTTCTCGTGCCTCATAAGAGGTAGGGGGAATGACAGGTGATACGGTTTCTTCTCGTGCCTCATAAGAGGTAGGGGGAATGACAGGTGATACAGTTTCTTCTCGTGCCTCATAAGAGGTAGGGGTAATGACAGGTGATACATTTTCTTCTCGTGCCTCATCAGAGGTAGGGGGAATGACAGGTGATACAGTTTCTTCTCGTGCCTCATCAGAGGTAGGGGGAATGACAGGTGATACAGTTTCTTCTCGTGCCTCATCAGAGGTAGGGGGAATGACAGGTGATACAGTTTCTTCTCGTGCCTCATCAGAGGTAGGGGGAATGACAGATGTAGTTCTATCTTCAGGTGTGTCTTCAGAAGCAGGAGGAATGATAGGTGAAACAATATCTTCTCGTGCTTGATCAGAGGTGGGGGGAATGACAGATGCAGTTCTGTCTTCAGGTGTTTCTTCAGAGACAGGAGGATTGAAGAGTGTAACAGAGTCTTCAGGTGTTTCCTCAGAGACATGACAAATGACAGGTGTAACTTTGTCTTCAGGTGCTTCCGTAGTGGTAGGGGCAATGACAGATGTGGGTATTTCTTTAAAATCTTCTTTAGAGTCCTCAAAGGAAGCAGGAATGAGAGTTGTAAATGAGTCTTCTAATTTCACTTCAGAGGCAGCAGGATTGACCTGGGTAAACAAGTTCTCAGGTGCCTCTTCGGTGGCAGCAGGAACAAAAGCTGTAGTTGAGTCTTCAGGGGCTTCCTCAGAGGTCACCACAGAAACAATAGCAGCAGCTGCAGCAGTGGCTGCAACCACAGCAGGTACCACATCCTTCCTCTCAGCTTCTGTGGCTGCTGCGTCTGCAGGCTGGGAGGCTTTAGGGCCACCCTTCACTGGCATTGGAGTGCTACTGCCAACTGACTTCTTTGGGCTGCTTGTTTTAGCACCGGGCTTGCTGCCTGTGGTCTTGGAGCTTGCGCTGACCTCCTTGGTAGGTGTTGCTTTGCTCTCCTTGGGTTTGCTAGTCTTAACATCTGCCGCTTTGCTGGGGGTGGTGGGCTTTTTGGAGCCTGATTCTGCCTTGGCAGTGGAGGCTGACTTAGGTGTGTCAGGTTTGGTGGTCTTGGCTGGTGCTGGCCGGGTGAGTGGAGAAGATGTTGGCTTCTTGGTCGCTGGAATGGATGGCTGCTTACTGACATCTAATGCAAACAGAATATATAATTCTAAACTCAGTATCTCAGCTTTAAATAGAAATTAATCCAAGCATTAATAGGACACTAAATACTGTAAACTGAAAAATATTTACTCTTAAAATATCAGTATTCAAGTTTTAAAACACTATGAATGCTTCATGGGTTACATCTGAACTACATGCATGCGTTTATTGAATTCCACGAGGTGCTTACCTTTCTTGACAGGTGTTGTGGTCTTAGGAGTCTGAGTAGGAGTGCGGCCAGCAGGGGGTGCTGTGGTTTTAGCAGGAGAAGGTTTAGCAGTAGTAGATGGTGTCTTGGGTGTAGCAGTAGTTGGTCTGGATGCAGATGTCTTGCCGGCAGTTGTTGGGGTCGCAGGCTTAGGGGCAGCAGGGGAAGGACGAGCAGTAGGAGCAGAGCCAGCAGACCTACAGATAGCAGATGTGACAGTAGAAAATAAGAAATCATTACAGAGGAAGACCATGTCAAATCTTAATAACAGGTGTGGTGAGTCATTAAGGCATTTTTTTAAAGGGATAGTTCACCCAAAAATGAAAATTCTGTCATCACTTACTCACCCTCATGTTGTTTCAAACCTGTATTAGTTTCTTTCTTCTGTTGAACACAAAAGAAGATATTTTAAAATATGTTTTGTGTTCAACAGAAGAAAGAAACTCATACAGGTTTGGAACAACATGAGGGTGAGTAAGTGATGACAGAATTTTCATTTTTGGGTGAACTATTCCTTTAAGTCTGCTCCTAGCTAGCAAAACTCTGTGGTATGAGACTTTCATTGAGCTTTCATGTCCAGCTAGGACAAAGACCCCTTGCAGTTAAACAGCAGAATGCAATATCACACAGAGAAGTTCTGATACTAGTGTGTATGAGTAAAATGGCATATTTCTCTTATGAAATTTTAGTTGTGAATGAAGGGCCATATATCCCATCTAGAGCAGTGACTCTGTGGACAGAGGTTTGTTAGTCACAGCACAGAAGTCCAGGACAGGAAGCTCAGGAACACCACCTGGAGCAATGTTAATACTAGCAAAAACATTCTCTTCAAGAAAGTCCCTCCCCCAGTTCTCTACCCACAATGCCTCTCTTCTATCTTGGGGTGCCTGACTCAGTGTTTTGCCCTGAGAAAGGGATCTAGTATCTGTCCACTTTGGTCTAGTATGAGCTAAGCTTGGCACACGCCAGTGACTCAGTCGTTGTCCAGGTCGAGTCTGAGTAAACCAACCTACATCCTGTGGGTCTGGCAGGAGCTTCTGATTTCCTCTGACTGCGCTCCACTGCATGCGTCTCTCCTGTTCTAAATAAAGAGCTGGAGAGCACGAGGCAGGGTGCGTATCAGCACACAAGACACAGCAAGCAACATGTAAATCTTTCATGCAAATCCCACTCGGGAAAACAGTATAGATCTTGCTAAAAAACATGCTCTATACATTCCACATTTCATATCGGCAAAGTACTTGCAGGGGTGAGATGCTACAAAATTGTGGTGTCCTACATATAGAGTATCAGGTGAGAGAGGGAGTGGGTGAGCAAAAGAGAGAGAGATCCAGCAGTGAAGGCTCTGGAACAAAGAGGGCAAGTCTATAAACAGATAAACCTGACAGAGAAAACCACACATGAATTAATGCAGTGGTGTGTTGTAGCTCCTCAACCTAGTTTCACTTTACAAAAACACCTACTTAAGCACTGGATTAGTACATTAGTCTGTGAGCCAACTTAATAATTAGGCCTGTGTACAGTTCATAAAGGAGTTGTTCAGTTCTTTTTTAACCACAGTTTCAGATCTAACAGTTAAGGATGGCCAATATATTTAATAATATATATTCTATATTATTTATTTGTCAATAGAAGCCATCATCATAAAAATCGTGATGAGCCCCAAATATTGTACTTGGATCATTAATGCCATAAAGATCCTTAAAGAGTCATCTCTTCCTTGATTTTGCCAACATAAAAAGGTCATACATACTATTGGGGCAAAATTTTGCCTAGTATAGGGATTTGCATTATTATTAAAAGATTAAGAAGAATGCACTGTAAGATATGAGAGAGAGAGAGAGAGAGAGAAAATGAGAACAATAGAAAAAGAGAGCAAATGAGAGGTTCTATAAAAGTCTTCCTGTTAATTTCAAACATAAAACCGATATGTATAATCTACAGTGACAGGATGACTCAGAGAGCTCACAGAGATTAGCAGAAGCATCATTCTCCTGGAACACAAGAGATGGAGAGTGAGTTTGAGACAGAGAGAGAGTGTAGGACAGAGAAAGAGAAACAAAAACCTCTTTATAATACAATGAAAGAATACAGTGACCACGAGCTTTCAAGCTCCAAAAAGGGCACAATAAGGCACTATAACAATAGTTCATATGACTTGTGCACTATATTATTTGAGTCTGTTTTGGGTCTTTTATGGTACGTTAATAAGCACACTGGCGGTACTTTATTGTCTTTTCAGGAACTGAACAGCCCTGGTCAAATAACTTAAAGGGGTAGTTTGCCGCTGTTAAGATGGTCTTTTAATAAAACTTGGCTGTCTATGCAGCAGAAATATGAAGAAATATTGAAATCGGTGCTATATGACTAGAGAAAACAGAGACAAGGGGCTGTGGCATTCTTTTACCAAAAACTTCGACACCCACAATGTGCTTTGATTTTGGCACACCCCTCTGTCGATTCGACTGCCCGTGGGCAGGAATACAAAAATGTGGAAGTTTAAGCTGTAGTTTTAACAAAAGCCCTGGAGCTGTCAAAAGACTTTTGCTGACAAATAAACGATGATACCTTGGCGGAGGTAATATCGAGAAAGAGTGCACTTTGTTTACACATAGTACACTAGCGACAGTGTAACAATACAACACTGGTTGAAATTCTACAAGCTTATCTTTTACAGTAATTCTCTGCAAAATATAGAAAGTCATATGAATTTAGAGTAACATTAGGGTGAGTAAATAATGCCATTGATTATCATCTTTAAGTAGACTATTTCCCTAATAGAAAACAAAAACAAACAAACTAGGCCATCCTTTTCCATTTTATCCTCACTTGAGTGTAATTTGCTGTCAGATCTGTCAGGGTTGGGGGCAAATACAATACACATTAAAACCTAAAAATCCACCCAAGCATATTGACACACATGCATTTGCGTGAATTGCTTGAAGCTAATGGCACGCCATTCAAGCATTTTATAGATAGCACTTTAATGATTTGTGAGCGACGGGGAAGCCTGGAGTCTGATTGCCTTATAAACACTGTTTAACTTACTGTTACATTTATGAGTGACAAAACTTCCCCTGAAGCCACAGCGGCAATGAGGAAGACGACCTCCTCCTGAGCCAGTGACTGGCAGACTATGGCTGATGAGGTTTTAATAAGGCACTCTGGCCTGAAGGGACTCTTTAACCTCAATAAAGAGGTTCACGTCCCTTCAGGATGAATCCTAATGCATTAGTAAAGCTGTGATTCAGCAGCGTTTGATGAAATTGCGTCTACCTGCTGGCACTCACCTGCGTGTCAATTTGCTGTGTTAGCTTAATAAAAGCCAATAGTCGTTCATCTGAACAAAATTTGATTTATGTATTTTACCCCAACAGCAAAAATCTTAATGTGCACATCTGAAGTGATTTCTTGGCTTGCGGCAGCAAATATGCATCAAATCAAAGATGCCTGTAAACACAAACTCCTGCACTAACTAGACAGCACATGGACATGCAGCCATTTTGTTGTTGTTTAGCGTCCTTTACACTGTGCCCTACTGAAAAAGACCATATGACTGTCTTTTTTCTGTGGAACACAAAAGGTGGCTATTTGAAGAATATCTTATAATAGAATATCTTATAATGCTTCCATTCAGTTTCTCCTTTTGTGTCCCGTGAAATAAAGTCATACAGATTTTAAATGACATGAAATTCAATCAATGATCACAATTTGTCATGTTGGTGGGAACGATATACTTTAAGGCTTTTAAAATTTGAGAAAAATAAACTATTCTGAAAAAAATTATCCGCAGCAGGCCACAGCGTCTCACAGCTAGACTGAATAGTGAAGACAAATGTGCATGTCCAGAAAACAGCTATGTCGAACTGCAGGAGCGGGGCACAAGTGAACACGCACAGCCTAGAAATATGCAGAAATCTGACAAGCGAAGAACACGTAAGCGCTGCAGCAAACTCAGAATCACTGAAGTGTTGTAAAGCATCCATCAAGTTGGCTGTTGGGCACTCAGACACACGCACGCTCCATTTAGAGATTAGGTGCAGTGGCTGCAATAAAACATCTCTCTGGAGGACTAAACTCTAATGGACGAGAGCGAGAGGGACAAAGAGATACAGAACGAGAGAAATTAATTTATGAGAAATGAGCAACAGACGCACCCTTTACCGACAAGCCCATAACTCTTACGTCAGTATGACATCATCATCATCAGGAAAGAGCTCATCCATTAAGGTTGCGCCATGACATCAATCAAAATGATTCATATTTCTGGCCAGTTCTTTCATGTCTGCACTACACTAATGCAACTAGCATGACTTGCATACGTCTTTGCACTGCATTTATTGAGCAACACTGTGGATTCGCTTGAACACGACCCCTTAAAACTGCTGTTTTTTTCTTAATGTTCAAATACTTGCTCCTGTTATACTAGCCTGAAAAGTGTAAACATTGTAGCACTTTTAAAACATTGCTCTATTTATTTCAGCAGTCCAACAGCAACATTGGAGAATGGCTTGGAAAACCTGTTTGGAAACAAGCATAATTTTTTGGAATTCTGCTTGGTGCCACTTGTAGAAAATGCAATTGTAGTCCCTCCGGTTCAAACCGCCCACTTTAAGTGGGACTCAAACCTGGGCCCGTCTGCATGGGAGACGGGCGCTCTAACAAGGAGGCTAAAGACCGCAGACTCTAGCGTTAGTGAGATCAGGGGAGTGAGGTTTACACACACAGCTGTAACTGGCCTATGTTTGTTACACAATCCTACATATTTTATGTAGCAATGTAAAAGTTTTAGGTGGCAAGCACACACCATTAATGCCAACGGCATGTTTTATTTATTTAAAATCCAGTAGGTAGAGTAGATGCAGAATCCCCCACCCCCCCCGGTGGCCCGGGGTAGCATTAAATATGTGTTCGATCGAAAATGCCCACAGGGTCAAAATAACAATAAAAACACAAACTCCTGCGCTAATTGGACAACAAGAGGCCTTTTCGCTGTCGTTTAGTGTTTGAGCTTACAATCATAATGAGGCAGAGACAGAAAACAAAGGCTCAGGGTGGATTCCCCAGATTATCTTTCCTAAACCCAGTGCTGGAATATACTGCAGTGCTAATAGTGTCAATTGTCTTTCCTTTTCAAGCAGCATATGATGTAACTGTTTGAGACAGAGAGCAGCTTTCTTACTCTAAACACCATTAATCTTGAAATAAACTTCCTGTTCAGCTGTATGACGTGGGAGGAGAAATGCTACATGTCATGGCAGAGCTCTGTTTGGACTTTTTATAGTATGGATCGGAATATCTTAGATCAAATTAATCATACAAATTGTAAACACGTTTTTTTTTTAATCTATTTGTCTTTTGTTGTCATCTTTGCTAGGTTACTCATAAAAAAAGCTTGTTTAATGATTCAAGGCTACTAACTACCTAAAGCAGAGATTAATTATAGAGCTGCTTGGAACAAGAGCCTAAAACCTCCAGAAGAGAACTTTGACAGACCCATTTTTGTCTTTTTTCCATACTGTAAAAAAGTAAGTCCAGTCCTTTTTAAGCACTGGTAAAACACACTACAAGTTTCTTCTAAGAGCTCAAGGAAAGAAGTTAATCAATGTCTGTCAAAAGCTAAAGAGATCTGCAAAAATGTATGGTTGCAGGACCAAATATCACATTACAAATTCACATGTTGCAAAAAAGTTACACCAATATTTTCCCCCACCCACACATAACGTCATGAGTCTGAGCTCTTTTACAGGCCTCAGGATGTCCCTCATTGCCTCTATAAACAAGTAACAAAAAACTCCTTCATAGTTCATGGCTGTCTGCAGGCATCTTAAAACAGCTCCTGTGAGCTCAATGTTGTGATTCCCAGCGTGACTCAGATTGTCTCCCTGCATGATAACCATCCTAACATCTTTCTGGATCTGTCCTGGATATCTGGAGATCTGCATTATATCAGCATCTCATTGTATGAAACTACTGGGGGGCTGACGAGACTGTTGGTCTATCTGTGGAGACTTTTTAAACTCTCTCACATTGGGGAGAGTCTAAACTTTCTCTCAATGATGAGAGTTACCCATCATCATAGTGTTTTTATTAGGAATTTGAGGACTGTACCAGTTAATTTCCAAGCAAATTAAATTCTTTCCTGTTCAGACTCAGAATTGATGCCTAATGCTTTAAGTATTCAGTGAATGAAGAGTAGTGATTGTCTCAGAGAGATGTGGACTGCAACGTGAGGCTGTATGAGCAATGCCTGAAGGACTTTGGAAGAGAATGAGCTACTGCAATGGCCCACATTGCAGAATTCCATTCAACAACCCTAGTCTGGGAGCTCAACCAATGAGACGCCTACCTGGTTGTCTTGGCAACAGGTGGCCCATCAGGTTTAGGAGAGCCAGTGGTGCTGGTCTTGGTGGTGGGCCTTGAAGTTGGAGCTAGGTTGAAAGATGATGGTAAGGGTGTTTAATAACATTGAACAAGATAAATACAGACAGTTAATTTGAAATTTAATAATGTGCTTTCTTGAAAAAAAAATAGCCTTCATCAGGGCTCTCCAACCAGGCTTCTGGAGAGCTACAGTCCTGCTGATTATAAACACACCTGAACCAGCTAATCATGGTTTTCAAGGTTACCTGAAAATTACAGGCAGGTATGTTGGAACAGGGCTGGAAATTAAGTTTGCAGGACTCCAGAACTATGTTCAAAATGGCCCCCCATACCCTCATTCACTATTCCCTACATTACTCCACTAATATAGTCCACTTGAAGGAGTGAACTAGTAAACTTGTGAGTGAATTCGGACACTAAGTGCACCGGAAGAGCTGCCGCTTTTGTATAGTTGTGCTTGCTGTTTAATACTGGCAGCTCCAGTAGTAATGAAAAGATTTATCTTGAACTCTGTCATCGAAACTCGATAACATCTACTATGGTTTCGGACACCATTACAAATGGCTGTCTGCTCAAACAGTGCCCTATTTAAGGGTATAGAGCAGGGGTGGGCACTTCCAGTCTTGGAGGGCCACTGTCCTGCAGAGTTTAGCTCCAACCCTGATAAAACTCACATGTCTGTAGCCTTCTAGTAATCCTTAAGACATTGATTAGCTGGTTCAGGTGTGTTTGATTAGGGTTGGAGCTGAACTCTGAAGGACAGTGACCCTCCAGGACTGGAAGTGCCCACCCCTGGTATAGAGGGTGATTTCAGACACAGCCCAGCTCTCCAGGAGAAGGGTTGGAGACACCTGGCCTTCACTGAACTTATGCTGTAATCAAGAAGCTCAGATTAATCTTTTGATTTACCTGTCGGTTTTGGTTTAGATTTCAGACCATTAGCTGGTGCAGCAGGGGCTTTCTTGATGGGCTGCGCTGTTCCTGTTGTCTTCACGCCATTGGCTGGAGCACTGGCCGGTCTCGCCGTCCCCATCGGCTTCTTCTCAGCCACCTTGGCAGGGGTCTTGGTTGTGGGTGCAGCAGTAGAGCCAACTGGTTTTTTAGAGGCAGCAGAGGTTGAAGTTTTCTTCTCCAGGCCTCCTGTCGTGGTCTTTTTGGTGACGCCATTAGCTTGCGACTTCTGTGCCCCGTTTGTTAGACGGCTTTGACCAGTGGTGGGACGGGAGCTGGTTGTGGATGCCTTGGTACCAGCGGTGGGTGTCTTTGTTTTGGCAGGAGCCTTCGTCTTAGCTTTGGGGTCTGCAGGCTTGTCCTTTCCAGTCTTATTGGTTGCAGAAAGTGCCTCTGTTGGCTGTGGTTCACCTTCTGTTTGCGTTGTGGGCAAAGCTTGGTCCTGAGCTTCACCCACTGGCGCCACCTCGATCACAGGACCTGCATTTAATGCTTCCATTGGCTCCATTGTTGCCGTGTCAACACCATCCGGTTTCATCTTGTCCTAGTCCTGGAGGTCCGTCTCAGCAGAAGAGAAATCAGGAACCCAGGACTCAGTGCACTAGTTGTCTACTGATATCAGACGGCCTAAGACTGACCTGAAAACAAAAGCAACAAAAGAGTTATAGTCTGATTTGAGACTTCAGACAATAAAGAACAAGCCTGAGCAAGACAGAAGTCTGTACACCCTCTCACTGGCAGACGGACCTAAGAGAACAATCAGATAAAGAATGAGGTTTGGTTAACATGCAAATGCTTGAAGAAACCGCTTAAGAAAGCGATTAGGAATGAAGTAAAGAGCCTGCTGTGCCGAGGGAAAACAACAACTGATTCAGAGCTTGTGGATCTGTTTAAACTGTAACCAAACTGAATTAAATCCACACAAGATGTTGTTTCCAGCTATTAGGAGCGATGGTTGGCATACGATTACAGCTGTCATTAATACAGTTTTACATTTGGAAAGACATCTATCATAAGATTATTTTGGTGCTATTTTTTGTGTAAAAAATATCTGGGGTTTTAAAACCCTTTGGGGGAATTCCTAATTGCTAACTACTAGCAAAGCAGCAATGCCAGATGCATTACCCACAATGCCTTACTGAAGCAGATGTTGTTTGCATGATTTAAGAGCAGCAGCTCCACAGCAAAGTTCATCCAGTGGAAGAGGCCAACAAAAGGAAGTGGCTTGGCTCAAGGGAGCATGGGAAAAAAAATAACTGAGTAAGAGTAACACTGAAAACGCACACTCATAAAGCAGACATCAGTGTCACCGGACACCTCGCCCTCATTATATCCCAGAGCTCCAAAATCGCCCAGTTTCTTTCTGAGGTCAACATTCATTCCTCCACCCCTCGGACTCATTCTGCCCATTACAAAATCTCCTCAGTTAGTCCTCACACAGATGGTCCAGGCAGCTGAGCATCCCAAATGAGAGAAACTTGGGGGAGGGGAACAGAGAGAGTGATGGAAAAGAGAGAGAAAGCCCCAGGGAAAGGACGCATTTTATATATGCTGCCAGATATGAGAAAATAGAGATGAAAAGATATATTATGTCTTAGACAGAGATCTATCTATGGCCATCAAGTACTGATAGGAATTGTGCATTTGATGACATTAACAATGACCACATTGACTTGCGAACAACTGTTCACATGGCAAATGAACAATAGTAGACCTCAGATCATTCGCTTTGTTCCAAAACAGGGACTTAAATTGTTACAATGATGCATGTTCTTCTTGGTTTGATTCAGTTTTCAACTGCAGTAACTAACATGCTCAGAATCAAACATTTTACACACCACATTTCCCATTATGAATTATGATTAGCAGTTACGTCTCATCACACTGGTACCCAGTTTGCGCGTGTCTAAATTAGTTGCTTATATTTACAAAATGAGCCTACAATAGCAAAACTAAGCCCTTTTAATAAAAATAAAGGCCCATGTTTAATAAGAATGTTCACAGAACTAAATGAAAATGTTTAGTGAAATTAGAAAATATTTAAGAGATCTAAGAGATTAGTTGTATACATGTTCTCCTATACATATATTTTGTTCTAATGTCACAAGTAATAATCTCAAGGTTTACTGGGTTTTACACGATTCTTTTGTAGTGTGGTTTTGGTGAAGTTTACTAAAGTAAACATCGTCACCTGTGTACTTTACTTCTCACCGCTGTTTCCTGATGGTTTATAGAACAATTACTCCGAGTCGCCCTCTGTCGTTTCAAAGAATAGTACAACGGCGAGCATGTCAAGTATAAACGGCTCGTCCGTTTGGGGAGGAGCGCGTGCAGTCACCGGAGGATCACGCTGCAGATCCAGGCGAAACTATAAACAAGGCTTAAATTAACCCAACTAAGGGAGAAAACGCGCAAGGTTACGAATCAAGCAATCCAGGTATGAAAACGCCTTTAGAGGAGGAAGAATCTGTCGCTCCAGCCAAAATATTACATGCACACACTTTCCTAGTTCTGGAGACACAAAACCTGCTACATTTACAATACGCAATTGCAAAAAAAGTAACTATATGGTCGTATTAAATAATGCATTAGTTAGTAATGAAGAACATATTGACACTATATGATAATTGAAATGAGCTGGATGACATCACCGTTTTCACTAGAGCGGCTGTACAGCCGAATCAAATTCTGTTGCATTATTTTCCTGTTACCACTGTGAAGCTGCTTTGAAACAATTGCCATTGTAAAAAGCGCTATATAAATAAAGGTGATTTGATTTGATTTGATTTCACTTCAGAGAGCTTACGGGCTGTTTTCTCTGATGAAAAACACCTCCTCTAGATCACGTCTATTTTAATATTGCTTATAAATACAGGCTTTGTTGTATCCGCTCTACCCCTTCTGACTGTTTTTTTTCTCTTGCTATTGATCCAGTTTGGAATGATAGATGGGAATCAGCCTGTGAGAACGTCAGGTGGTGGAGAGCTGAAGAGATTAGAGGGGTAAACAGCCTCCTTCCGAAAGGAAAACACACTCACCATCACATGCCCTTACGACCTTAATGATCCTGCTGAGGGATATAGACAGCTTCCTCTGCATGTAAACAATAGTGACCCGGGGGGGGTCAGAAGCCTGTGGTGTCCATCTAATTCTGGGGGGAGGATCTGACCTCTTCTGACTTCTGATGACCTACAAAGTGGCTGATTTCAAGTATGAAAAAATTAAACTGATTAAAAGTTAAAGTATATAATCTCTTATCTGAATTTTTTTTTAAAATGACATTTTTTTATCATCCCTCAATAACTCGGTTTTTATTAATGAACATAGTTACTGAAATGTCTGGAATCACAAAATGAATTATGGTTAATGAATCAGTACTCCCAGATTGTGTTTAAAAACAAGCAGCTTTGTCATAATTACTGCAGAAATACCCCAAATGTCTTAAATAGGGAACCTACATAGTGGGGGCCTTGGGGGGGGGGGGGGGCGATAAGATTGAGAACCATTGCTTTAGGAAACCTAATGGCCTACAAAATCTACTAAATCTGGTGATATTCACAATGTCACTTAATATAAAACCCAGCTCTAGGGAGCACCACATGGAGAGAAAAGGACCAGAAAAGGTAAATGTGGTGGCTTTGTGACCTTACAAACATAAGACCCATCGTACCTACAAACCCTCTTACCCACAAACCCTCTTACCGATACTCCGTCACTCTCAGGGACGAACCTGCACACGCTTCATGCTTAATGCCTCATCCAATTATTGTAACCAATCCTTGTGCAGGATCCTAATGCTCCTGAATGGATGACTCCGCTCTTAACAGCAGCCGGGCGAGAAGCGCTCATCCCCTGAAGACCCACATATGATGTAAACAAACACTGCATACACAGACACGTCGCATACCTTCTAGAAGCAGTATTTTTGGCAGGTCTCCAGCGACGGCGCATCAGAGTCTTTTAATTGTCCCGCCGCAGAACCGCAGATCACCCTCATGCTAATCGGGTCATCGCCGCATTGTAACAGCAAAATGCACTTTGGCCTCTTTATCTGAGGGCAAAGCACAACACAGCCCTGTGCATGCATGCATGCATAATTGCATTTCTAAGTCCTGCATTGTGCCTTAAAAAGTCCCCTGTGAGCAAAGCTCGCTTCTCACAATCAGCTAACCGCTGCGGCACAGCAGGTGCTAACAGGCTAATGCCATCTTAGCTTTAGCCACTCTGGGCCAAACCGACATCTCTAAAAACTAAAGAACAAGAAATCAAACAAGCCAGCAAACTGCAAAATCTGAAAGGCTCACTATAGGAAATGTTTTTTTCCCCCTCTGATTCGCAATCAATGGAGAGATTGTGCTGGGATGAAGCGCAAATTTGCACACCGCTGGGATGCTGCATGAATCGCATGGCTTCTCCCGGCCCGTTTGCATGCACTGGGGACATCGCTGTTGGCGGCGGGGCCTCTGATTTGGCGTTTGGTCAGAGGGCTGACTAATTTGTCATTTGTCACAGTTTAGGATTTCACATATCAAATCTGTCCGGCCAATACTCCATTGTGCCTCGGCTCAGATAATACACACTTAAAAAAATTAAAGATTTATGCATTTAATTTCCATGTATATTTTCCATCCATTTGGATTACACAGTTTTAACTAATAAACTAACTTATAACCAATAAAATGAACATAAACTTAATGTGATATTTGTCGAAATGTAAAATTTCTGTAATAGTACTAAAATGGTGACACTTTCATATGTTAACATTAGTTAATCTCAACATTTACTAATACATTTTTAAGATCAAAAGTTGCATCTGTCAACATTAAAGCACTGAACTAACATTCCACAGCTAGCCATATTTTAACCATGTTCATACTTTTTAACTGAATACATGTAATTGTTTTCATAATGAACCGATCAATACTAATTATAAGCAATGTGAATAAATGCATTCTGATGATGATTATTTAAATAAAAATAAAAGATGCAAATATGCCATTATTTTTTGAGTGCAGAAATCATACCCGTTTTATTTATGACTGACAAAATGCGTCACATTTAGATTATTAGTTTGTTTTGTTAAAACTGTGTAATCCCAATGAATGGATTTTTTATATGAAATTCAAATAAAAAAAAATCTTAAATTTAGGCCTAAGTATTTTAATTTTGAGTACAGCATCTTTATGCACCCTCTAACCCCCCCCACCCCGTGCCCTCCGGAGGTTGCAGAAGTCTCCTGTCTATCAGTCAAAAACAAGGGAACACTGGCTCTATTCAGAAAGGACCACCACAAACAGGGGCACCGGGTCTCCTTGTCGGGGCTGGGCAGTAAAAGCGCGGTTTGCTGGTTGAGAAGAAACGCGCTGGTCTAAAGGGTAAAGGATTTGAGTGAGAATCCGTAATCAAATTCATCAGGCACATTCTGAACATTCAGAATAAAGTGAGAATAAAACCCCATCTCAAATCTCATATGCTAATAAAATCCATTAAAAGCTACAGCAGTGAGGAAACGAACTATGAATTGATTTGCAGGGTACATTAGTGGTAAAAAATCAAATGTATTTAGATGATAATTGCTATTTAAATCGATAGCTATGCTCACTGTTCACTGTTTTTGTTTCCTCCATCAAATCTGAGCAAAACACCTCATTCAAATCTTTACGAACATTCATATTTGATCATTTTATGACCCCAGGCTAAATTAAAGAATTATTAAATTAGACAACAACAAAACAAGACTTAGTTCTCTGAAATGTTACATTTAAGTATGTAAATGAGGCATTACCTAATTAAATATGCACTAAGTTGCATAAATTTCCAAAACAGAAATCATTGAAAGCCAGGTTTAAAATTCTTGTTTAATTTTGTTGACATATTAGAGATAAAGGTTGGGTTTTTGGATATCAGAAAATGGCCAGAGAAAAATATATATTCGCCATGTTTTTAGTAATAAAATGTTCATTGCTAAAATGAATCACAAAAAAGTTCTTCAAACCCTCCATTCATCATATAATGCAAGCCTTCTCTACAGCAGCGCAAGCAAAAGCCTGACTCAAGGTGTGACTGAGGCCTGTGTCACAGAACCGCTTTCATGAGTCCATGAATAGTCCATTGGCCGTTGGTGTCCATAACACAAACAAAATTACATAATAGCACTCAAGAGGGGACGGCGTCTTAGTCGCATCTGTGTGGAGATACTGGTTCCCTCTCTATCATCACATGACTCTGAGCGGCCCTGACTGAGCCCATTATACAGCGCACACACGCCGAGATGAAGTTGGACGGCCCGAGGTGCATTGCAATGAAACAAGTCACCAAAGAAGGGATTGTTGGGGTGGTGGCCCTCACGGAGGAGTGAAAAGAGGATGGACACACATGGAGGCACATGACAGGACCGCTGCTGTCCAAGCTGACAAAAGACACTTTACTGCCCCCGCTGTCGAGATTGCGATCATGGCCAGCGCATTCCCAAAACACCCTTGGCCAAAGGTTGGGAAGCCGCTCTGTCCAACACACAAAAACAAACAGATCAGCCCATTCAACAGAACAATCCGCGAGCAGAGCGAGGAGAGGAAGGTAGTGACGTCAGGCTGTAAGAAACCACTTTGAGACCATTACCCTCAGGGGACTTGATGGAAACAAAACTAATGGCCATTGAGACTAAACTAGCAGTGATTGAAGAAGCTTTTCCTGCCTGAGGCACCAATAACTATTGGTCAGATACCTGGACAGCATCCAGGTGATGAAGAGGTAATCCCTGTACTGTAAGGAAGATTTACATAAGGTTTCTGGAACATATGCTATGCCTGGGAGTAAGACACTCGACGACTGTCTGGATGTAACAGATTAGTGACCTACAAAGGAACACTTATAGGCCATTTGCTTGCGTACTGTCTGTATCCTACGGAGACCCTAAAGGGGACATTGTGATGGAAAAAGCTATTGTGTTTGCTCGCCAAAACTATTGCGCTCTATTGTAAAACTTTTGACTTCCCCCAAGAAACTTTGTATTCACTCACAAAACTTTTGCCTCTTCCAAGAAACTTTGCGTTTACGTGCAAAACTTTTGCCTTCTCCCAAGAAACTTTGCGTTTACGTGCAAAACTTTTGCCTCTTCCAAGAAACTTTGAGTTTACGTGCAAAACTTTTGCCTCTCCCAAGAAACTTTGCGTTTACGTGCAAAACTTTTGCCTTCTCCCAAGAAACTTTGCGTTTACGTGCAAAACTTTTGCCTTCTCCCAAGAAACTTTGCGTTTACGTGCAAAACTTTTGCCTCTTCCAAGAAACTTTGCGTTTACGTGCAAAACTTTTGCCTCTTCCAAGAAACTTTGCGTTTACGTGCAAAACTTTTGCCTCTTCCAAGAAACTTTGCGTTTACGTGCAAAACTTTTGCCTCTTCCAAGAAACTTTGCGTTTACGTGCAAAACTTTTGCCTCTTCCAAGAAACTTTGCGTTTACGTGCAAAACTTTTGCCTCTTCCAAGAAACTTTGCGTTTACGTGCAAAACTTTTGCCTCTCCCAAGAAACTTTGCGTTTACGTGCAAAACTTTTGCCTCTTCCAAGAAACTTTGCGTTTACGTGCAAAACTTTTGCCTCTTCCAAGAAACTTTGCGTTTACGTGCAAAACTTTTGCCTCTTCCAAGAAACTTTGCGTTTACGTGCAAAACTTTTGCCTCTTCCAAGAAACTTTGCGTTTACGTGCAAAACTTTTGCCTCTCCCAAGAAACTTTGCGTTTACGTGCAAAACTTTTCCCTTCTCCCAAGAAACTTTGCGTTTACGTGCAAAACTTTTGCCTCTTCCAAGAAACTTTGCGTTTACGTGCAAAACTTTTGCCTCTTCCAAGAAACTTTGCGTTTACGTGCAAAACTTTTGCCTCTTCCAAGAAACTTTGCGTTTACGTGCAAAACTTTTGCCTCTTCCAAGAAACTTTGCGTTTACGTGCAAAACTTTTGCCTCTCCCAAGAAACTTTGCGTTTACGTGCAAAACTTTTGCCTCTCCCAAGAAACTTTGCGTTTACGTGCAAAACTTTTGCCTTCTCCCAAGAAACTTTGCGTTTACGTGCAAAACTTTTGTCTTCTCCCAAGAAGCTTTGCGTTTACGTGCAAAACTTTTGCCTTCTCCCAAGAAACTTTGCGTTTACGTGCAAAACTTTTGCCTTCTCCCAAGAAACTTTGTGTTTACGTGCAAAACTTTTGCCTTCTCCCAAGAAACTTTGCGTTTACGTGCAAAACTTTTGTCTTCTCCCAAGAAGCTTTGCGTTTACGTGCAAAACTTTTGCCTTCTCCCAAGAAACTTTGCGTTTACGTGCAAAACTTTTGCCTTCTCCCAAGAAACTTTGCGTTTACGTGCAAAACTTTTGCCTCTTCCAAGAAACTTTGCGTTTACGTGCAAAACTTTTGCCTCTTCCAAGAAACTTTGCGTTTACGTGCAAAACTTTTGCCTCTTCCAAGAAACTTTGCGTTTACGTGCAAAACTTTTGCCTCTTCCAAGAAACTTTGCGTTTACGTGCAAAACTTTTGCCTCTCCCAAGAAACTTTGCGTTTACGTGCAAAACTTTTGCCTCTCCCAAGAAACTTTGCGTTTACGTGCAAAACTTTTGTCTTCTCCCAAGAAGCTTTACGTTTACGTGCAAAACTTTTGCCTTCTCCCAAGAAACTTTGCGTTTACGTGCAAAACTTTTGCCTTCTCCCAAGAAACTTTGCGTTTACGTGCAAAACTTTTGCCTCTCCCAAGAAACTTTGCGTTTACGTGCAAAACTTTTGCCTTCTCCCAAGAAACTTTGCGTTTACGTGCAAAACTTTTGCCTCTTCCAAGAAACTTTGCGTTTACGTGCAAAACTTTTGCCTTCTCCCAAGAAACTTTGCGTTTACGTGCAAAACTTTTGCCTTCTCCCAAGAAACTTTGCGTTTACGTGCAAAACTTTTGCCTCTTCCAAGAAACTTTGCGTTTACGTGCAAAACTTTTGCCTCTTCCAAGAAACTTTGCGTTTCTCTTTCTTTCAAAATGTTTGCATTTTCCCAAGAAACTTCGCGCTCGCTTGCAAAACATTTTGTATTTTTTGTAAGCAGACAAAGTTTCTTGGTGGAGTGCAAAATTTTTGCGAGCAAACTCAAAAGCATTGAAATACAATCTCATATTTTTCCATCACCATATCCGCTTAGTTTTGATTGTAGGTTAAATGTACACCATCAACCAGCTTTTCATGACTTGACATGCAGAGCACAGCGCAAAATCGAAACATTGCATTTTTTGGGACTTAATTTTGCATAATTCGCCATTTCGCAATTCGCCAATTACATAGAATTCGCATAATTCTATATAATTGCAAAAAATGCAGTACTACTTAAAGTTATTTACACATTAGTGTGATAAAGAAACATGCATGAATAAAAAAAAAATAAAGCACGGGACATGCTTGAGGTTAAAAAGAGTCTTTAAGTGCAAAAAAGCACAAAATTTGGAAAGACAAAAATAAATATTCTTTCTACATTATTTTTTTTTTCTATTGTATAGCTAGCACCATAAATAATATGGTAAATGTAGTTTATAAAAAAAAAAAAACCACAAAATGTTATGCAAATTACATAAAAAAAATCAGTGACAAAAAAATATATATTGTAAATTCCTGGTTGGACTGAATGTATGTCGGACAGATATTTTTGATTGTTATGACATGCATCTTTTTAAGACGACATAGCAAATTAAAAACTTTTCTGTGTTGCTGCAGTCCGTCTAGTGGTTTGTGAACATGAGCGCATCCATTATAAAAGGCCCCTAAAACAGCACTGTAGTTTACTGAAATGCAATCAAACTATCCAAATAAAAATTCTGGAAATTGTGCATCAATCTGACACACAATGCCAGAGAAAGGTCACATGACCAAGGGAGCTGGTACCAGCACCTCTGTCCAGCCAGTGCACAGCAGCGAGAAACATCGCAACCAGCGGCGGACCAACACGGTCCCCTGGGGACAGGGAGATTAACACATGACAGAGCTTGTTAACTTAGGACAAAGCATGATGCTAATCCTGTGTGATCCTCCGATGGACACCCGCAGAACGGGATGCACACAGGACACGGGCCAGATATGTGCGCCAGCATGTGTACCATGCCACCTGGCGAAGAGAATTAGAGGAGAAATTATGAGATGAGAAGGATATTGATCATAGAGAGAAAGCGCAGTGGTCGCAGCACAGATGGTGGTACTGAGAAGTGCATTAGCAGAACACGTGGGCCTGCTGAAATTGGAAGGTTTGGGCGTAAAGGGGCCTTTTAACTAATTTGTAATTTGAGGAGCTGCTCGATTCTATTATCTACGGTGAGCACAAAAAGAGCCAAATTACATAAGAGCTGATAAAATCCAGCTGGTGGGGTTTCGATCAATGACATCTGATAGTGTGTTTGTTTGTGACAGCATGGCCACAAACGTCATCTGTACTAGACAATAAACATGCCCTTCATCGAACAGGAGGAAGTGACACTCACTCCACAGGAAATGACTGTACCTTTAAGAGGATTATCCTTCTGCTCACAGCTGACCAGCACCTTCCAGATGGACTCTGAGCCTCTGTTCTGACTCAACAAATAAAACTTTATAACATGCCCGTTGGTGAAATGCAAATCTACATGAAGCTGTATACAACCAAACATTGGTCTTAGTCTGTGATGGTTGGGGATCTCAGCTGGTAAATCCATAGGAATCTTTTCACTGTTGTGGCTTTGAGCAAAAATATTCACCCCCCGGTTGCTCAAGACAGACTGTTTCTGTGCTAAAATACATTGTAAGCTGCTTTGGATAAAGACTCTTTTAAATAATAATATCCCGGAGGAAATGTATATTGCTCGGGTTGTTTCATGCAACTATCAACATCTTAGATTTCTCTAGAAATAAAAATGAGTTATTTTTGGCATACGTAATTATAGAGCTATAATTACAAGAGTCCACTACAATACACTTCCATTTGTTAACATTAGTCTAACCCACAAGCATTTACTAATTATAGTTAATGTAAATTTCAACTTACTAATACTAAATTAAAATAAAAAGTTAATATTATTTAATGAACTAACATGAATGTCAATGGACATTTAGATTAATAAACACTGCAACAAATGTGCTGTTTATTGTTATTTAATGTTAGTTAATGCACTAATGGGACCTTATTGTAAAAACTTACCAATAAAATAATGTGGACAGCTATTTGGATCATTTGATCTTGAAATAATTTGATGAGAAATGTTCATAATAATTTGGCACCTTGAGCACAATTTGAGACATTGAGATCCCTTCTGAAGAAGCATATGAAATTATTGGACTATTTAATTTTTGGACTAAAAAATCTCACAGACATATATTGAAGACCAGAATATCAGAAAATTGGGATGAGCCAGTATGCTATGCAACCACCCAAAACACACAATGCTTGCACAAAACTCAAGTTTATTTTGGATGCTAAAGGAAAAATGAGTCTCATACCTTTATAATGTAGGTTGACATTTTCCACTGAGGCCTACGGCATCAAGACACCTAGTTTTCAGGATTTTTAAAATATGGAATTTCAGACACTGCATGTGAACTGTAACCTTTATAAATGCAGTGGGGTCGATACATCCATTAGTAAATTGCAGCACCCCATGAAATTGGTGACTCTCTCAAAGACGCCATTCACTGAGTGACATCTGCCAAGGCTAGAACAAAGGATACTGAGCCAAAATGCATCAAGACAGGAACGCATGTCTGCTCTGATATAATGTTGCTCCAGACTGAGTTTAGCACAGCGAGAGCGCTACAACTGCACAGCAGACGTGTTTACAGAAAGCTGAACCGTAACCACAAAACACACCCCAAAAAAGAACTCCGAACGCAACAAACCCTTCAGAAAACCACAGCTGCAACACAATATCCCATCCAAACAGAGCCAACTGTCCTCTGACAACTGCTCAGCCCCGAGAGTGCTATCTTTACCGGAGGAGGGAGAATTATCAGAAAACGACAGATGACACAGGAAAACCACTGTAACTGCGTCTTGAGACAACGAGTGTTCACTACACTTTCAAATATAAAGGCTCCAAAAAGACTGTTTTCGTATGCAACAGAAGAACCAATTTTTTGTTCTTTCAGTGAACAGTTCTTAAAGGGATAGTTCACCCAAAAATGAAAATGTACTCACCGTCAAGCCATCCTAGGTGTATATGACATTCTTCTTCCAGACGAATACAATCAGAGTTATATTAAAAAATGTCCTGGCTCTTCCAAGCTTTATAATGGCAGTGAATGGCAGCCCATAAAAGTGCATCCATCCATTATAAAAGTAATCCATACGGCTCCAGGGGTTAATAAAGGCCTTCTGAAGTGAAGCGATGCGTTTGTGTAAGAAAAATATCCATATTTAACACGTTATAAAGTAAAATATCTAGCTTCTGCCAGACCGCCTTCTGTATTCAACTTCGACGCATGACTAGGATGTAGTGCAAGCGTTTTGAACTGTGAGAGGCGCTACGTTTTCTGACGGAAGCTAGATATTTTACTTTATAACGTGTTAAATATGGATCTTTTTCTTACACAAACCCATCGATTTGCTTCAGAAGGCCTTTATTAACCCCCCGGAGCCGTGTGGAGCACTTTTATAATGGATGGATGCACTTTTCAAATGGTCTTCCAATTTTGGGCTGCCATTCACTGCCATTATAAAGCTTGGATGAGCCATGGACATTTTTTAATATAACTCCGATTGTATTCGTCTGAAAGAAGGATGTCATATACACCTAGGATGGCTTGAGGGGGAGTAAATCATGGGCTAATTTTTTTATTTTTGGGTGAACTAACCCTTTAAAAGAACCATTATTTCTTAGTGTGAAGAACAAAAAATGTGTTTAAAAATCTAAAAGAACCTTTTTCTACTATATAGAACCTTTGTGGTGTTCCATGGATGTTAAGCCCGGGACATCATGTCGACGTCAAAGAACTAGCAGCGATGAAAGCCGTGCATCTCGGCCAAAAAGCTGCTCTTCTGTGCCTGTGTGTAAAAAAATATCTGTCTATATCAGCAGGTATCAATAGTCTGTTTTGTCAGTCAAAAAGGGAAACTAAAAGTAGGACTGCAGATATACAAACCATAAACAAAGCTTGCTTACCATTTTAAATATCAATCACTCTTTCCTTCCAGTCGTCTCATGTTATTATGAAAGCTTTCAAATGCTCAGGTAAGATGATGTAAAATTACAACAGCCTTCTGTCTGTACCGTCTTGACTTCTTTGCTCGTTTTTATCACTTTCGCTTTTATTCTCATGCACTGACTCGTTCTTCAAGCTGAACAGCCAATCAGAGTTCTCTCTCTCACCGACGGCCCAACACCCCCAAAAAACCTGACGCCATCCAACTAGAGCCAACAGTGTGGAACACACTGAAAAAAACTAATCCGTCCTCAAAAACGCCGACATTGGCTTGGTGTGTCCTGGCCTTTAAAGGCTCTTTGTGGAACCATCGATGCCACCTTTATTTTTAAGAGTGTACAATGAGCAAGCAAACGTTGGTGGGCCACATAATGCATACTCTCATTCTCTTATGTCACTTTAGATATTCATAAACAAGAATCTGACCTTTCTGATGTCATTTTCTGTAATTTGTTCTCTAGCAAAGCCAATCCCACCCCCTGTTCCTCATACAGTCACGCTACCCATCATGCCATGACACATTTATAATTGCTGGCAATGCCACCCCCCAAGAGCCTAATCCCTGTAGGCCGGAGTTAGACAGCCACAGCATTGTACCGGGATCATAATATGACAGAACAATGACACTGGAACAAAAATGGATCTGAAATAATTAGAGAGGTTTGACCTTGCATATTCTGAATATACACTGACATCTTAAAATAGTCTGTATTACTGGAATTTTTTAATCCTTCCTAAAATTATATACAATATCCCAAACAAAAGCAGAAGAGATAGATCTGATGTACCCTGACTGGAGCTGTGAGATGGAGGCCTCGGGGGGTCGAGGCGTCCGTCTTAAACCTTTTGTTTGCCGAGAGAAGGGAGAAGGGAACTATTAAGCAAGACAATAGGATGAACTGACTTACAAAGCCAAGATTTAGCAGCAGGAGAAGCCAAACCAAACTGCACCTGCTGTGAAACCCATCATTTTGACTCGAGTTGCGCAGGGATTTGAGAAGAAAGCAATGCCAAGAAACCACCCTGTTGATTTTCACTGGCCCTAAACCGTATAGAATGAGAAATACCCCACAAGCCCTATGCATAGAGGTCACCCGGGATCCTCTCTAAACTCAAAGTACATTTCTAAAAAAAAACAGTCAGATTAATCACTCCTGGTTGTTTTTTTATATGCAGAAACATCAATACTTCACAGTAGACCATCGAATGATATCGAGCTGCTGGTTGTTAACTGAGGTCTGTATCTCTTAGAAATGAACAGGGTTTAGACAGATAATCAGTGGGCGTGTATTTTGGAAGGTTGGGTCCCTTAATTAATTCCTGCGGTATCATTACACTCGCCTCTATTGGCGTTGATGGTTCCATGAAGCACCTTTAACATCCATGGAATCTTTCCAAAAGGTTCTTTATAGTGTAAAAAGATTCTTTAGATTTTAAAAAATTCAAACTAAGAAAATAATGGTTCTTTTTAGAACTGTTTGCGGAACTAAAATGGTTCCATGGCATCGCTGCGAAAACTCCCCATTTGAACCTTTATAATATAGTTTATATATTTACATTCTAATAAGATCCAGTATAATAAAGCCTACATATACTGGCACATTCAGTCACTTTATATATTATATATGGACCGCGGCGGGTTTTTATACCAATATAGACCGAAGAATAGACGGGGGTCATATTGTATAAATGAATATATTATTTAAACCGGGTGGTTGAATATATTGTGTATAAAGCGGGTGAGTGAATATATTGTATGTGGAGCGAGCGGGCGGGTGCTGGTGGAGGAGGCGCAGAACAAAAGAGCTCGAGTGAACGGACGAGCGGAAAGTTTCATTGGCATCTGATCCACAAAAAAAACATAACACTTAGGAAAACTGTATTATAATTTCTTCTTCATCATCTGTCAGCGCAATATGTGTTTTCTGAACGACTGTCCGTGATTAAATTCGGCCACAGTACGAGTGGGTTTGCCGTCACCGCCCAGACATCCACCATTGAAACGGACTGAAAGGATGAACAAGGCAACACGGAATAAAAGAAGACAATATAATCCCGGTTAACACGCAATAAAAGAGCTAAAATGACTAAACAGGTTGCGTGAGAGAGATTTAAGCCTATAAATCAAACCGGTGTGAAACCTGATCGCTTCAGTGGCATTTTCATCTGATGATCTCATTTATTCCGCCGGTAGGCTACTTGTATTATAATGAACGATGTGAACAAGAACTCATAAATATTCATTTACATATCAATGCATTCAGTCGTAAATCATGCTGTTGAATGAAATGCCTCTCTTAAATTGACACTGACATTCATTAATTCGTTCTGACACAGTGAAAAACGCTTTTAATGAGTCACCGCTTGCTTCTAGGGTCGAATCTTACCGAATCTAAAGCGCTTTTCCTCCAGCAACGCCCAGTCGGTACTCGCGTCTCCTCCCGTTTTTCCAAGCGGAACGCCGGTGATCAGCGCTGTGAATCGAGAAAAACCGGCAAGAAATGTTGAGATAAAAACCAGTAGACTGAAGCTCTGACGGAGACTGTGTGGAGCTGACTGACTGACTGTCTACCGGCGATAAAAGAGATGCGCGTCTCCTCCTGGCAGCAGAGAATGAAACGGCGCTTGGCGATCAGCGCACGCACGCGCACACACTCTGCGGTCCCGGGCAAGAGAGAGGGAGCATTGAAAGGGATGAAAAGCGCGAGCGGCTTCGGTTTCTCCCGCCCGTGACCAATCAGCTCTCAGACTGAGATTTATGCAAATGAGGGATGATGTCATCGCACAGGCCACCCCGCGTTCTTTCTTTCGCCCGTTCTTTACGCGCCATCCCTCTTCTTTTCTTTTGCCCCGGACCCCAGTGCAGCCCCTGCCCCCACGGGCCCACCCCCACGCCCGCGTTCCCGCCGTTTCTTTTCACTTTCACTCTTCACTTGTGCACACAACAGAGACACTGGGGCAGGGTTAATATCAGTAACTAAAACGTTAACTAAAATAAATGGAAATGTAATGAAAATCTTAACTTATTTTTGTTTCATTTAGTTGCAAAGGCAACTTTTCGCCTATAATTTTCGTTTAAACTATAATAACTGTGATACTATATTAATTATACTAAAATGACACTGAGTTTAGACACGCTGTAAAACGTTGTCATTTCAACTTAAACGTACATTAAACTGACTTTAAATTTAAAGCATTTAAAGCTTATTTTGATGAGTTAAAGCAATGTAAAAACATGTTACATATACTTTTTTTTTTTACGGTGAGCTGCATCAGACTGTGACCCAATGCAAAATATGTCCCAACTATACACAAAATTATTAAAATGAAACCAGCTGAACAGGAAATCTGACCATTGATGGGATTTTGGCACCATTTCACCTCCCTTTTAGAATTTGCCACACCTTTTTACTTTGCTATCATATATATATATTGTTAGTCATATTTTATTATTTACACTTAGCATTGTTTATCTCTGCTCTCAAACCTGCGGCACGTTTTCGAGTTGCAACCCACCAGTTGAGAACCACTAATCTATCCAGATCAAATATTAAACCTCAAAAGGTTTGGGGATAAAATGACAAATCAAAGACATGTTGGGGTCGCATTTAGATGTTTATGTAAATGTGAAGGACATCTCTGTTCGGATTTATTTGGCTAACCGCTTAAAGACACCTGCTCACACTTCACTCCGCCAGTGGTCAGTTTGTATGCATGTCCATTGGGGGAGCGAAACACACATTTGTCCTAATATCTGAATGTGGTTTGGTAGCATTTGCTTGTAAGCTTTTTCACGCAGACACGCTGGAGAAGCCTTCAGACTGCTGCTGCTCTCATACAAGTCTTTGTCTTCCTTTCTCTCCGGCGCTGTGGAGACAGCGAGACACAGGGTGGGCTTTTGGCGTGTCTGTCTGTCTGCCTCTCTGTCTCGCGAGTGTTCTGCTTTTCTAACAAACAAAGCTGCATGTAAATGTTCCTCTAGCAGGAGCTAAGACATTTCTGAGCAGCAAAGCCTGTTGTATTTATTGGCTTCTGCCAGGTCCCATGAGCCTCTGTAATAGATTACAGCCCAGTAATCAGTATGAATTTCATTTGAATATAGTTATATATATGACACTTTATTTTGTGTCTAGCTGTCACAAGTTTGTCCAGGTTGATGCTGGATTTGTTGGATATCAACGGAACCAATGGAACTATGACATCACCAAGCTTTTGGAGTCATGCGATGACCTCATGCTTAGCAACAGCAGAGCGCCCAGGCAAAATAAAGGGTGACATTTTAGAGAGTGCAGACCTCAGAGCGCTCTAACGCCAGTGTGTTGGTGATGGACATTTTGGGAGCACACAAAGGGAGGAAATATCCTGACCCTTGCGGTAGGGGACCGTGGCGAACCGGCAGGAAGGGGCGGGGCATTTGAGCCGCCACTCACTTCCTGTGCTATTTATCTGATTGTTTTTTCCCCAATGCCAGCTGGGCAACACAGCTCAAGAAAACTGGCACTGCGTCAAACACACACTCGCACAAAAACACAAGCCCAAGCTAGCAAACATGCCGTCAAAGCAGACAGGAACAAACACTCCCTAAAAACAAAAACCTGGATTGAGCAGAAGCTCAGAGAGCACAACAATCCGATTCCAGAAGTAAAATACTATTCGTTTTCTACACTGACAAACCTATTTTAGTGTATAAATAGCATATAAACGTATAAACCATGAGCTCTAAGGAATATTTACATTCAGTGTCAGAGTATTTACATTTTTATAAAATAGTTTAATAGCCGAATGCCCATCAAATTCATTCACAGCAAATTAAGAGCTAATTACCGGCCCCGATATACGCCAAGCGAAATCAAAGAACGAATTGATATTACGTAATTCGAACAAAATCAGGCCAAAACGAAGTTCGTTTTGTGTTCGTTTCAGGAGTTCGAAGCGGAACTTTCCGGAAAAGTTTGCTCTGGCTTGTAAACGCCTTTGAACTCCCATTGGTCTGTGGCGATTATGTAATAGGTGGGTGTGGCTCTGAGGCTCCGCCTTCTTTCACGTGGAACACGTGGTTCATTTCTCCTGTACAGTCTGTCGAGGTCAGACGTCCGCGAGTGAAAACATGAACACACTGGAGAGCTGCTTTAGAGTAGAAAATGAAGTTGTACTTCTGACGAGACACCGACACTGTTTTTCATGTTTATTACAGTAAAGCTGCTTGATTTTAAGCAATCTACTGTATAAAGTGCTATAAATGAATGTGACGTGACTTTACTGGAGTGCTGAATTGCAGAGCTTGTGCAAACAAACATCCATGTTGCTATGATCAGATGCTTTTCTTATGCTTTATTAAAAAAATGCTTGCCGTTTTCTCATTTTTGTTGTGTGTTTATTTTGTTATTGAGAAGAAAGTGCGCAGCACATTTTTACATATTCATCTAATCGTTGCTCTGATCAGTGTGGGTGGTGTCGGATGATAACAGTATATCGCTGCTCACATATTTCGAACTTCATTTTACCCCTAAGCAAAGAACAAAAAAGAACTTCGCCATGAGTATATCGGGGCCTTAAGAATGAACGGTAACTACAACTAAAGTCTAATTTTCTGAGAATAGGGAAGTCCACACCACAACTATAATGATAACGATACAGATTAATGTCATCGTTGGAATAACATTTTTCCTGCTAATGAACGATAAAAACATTGGCAGCCAATCAGAATCACTAGACTTTAAAGAGCTTGAGCATTTAAAGCAGCAGATGAAACAAAACTGCATTATCTACGTTATCGTCCATTGATGTGTACAATAATATATAATTTTGTTAGGTGTGAATGGACTTGGGGAAGTCAAAAGTTTTATATTGTACCATATTTTCTTTCAGTTATGTCATTCACAAGAACTTATGATTTTCAAATACATTTTTTGCTTCTGATTTTGTTCTCTTTTCTAACTTAGTTCTCTTTTGTGCAATGATTCATCTGAGCTAGTTGGTTTGGTTCATGACTCAGAACTCTTTGAGCTGGCAAAATAGGTTTACTTCTGGAAGCAAAGGCACAGAAAGTGTCTCACTAACTACATTTACATGCAACCAAATAATCTGTTTGGATTGATGGCTCAATCGGACTGAAAAGGCTTCATGTAAACACCTCAAATCAATCTGACTGAGCTCAATACAAATTAAGGGATGGGGTAGTCCTGGAATAATAGAGGAAAAAATGAGTGTGTAAATGCTTGAATCTGACGGTTTTCTTAAATAGATTCAAAAAATACCTTGTGCACATGCGCAGAGGCTGGATACATAAGTTTACATTTTTCAAACGTGTGTGTTTATGTATATCTTGGATATTATGAACTGGTCAGCGCAAGCGACTGAATAATATTTAAATATTTACTTAAAAAGCTCTTCTGACATACACCAATCAGGTATGCTATATATTGTGAATCCCACTGATTATCTCTTCATCACGACACCTGTTAGTGGGTGGGATATATTAGGCAGCAAGTGAACATTTTGTCCTCAAAGTTGATGTGTTAGAAGGAAAAATGGGCAAACATAAGGATTTGAGCGAGTTTGACAAGGGCCAAATTGTGATGGCCAGACGACTGGGTCAGAGCATCTCCAAAACTGCAGCTCTTGTGGGGTGTTCCCGGTCTGCACTGGTCAGTATCTATCAAAAGTGGTCCAAGTAAGGAACAGTGGTGAACCGGCGACAGGGTCATGGGCGACTAAGGCTCATTGATGCACGTAGGGAGCGAAGGCTGGCCCGTGTGGTCTGATCAAACAGACGAGCTACTGTAGCTCAAACTGCTCAAGAAGTTAATGCTGCTCCTGATAGAAAGGTGTCAGAATACACAGTGCATCACAGTTTGTTGCGTATGGGGCTGCATAGCCGCAGACCAGTCAGGGTGCCCATACTGACCCCTGTCAACTGCCGAAAGCACCAACAGTGGCACGTGAGCATCAGAACTGGACCACGGAGCAATGGAAGAAGGTGGCCTGGTCTGATGAATCACGTTTTCTTTTACATCACGTGGATGGCCGGGTGCGTGTGCGTCGCTTACCTGGGGAACACATGGCACCAGGATGCACTATGGGAAGAAGGCAAGCCGGCGGAGGCAGTGTGATGCTTTGGGCGATGTTCTACTGGGAAAACTTGGGTCCTGCCATCCATGTGGATGTTACTTTGACATGTACCACCTACCTAAACATTGTTGCAGACCATGTACACCCTTTCATGGAAACGGTATTTCCTGGTGGCTGTGGCCTCTTTCAGCAGGATAATGCTCCTTCCACAAAGCAAAATTGGTTCAGGAATGGTTTGAGGAGCACAACAACGAGTTTGAGCTGTTGACTTGGCCTCCAAATTCCCCAATCTCAATCCAATCGAGCATCTGTGGGATGTGCTGAACAAACAAGTCCGATCCATGGAGGCCCCACCTCGCAACGTACAGGACTTAAAGGATCTGCTGCTAACATCTTGGTGCCAGATACCACAGCACACCTTCAGGGGTCTAGTGGAGTCCATGCCTCGACGGGTCAGGGCTGTTTTGGCCGCAAAAGGGGGACCAACACAATATTAGGTGTTCATGTCCTCGGAATTAGCTGTTACTATGGAAACACTAACAAACTCCAATGTGAATCTGCAGCAGTCAGGTGGTACAAGTCGGAGCTCTCCACTTTACAAGTTGTAATTACGAGTTCTACGAGGATGTGAACGCTTTTAGCAAGTCGGAATCTTGTAATTACGGTAATTGGCGTGAACGCCACTTTTCTCAGGTTCTGAATGCGATAAAGTTGTGTTTCGGAATATAAAACACATGTAAATGAATATGTGAATCAGATCGCAAAGTTAAATATAACTTTAAAGGTGTGGTAAACGATTTCTGAGAATCACTGTTGATATTTAAAATCAGCCCAAACAAACACACCCCTCACTTCATTGCTCTGCCCCCAAAATGCATGAACACGCAATGAAAGAGTCTCTTTATCATAGAAGCTAAGCAAAATAATGCTTCAAGAAAAATAAAGCAAAGATGACGAACGAACGACAAGGAAGAACAAAAAAATGAACATACAGTGCACTAGAGTAGGTAGGCCAATATACAAGCAAGAGTTGGTTGTTAGTTGCCAGCAGCTCCCCCTACTGCTGATTGGCTCACTCTCTCTCCTCCCCCATCATGAATGTACACGCCCCCTACTGCTGATTGGCTCACTCTCTCTCCTCCCCATCATGAACGGACACGCTTCCTACTGCTGATTGGCTCACTCTCTCTCCTCCCCATTATGAATGTACACGCCCCTTACTGCTGATTGGCTCACTCTCTCTCTCTCCTCACCCATCATCAGTGGTCACACCCCCTACTACTGATTGGCTAAATGTGTGTTGTGCTGCTCGGTCTGATCCACTTTAAACAGCGCTTTTCAGAAATTGCTTACTGCACCTTTAAGGATTTGAAGTCGGATTGGATAAATTAGGATTTATGAAAATTAGTGCATGTGAACATACTTCTCATGCACTAATATACAGGCATACTTAACAAGTAAAACATTAAGAATCACCTCTCACTGTTTTTCTCACTCTGAAAAACACCAGAAACATGCTCCAAGCAAACACGCAGATAGACTGGGAGTGTGCCGGCATTCATGCACACACACACAGGCTCTTCTGCATGGGTGGAGACGGCAGCGCATGCAAATGCTGCGTTAAGCACACACACACACACCGACGCGGGTTTGCACATGAGAGCGGCAGCACGGTTACCCTGGAGACACGAACATGCCGGCACTGCACCTGATTAACATTCAGCTTCTGAACGCTAATGAAGCACACGCTCGAGCACGCATCATGCGCGCAACACCATCCGACAGCAGGATGATTATGAGAAAGGAAATATAATGATTAAATAACATTATAACTCTGCTTTAATTACATTATGTCTCAGTACATTACCCATTAGATCTAGCCTAATGAATGTAATTCATGATAAAGTTTATGTACTGCATCCTAAATACACAGGGTGACTATTAAAGGTGTCTTTTAACTGACCCTAAGCGCTCTTGGTTACTTCTGCATTTGTTTCTGTCTGACTGAGCAACAGGAACCAACAGAGCTTAGTGTTAAAAAAATTAACTAATTAATCACGTTCTTTTCTGTAATTAATCGTGATTAATTGCGATTAAAAACATTAGTTTTTAATATTTTTATATTGTAATAATTTCACAGTTACTCTCCAAATTAATGTAGAAACAACTTAAAGACAGTATTTTTTTTGTTGTAATGGCATCTTTTTATGAATGAAGGCCTGTATCACTGATACTAATACTGCTACACTGTAAAAAAAAAATTAAGGTTGTACAACAAAAAAAATCTTGGTACTAATTCCCCTAGCTTTTTCTTGTTGACTCAACTTTTGTTAAATAACAGTTATACGAACTGAAAATAAGTTGTCTGTGACCAAAAAAAAAAAAAAAAAAAAAAAAAAAACGTTTAGTTGAGTCAACTTGACATTATTTGTTTTCTGGAGAGATGCAACTATTCTGTAACAAATCTTTTGTAGTTGAGCCAATTCAACATTTTTTGTCTATTGGAAACAGAAGTTCTTATTAAGAATGAACAGGTTTAGATGTTGATTTTTTATTGAAAATCATTTAGTCACCATTATGGTGATCAGTGTTTCCTTTAGTTGGGCAGTTTGACTCCTGTTTTTTTTATGTGAGTTTGTGGTCTTTGTAACAGTGTTTAGCAAAACACATAATTTGTTGCTAAGAAAGAAAGATACACTCTATACCGCCTCATACACTCGAATAAATCACTAATCTTATTTCTGACCAAAAGTGACTTTTTTTTTAATTAATATTTTACCAGCAACACTTTCTTGCAGCGGATCAGACATTCTGAATTCTGATTTTAAAATACATTATGGGGAAAAAAGTCTTTTGACACACACACAGACATCAAGAATCAGCATATGAATCTCATGACATGCTTCATGCCGCAATGCATGCTGGGAGCCAACATAGTATTAAAATCATGGCTCCCAGCATGCATTGTGACATGAAACATGTCACCATTGTTGAGATTCATATGCTGATTCTTGATGTCTGTGTGTGTGTGTGTGTCTAAAAAAAAATTCCCACAATGTATTTAAAAATCAAAATTCAAAATGTCTGATATATTGCATAAAAGTTTTGTTGGTAAATATAATATATTATTCACAAATAATCACTTTTGAATAAGAGGAGTGAACTATTCCCCTTTATAATGCTGTTATCTAGATCACCTGATCATTTTTGTTTATGGCTTTCTTTGCAACAAATTATGTGGAACTAAAGGAAAACTAAAGGAAACACTGATCACCATAATGGTGACCAAACATTTACAATAAAGAAATCAACATCTAAACCTGTTCATTCTTAATAAGAACTTCTGTTTCCAATAGACACAAAATGTTGAATTGGCTCAACTACAAAAGATTTGTTACAGAATAGTTGCATCTCTCCAGAAAACAAATAATGTCAAGTTGACTCAACTAAACTAAAATCTGTGTCACAGACAACTTATTTTCAGTTCGTATAACTGTTATTTAACAAAAGTTGAGTCAACAAGAAAAAGCTAGGGGAATTAGTACTAAGATTTTTTTTGTTGTACGAGATTTTTACAGTGTGGATTTTTGCTGCACCAACACAATCAGTCATTTCAACTTTTTTCAAATTGTGTTTTTTACAGTGTACTAAGCTTCAGCCGCCAGACAGCCACCCTGACATTATCTTGTAGGATATTTTGGTAAACTTGGGAATTTATTTTCCCCTCGATGATGGCAAGTGGTCCAGTCCCTGAGGCAGCGAAGCAAGCCTAAATCATGATGTTCCCTCCACCATACTTCACTATTGGGATGATGTTTTGATGTTGGTAAGCGGTGCCCTTTTTGTGCCATACATAGTGCTGAGTATTCTTCTTTACCTCATTGAGGATTCTGCGTTGTGCCGTAGGAGTCCTCTTGGCTGAGCGCCCACTTCTAGGAAGAGTAGCCACAGTACTAAAGTGTCTGCGTTTATTGACAATTTGTCTAAATGTGGACTGATGGATGCCTAAACACTTTGAGATTGCTTTGTATCCCTTTCCAGCCTTATGGAGATCAACTGCTCTTGATCGTATGTCTTCAGAGAGCTCCTTTATGCAAGGCATGGTTCACATCAGTCAATGCTTCTTACGAAGAACAATCTTAAAATGTCTGAGTGTCTTTTATCAATCAAAGTAGCTCTAAATCACACCTTCACACTCATTTCATTAATTGGACTCCAGGTGTGCAAGCTACAATTAGCCTTTGTTGAAGATTCCTTTACTTTTTCCTCCAGCACTATGAATGTTTAATGGGTGTGTTCAATAAAGACATGAGAAATTAGAATTGTTTGTGTCCTTCCCTCGGGTCATTTTGACCCGAAACTCATTTAATTTTTTTTTTGAAAATTGAGTGTTCATCTGAGTGGTCCAAGACCCTAGGACTTTTGTCGCACTTGAACCACGAATACACACACACACAAAATTTAACTGGATTCAAGGAGTTTTGTGCTTGAAATTAAAAAAAAAAAAAAAAATTAAATTTGCGGGTCAATGAATGAATGAATGTGAGGAATGCTTCAGTACACCTAAAAATGCTCAAAATTCGAACTAAAAATGCCAAAACTTTACCAAATAAAAATTGTAATAATGTCTACATGTGTATCTGAATGCATAATGAAGAGAAACTGGCTTTAGGACCCAGCGGATCAGCTCATTTGCTCCATATAGAGCTATAAGGCCATCTAGTGGCAAGAGTCATGAAATATCATGTTATATTATTTTTTTCTTCCACAAGAGGTCGGCAAAGACACCCAGTGTGAGATGTTTTGAGCTGAATTAAAAGGGTTATGCATTAAATTGTGAGTTATTTTGAATTCAAGGTGAAAGAATGTGAAGAATGTGCTTAAATTACTATTTAATTATTATTTACTGATCAAATCTAGTAATTTAAAGGTAAATACAATAAAAAAAAATTTTAATCTTTAAAAAAAAATGGCAAAATTGCATTAAAAATAGAAAAAAATATCAAAATGAGCTGCGGGAAATTTTGACCCACGAGGGAAGGATTTGTTACAAAGTGCGAGGGTTAAGCACATTGTGTTTGTCTATTGTTGTGACTTAGATGAGGATTAGATCACATTTTATGGCAAATTACTGCAGAAAACAGTATATACACAACAATCAGGCATAACATTATGACAGGTGAAGTGAATAACACTGATTATCTCTTCATCACAGCACCTGTTAGTGGGTGGGATATATTAGGCAGCAAGTGAACATTTTGGACCCAATTTTAACGATCTGAGCACATGGTCTAAAGCGCACGGCGCAAGTGCACTTAGTGTCCTAATCCACTTTTGCTAGTATAACGACGGGAAAAATGGTCGGCGCGCCCAGCGCATGGTCTAAAAGGGTTGTCCCTATTCTCTTAATGAGTAATGAGTGTGTTTTGGGCGTAACGTGCAAAAAAACTAATCAGAGTCTCATCTCCCATTCCCTTTAAAAGCCAGTTGCGCTCGCACCATGGCGGATTCGCTATTTACATGGCGGAATTTGCGAGCGGAAAGACTGAACGCTTCTCCAGAGAGGAATCCTTTTATTTTTAATATTTAAAAATGTGTGTGTGTGTGTGCTGCTGCACACGTCCCTGTGTGTGTAATAAGCAAAGTGTATGCGCGTTGTGGACCCGCCTATAGGTGCATATTACTAACATACCCTTTAAATAACACACAAAATACTGCGCTATTGACTTTAGAGCAGGTTTCACTTGGTCAGTGGCGCAGTCCATTTCAGTTGCCTCAAAATAGCAACACGCCAACAATGCACCTGAACACACCTCATGCAGGACGTAAAAATAATAACTGCGTCGAGCTGAAACTAGCAAAAAACACTTGCATCGTACACTTCTGGATCATGTTTAGATATGGCTATTGTGATTTCCATTACAGTAGCATTCCTGTATGTGATGCAGTGCCGTCTAAGGGCCCGAAGATCACGGGCATCCAGTATGGTTTTCCGGCCTTGACCCTTACGCACAGAGATTGTTCCAGATTCTCTGAATCTTTGGATGATATTATGCACTGTAGATGATGATAACTTCAAACTCTTTGCAATTTTTCTCTGAGAAACTCCTTTCTGATATTGCTCCACTATTTTTCGCCGCAGCATTGGGGGAATTGGTGATCCTCTGCCCATCTTGACTTCTGAGAGACACTGCCACTCTGAGAGGCTCTTTTTATACCCAATCATGTTGCCAACTGACCTAATAAGTTGCAAATTGGTCCTCCAGCTGTTCCTTATATGTACATTTAACTTTTCCGGCCTCTTATCGCTACCTGTCCCAACTTTTTTGGAATGTGTAGCTCTCATGAAATCCAAAATGAGCCAATATTTGGCATGACATTTCAAAATGTCTCACTTTCAACATTTGATATGTTATCTATATTCTATTGTGAATAAAATATAAGTTTATGAGATTTGTAAATTATTGCATTCCTTTTTTATTCACAATTTGTACAGTGTCCCAACTTTTTTGGAATCGGGTTTGTATATTCTGAGAATAGTGTGACTGGCAGTAAAATGGTAAAAACAGAATGGATATTATTCTTACGTGGAGTAGAATGACGCGTGACCATTTTTCTATTGTTATGCGGGTCGTTCTCGTGCTCTTAGGTCAGTGGATTCCCACAGATTCCTAGTGGAAGTAAAAAAAAAAAAGAAAAAAAAAAGTAAATTGCATCTTGCATTGGCCTAATGTGTGGAAAGTCCTATTCGTCACATCTTTAGCAATGCATGACATTTTGGCCCACTTTTAGGCTCAAGGACAGTGAGAAAATGGCTCGTTTTCACTCAACTCAAGAAACTCAACAAGGTTCCTGTCAAAGTCCTTCGCCTGCTTTTAAACTCTCTTAAGCATCGCAGCACCTGAGCTCAGTTAAACACTTGGAACAAACGACATTTGCATGAAATATTCAGGCCTCAGGTGACAGACTGAAAGGTAACAGGCCTCATTTAATGCACGACATGGAGGAACGGGGCTCTCTTTTCTCCTGGGACTCGACTCAGTCCATCTGATGGTTGATTGTGCTTCCTCTGGCTCCATCTTGCTCTAAATAATACATGTCAGTGTTAAGAGAACCGGACGACACTTCTGTCCCACTGACACGTCTTATTAAATCTCTCGTCTACAGCATCTAAAATGTCATTTCTCCCAGCATACGAGACTCTTATCTTCTCAAAACGCCAAATACATGAACTGATGTCTTCATAGCTGGCTGTGCCTTTTGAAAACAACTCCGTGTCTCTGTTTGAAATGTAGATCTCTGTTCTGTGACTGAAGCGTAGAGGCATTCTAATGGTTTGCCAGCTTTCATTTATCAATGTCATTTTTATTGTGTCTGTTTTCTTCAGCAGTCTGGCTCTGCATTCACAGCCACTCCTCCCTCTGTAGTCTCATTTCTTTCTCCTGACGGTTAGCAAATGACCCGCATCTCAGATGTTCACTGCTCCATCTGCTGGACGCTCTGTGTCACTGCTCTCACTTCATCAACACACCAGACCTGTAGGCCGCAGAACGACTGTTGCTGTTAAAGGGATAGTCCACCTAAAAATCTAAATTCTGTCATCATTTACTCAACCTGAGTAAATACTCTTAAATTAATTATATATATATATATATATATATATATATATATAAAGAAATAATTATTGGGCCGCAGAATTATTATTAATATAGGATACAGAATGACTAATGACTATTACTACTACTATGACTAAAATTATTTAAATTATATATTATATTAAAATAAAAATGCAAACTGAAATCATATTTATTTATTTTTTCCCTCGTAAAAACTACTGTTATATGTAAAGAACATACAGTTCTTGAATCTTCTGGAATCACAAAATTAATTAATTTAATATCTTATTTATTAATGTTGAATACATTTGTTTTGCTTTTTTTTTTTTTGGAAATCATGATACACTGCCATTCAAAAGTTTGGGGTAGTTAAAATGGCACATTAAATTGATAAAAAAAGACATTAAAGACATTTTTTTAAATTAATAAATATTACAAAAAAGTCATATTTATAGTAAATGCTGTTCTTTTGAACTTTCTATTCATCAAATAATCCTGAAAAGAAAATCAGTTTCCACAAAAATACTGCGCAGCACTTTTTTCAACATTGATAATAATGTTTCTTGAGCATCAAATCATCATATTCACATTTTAACATATATTACAACAGAAACCAGTTATTGCCTATATATATATATATATATATATATATATATATATATTTTCACACACACACACACACACACACACACACACGATAACATTATGACCACCTTCCTAATATTGTGTTGGTCCCTCTTTTGCTGCCAAAACAGCCCTGACCCGTCGAGGCATGGACTCGACCCCTGAGGTGTGCTGTGGTATCTGGCACCAAGATGTTAGCAGCAGATCCTTTAAGTCCTGTAAGTTGCGAGGTGGGGCCTCCATGGATCGGACTTGTTTGTTCAGCACATCCCACAGATGCTCGATTGGATTGAGATCTGGGGAATTTGGAGGCCAAGTCAACACCTCAAACTCACTGTTCTGCTCCTCAAACCATTCCTGAACCATTTTTGCTTTGTGGCAGGGCGCATTATCCTGCTGAAAGAGCCACAGCCACCAGGGAATACCGTTTCCATGAAAGGGTGTACATGGTCTGCAACAATGTTTAGGTCGGTGGTACGTGTCAAAGTAACATCCACATGGATGGCAGGACCCAAGTTTTCCCAGCAGAACATTGCCCAAAGCATCACACTGCCTCCGCCGGCTTGCCTTCTTCCCATAGTGCATCCTGGTGCCATGTGTTCCCCAGGTAAGCAACGCACACACACCCGGCCATCCACGTGATGTAAAAGAAAACGTGATTCATCAGACCAGGCCACCTTCTTCCATTGCTCCGTGGTCCAGTTCTGATGCTCACGTGCCCACTGTTGGTGCTTTCGGCGGTGGACAGGGGTCAGCATGGGCACCCTGACTGGTCTGCGGCTATGCAGCCCCATACTCAACAAACTGTGATGCACTGTGTATTCTGACACCTTTCTATCAGAACCAGCATTAACTTCTTGAGCAGTTTGAGCTCCAGTAGCTCGTCTGTTTGATCGGACCACACGGGCCAGCCTTCGCTCCCCACGTGCATCAATGAGCCTTGGCCGCCCATGACCCTGTCGCCGGTTCACCACTGTTCCTTCCTTGGACCACTTTAGATAGATACTGACCACTGCAGACCGGGAACACCCCACAAGAGCTGCAGTTTTGGAGATGTATATCCCTAATATATCCCACCCACTAACAGGTGCCGTGATGAAGAGATAATCAGTGTTATTCACTTCACCTGTCAGTGGTCATAATGTTATGCCTGATTGGTGTATATATATATATATATATATATATATATATTGGTGTAATATAATATACATATATATGTGTGTGTGTGTGTGTGTGTGTGAAAAAATGAAATTATTTGCTCACCATCACGTTGCTCCAAACTTGTCTGAACTTTCTTCAGATGAAACACCAAAGGAGAAATTTTGGCAAATATTGACCAGATCTGTCAAACTCCAAAAGGATAAAAGCACCATAAAATAGTCCATATGAAAGACTCTTCATTTAAGAGCTTGACAGACACAGTCACCATGAACAGTTTAAATCAATTGAAAAAAAATATTAGAACTCAATTATTATCTATTAATGCGGTCATAGATTTTATCCCATGCTGATAAACTGAAAATAATATTAACAATAAACAACAAAAACAACAATAAAATGGCCTTATATTATCTCCTAAGTTATGATGACTGATGCATGTCAGGGTGTTTAACTGGATCTAAATAAGCATAACACACAATTACACAAACAGAAGAAGCTTCAGAGATTTGATCCATAAAACAGGCAGAATGTTTTATTTGAGATTTGAGTGTTAAAATGTGTCTGAAAACAGAGAGAGCCATCATCAAATCTGTGCTTATGAATCAACCCTTTTAAATTAACGAAGATACACAAAACGAAAGATACACATTCAATCTCTCCGAATAAATTACGAACAAAAAATATGTGCAAAACTGCACTGTAAAAAAAAACAACACACATATTCCCTTTGTTAAAAATGAGTGTCGCTATCTGACGCTTTAAATAAAAGATGTGACACAAATGCAAGGACCAAAACCATCTCAGCTCACGGTTACATACAATAAATTAAAAATACTTTAAATCTCATTAAAACACCCCCAAAACACCAGTAAACATGTCACAATAATCATGAAATTAAACAAAAAAATTATTCTGAATAAGAAACAATAACATCAAGGCCAAACCAGCATCTTCCTCAGCACAAAAACAATGAATCGAATTCAATAGATATGAACGGATTTGATATTAAACTGCCAAAAGCTGAAGATGATTATTAGCGTAGAATAGTGCATGACTAATATCATAAATATGCCATACTGAGAGCTCATGAATAACCTACACTAATCATAGTGATCACTTGGAAACATTCCCTTTAATTCCTGTATTTATCTGGTCCCTCATTCACAACCACTGCTTATGGTTTATACATTACTAGTAATCAATCTAATCAAGCATTAAAAGTCATTCCAAGCCAATATAATCCCGCTACTGACCACAAACACGCTTCTGAACGCACAGAAAACACTTCACCGCTCGAGGAATTCCCTGATGGACTGCCCCATGTGTCAATACGCAGAGAAAAACCTCTCAAGACGCCCAGGGCTTCTCCAAACATCAGAGTGTGTGACGCTCTGAGAGGAGGAAATGCACTGGAGACAACACACCGTCACATTAATATTCATGACAGAATAAACCTGCAAGCTATGCTTCCTGTAAACCACACACACACACTCTTTCTGTGCTTTGTGTCAGATTTCTCTAGTGTGTGTGCGTGTGTGTGTGTGAGAGAGTGTGCGTCTGAATGTGGCATTTTCATCCATATGATGCCAACAAAGCACAAATATCTTACTGTGCATATGAAACATAAGCATTATAATATCTATATACGAACAAAACACATAAAAAAAAAATATTTTCATAAAATGACTTACAAAAAGCATAAAATCAGATGTGGTCATAGCTGGCCATATGAACGGAATAAAAATGATCAGGCGAATCTCACGAAAATGTGCAGGTCGTATTTCAACCTAAAATAAATGAGAAATATTGTTTTGCACACAAGAAAACACAAATACACAAATAATCAACCAATAAATGAGATCAACCCTGTTCAGATAAATTACAAACTTCAAAAAAATGTGCAAAACTGCATTATTAAAAACACAAATATTCTCTTTGTTAAAAATTACGATCTTAATTAATATTTATGCATATTTAAAATAAATATCATTTTGCATTTAAGAAAATAAAGCCGAATTCTGTTTGTATTTTTATATTACAAATGCGTTTCATTTTTTCTCAAAGTATTTTTATGCATCTTGTATTTGAATCTGCATCTTATATTTATGCAGATTTAAAATGAATAATAATCATTTTTATTGTAATACAATAATTAGAATGAGAAGAAAATTACTTTTTTTTTTTTTTTTTGAATTGTCATAAAAATAACCTCACAAAGCAAAATATCATAATGGTCCATAATGGTTGATTTTTAAAAGCAAAATATAACTTCTTATTTTTTGCGTATGTTTTTAGTGTGAAATCTGACCTGGACATGTTTATAAGATTCACCAAAGCACCTGAAATATAAAGTTTTTCTTCTGTGTGCAAGAAAATGTGCAGGTCGTATTTCAACCTGAAATCAAGGAGAAACAAGAAATATTGCTTTGCATGTAAGAAAACATGTCTTTTTTGTTGCATTTCAATATTTTCATAACAAAATCTTTCAAACTATTTATGTCATGCATTTATTTTCATTTGAATCTTAAAATCTTAAATCTATGCATATTTAAACTGAAAAATAATTTCAGTATTTTTTTTAATTAGAATACAGTAATCGTCATGAAAATAACCTCACAAAGCAAAACATCATAATGGTCCTAAAAAGGTTTACATTTTTAAAGCAAAATATAACTTCTTATTTTTTGCTTCTGTTTTTAGGGTGAAATGTGAGCTGCACATGCTGTCAGTCACCAGCGCACCTGAAACCGTTGCTCTGTTTCCACCTGTGCTGTAACTCCTCCTCGCCTCTAGGGGTCGCCGGTCACTTTAGCTGCTCTACTGTCACATGAGCTCATGAATATGCAAACACAGTCTGCTCATTAATTACAACGGATTTAAATTTAAAATAAGAGATTTAAATCAAGTTTATCTGTAAACAAACATAGAAGTGCATGTCCGTCCCGTGTGTGAGATGAATGAAGCGTTACCCAGAAACCCCTCCACACACACACACACACACACACTCAGTCTCTAGCTGAAGCAGCAGAAGAGCGAACAGGTCGACGGCTCCGGGCAGCGGAAGTTTCCGGAGGTCGGTGTGTCGGTACATTCAGCGATGAACCGGTGCAGTTCAGACGGCTGTGGCGCGTCCTGGGTTTGTTGCTGAAACACAAACACACACAGTTGTTTTTACACATTTCTGACAGGCGTTTTTAAAGGGGTCCTATTATGCTTTTTCCCTTTTTACACTCCACTCCAAAGGTAGATATTTTAATCAACAGAAAACACTTTTCAAGAACTACAACGAACGGCTCGTTTGGACTACAACGCGTTTTTTCTGGATCTTATGAAGTCACAGTGTTACTCATTTAAATAATCCCCGCCCACGGAATATGCAAAAAAGGGGGCGTGGCCTGGTTGAGCTGCGCTAGAGAAGACGAAGAAGACCTGCTTTAGTAATGTGTTGTTGCCATGTTGAAGAGACGCTGTTTCTTCCATCCCGGTTCAAAAACCCCTTTTTATGGCCTTCCTAAGGCGGACGAACTTAGAAAACAGTTGTTAAAGTTGATTTTTAACACCGTTCCTGAACATTATAACCCCAATGTTTATCTGTATGCTGCACATTTTACGGAGAACAGCTTATAGAAACTAAGAGAATACAATGCAGGCTATGCACAAAAGCTTCTCCTGTTAGATGGAGCAGTTCCCACTTTGTTGGGACAATCTGTTGTTTATGAATCACAACCTGTCAAGTATGTTTAAAAAAATAAATAATAATAATTAGTGTGAAGTATATTCCATGTTAATAATTGCTTTCATAGTAATACCACAGTAGGACTTCTCTTGTGTCTAACTGCACTCTTAGAATATCATACTGTATTTCTGCAGTGCACACGTACTATGAAGGTACCCAGCATGCAGTGCGGCATGAATAGATTATGCTGTGGAGTTTCTTGATTCTTGTTGGTTTTATCTGCGCTGCTGAACCTATTTTTGCTTCACCTTTAGCAGTTGGTGATGTTTATTTTGTAATGTTCAGCATGTACTGTATCTTTTTTATTATTATTATTTGTCACCATTGTTGTGTTTTGTATGTGGAGTATTGATGTCTGTGCATCATTAGGTGATTGAAAGGTGTGACCTCTTGATCTTGTAACACCAGATTTTGTTTCTTCCAAGATAAATATCAGCAGCTGCTTTGTTATTGTGAAATATCCATCTACAAACAATTATGAGTTTGAAATAAGATATTGGTAAATCTTTATGCTGAAATAACGCTAATAATAGTATAGTTTGACTAACTTAAAATCAGCCAATTAGCTTATTTTATATTCTGGCTTGTCATTGTTTTAACAAAAGTTTTCATTTGTCACACTTCTGACTTGGCTAGATAAGAAATTTGAAAATTGAATATACAAGGTCCAAGATCCCAAGCTAATGTAACACTGATCACCATCATGGTGACTTCAAAACAATTACGGTACTAAACAACATAATTTCTTACAGTGGCATGGTTAAAAGCCCTATTCGGACGGTACTTGTTTCTCGTGGGGTCGTAAGGTATTTTCATCATTGACGGGCTAGTCTGTGATTTTATTGCCGTCTGAATCCAGAATGTCAGTGTTTTTCTCCCACCACCCGCATAAAAATCCCCGGCCGAATTACCTACTGTTTTTAGACAAACACCAAGGACGTGTGGTAATTTAACTGCCGTCCGAATCCACATCTCTGAGTTTTCAAAAAGAGATCGCTTCAAAATTCACTGTTTATATCCTTTTTGACCACTGCAGAGCACCGTACGGTTGTGCTTCGCTGTAATTTGGATGCATTTTAAAGATCTAGCCTACACTTTTATTACTGAAACGCTGGAAAGTATTTACAAGAATAATCTTTTATTACCGCTCAAAAGAGAAAGAGAAGAAAAACACGTAAACATTTTAAATGGGCCGTTATTACGGCAGTAATTAACGTTATATACCTTAAATTAGCAGCATTATGTTTACCTCACATAAATAAGAGGCTGTATTAACTTATTTCCGCTCATTTCCACATTTTTAGTAAAACAAGAGCAGTAAATTACGGTGATGTCAGCATCATTCTCTGTTGATTAACAGTAATTTGTGAGAAAATGACCCAGCATGCACTCATTCCACTGTAAATTTCTGACTACAGTAATTTATTGTAAAATAAATTGTCTTTAATCCTGTAAATTACTGGCAATTTTTTTTTACAGTAAAGTATAAAGGTATGAAAATAGTATTTTGAATTAGTTTTCATTTTTATATTTTTCACTTTAGCTTAAGTTTTAGTTATTTTGTTGTGTGTTCTTGTAAATTTGATTAGTTTTCATGTTTTTTTTTAAATATGTCAATTTAGTTTTATTATTTTTTTATTTCAGTTTTAGTCATTTTTAAAAATGTTATGACAATATTTACTGTACTGTAAGTTTATGAATATTTTATTTCAAGTAACGTAAATGCTTTTTTTTAATAGTTTAGTTTCCGTTAAGAATAATAAAGACTCACCATGATGGTGTCGTAGGCTCCGGTGATGAGCGCGATGAAGAGCGACAGCACCATGTAGATGAAGAGCGAGATGAAGGTGTAGAGATAGACCTGACTGAAGACCCACACCAGCGTCCCGCTCTGCTCCATATCCGAGAACGTGGCGAACATGTCGTCCCCGTTGATGAGAGAAAACAGGCACTCTGACACCGTAGAGAGAGAGCGGAACTGATGGAAAGACAGAGGCGAGGATCAGGAGACATGGACATGTCAGCGTTTGGATGGAAAAAGACAAATCAACAGGATTCAGAAAACAATGGATGTTTTAATGTGGAAATTTACACCGACGAGCCAAAACATTATGACCAATAATGACCATACAATATGCTGTATACAAGATCTTGTCCAAAAATGCATCAATGTTTGGTAAAGATCTTGTATTGGCAATGCAAGAGTCCAGCACTCTGTCAAGTCTCCTCCAGCACATCCCAAAGACTTTCAATGAATTTAAGCTCTGGGCTCAGAGGTGCCAATTAATGTGTGAAAATGATTCTTCATGCTCCCTCTAGGCTTGCTGCAATAGTCGGTGTTGTCGGTGTTGCCGGTGTTACCGCTGTTCAGGTGAATGCTAATGAACCCACCATTCAAGCAACTGCCGCCCCCGAATTGGCGCTAATTCTAAACCGAAAGTATATGCGCACGGCCGTACTGTCATTCCTTCACGGCCGCACGGCCACACTGTCACTTTTCAGTTCATGCCTATGGAAGCTTAACTTTCATAGGAATTCATTGAAAACACTCGCTTTGCTCCACACCGCTCCGTTATGAATGCCCAAGCGGCTGTGCGCATTTTACTTTCGGTTTAGAATTAGCAATTTAAAAGCCCCCGCCGGTGATACGATTAACCGGTGGGAAAATTTCCTCACCGTCACATCCCTAGCTCCCTCCAAACCATTCTTTCACTATTTGAGCCTGATGAATCTTGACATTGTCATCCTGGAATATGGCCATGATGTGTCTTCCTTCATGGTTGTTTAAGAAATGAAAAGCTACACACTCCATCAATTAGGGTTAGAAGAACTGTTGCCAAACATATAACATGCTAGAAACATGATAATCACTGCAATAATGATCCAATCATCGACTCTTAAGCATCTGTCTATTTAAATCCAAACAGTGACTTTTATTGGCCGTGTATTATTGAACTGTAACATACTTTAGCATGGTAGGGTCCCAGGACGATCCAGCCGCAGAAGCAGTAGCCCATGTAAATGGCGGCAGCGCAGCAGCAGAACCGGATCACGTTTGGAAACGCGGCTCGTAGAGTCACGATGAGAATCTGAGAACGGATCAGACGATTCACATCAGCCGTCTGAACATTTCCTGTCTCACTGCTTGCGTTACTGTCTTGGTAATGTTTGCAAAGAATCAAATTTATCAGAAAGAAAGAGGAAATGTCAAGCTCACAAAGCATTTAAAAAAATGTCAGGGTCTTATTTAAAAAAATAATAAAAAGAAATAAAAAGAATCAGATTTTTACTAGCATAACGAAAATAAGGAAAAGCCTATTTTTATGGCCCAAGATTTTGTACATTGACAATTAAATTAAAGTACATTTCCCCTCCAAACACTTAATACTATAATACTAAAAATATGTATTATTTTCCAAGCACTTTGTAATTTGTCTTACTTTAGTTCATGCCGATTTGAATAAAAGTAATAAAATAGCAGGAAAAGTACTGTATTACAGTAGTAAGAATCATCATTGAGAATAAAGAGAACTAAAACAAGTTAAACATTGAGACAGATTAGAACTTTTTTGATTTGATTTGATTTTGGGGTGAAATGTGACCTGGACACACACACACATTAGAAGTATTGCTCAACGGGACATACAATATACGACAGGAACGCAGTGTAACTCACGTTGTATTTCTGAAAGAAGCTGAAGTATCGTAACACCCCGACCCACACCATCAGGGTGGAGGTTCCCATCAAAATACTGCATACGTCATACGACGACAGGTTCTGCGGCACAAACACAAGCACCAATCAGCTCAGAGCGCTTCCAAAATGCAGCGAGACCCTCAAAGCTCAAAGGTAAGTGTGTGACCTTGGTCTCGATGGCGATCTTGATGAAGGAGGCGATGATGGTGAGAACGTCGCTGATGATGAGCAGCAGGTACCAGCCGTTGATGAACTCCAGACGGTCGCCCCAACACACCGAACGGCCCAGAGATTGACGGAAATAACACACAAACTCCTGCCAGCGCAGGGGAATCGTGAATTAAGATGCATTGGGAAAGCATGCACACTTGATGTCTCTTCTCCACTTACGTGCTGCAGGATGATTCCTCTGAGGATGGAGCGTCCGCACAACACCAGAGACAGACCGCAGACCACCGCCACCAGCACGTCGAACGCCACGCGCGCGTAACTGTCCGCTGGACACAGAGACAGACGGTTTCAGCGTCAACAGGATCACACACAGAGACAGAGCGGTTCGTGTCGTCTCACCGTGTCCTGACACGTTGGGGTCTCTGCACTCTTTAATGGACGCCTCGTTGAGCAGACTGAGCTTCACTTTCCCGCTGTGAGCCTTGTTATCAAACAGGATCTGAAACACACACACACAGAAAGGTGCAATATACACGAAAATGCAATTTCCCATACACTCACCTAAAGGATTATTAGGAACACCTGTTCAATTTCTCATTAATGCAATTATCTAATCAACCAATCACATGGCAGTTGCTTCAATGCATTTAGGGGTGTGGTCCTGGTCAAGACAATCTCCTGAACTCCAAACTGAATGTCAGAATGGGAAAGAAAGGTGATTTAAGCAATTTTGAGCGTGGCATGGTTGTTGGTGCCAGACGGGCCGGTCTGAGTATTTCACAATCTGCTCAGTTACTGGGATTTTCACGCACAACCATTTCTAGAGTTTACAAAGAATGGTGTGAAAAGGGAAAAACATCCAGTATGCGGCAGTCCTGTGGGCGAAAATGCCTTGTTGATGCTAGAGGTCAGAGGAGAATGGGCCGACTGATTCAAGCTGATAGAAGAGCAACTTTGACTGAAATAACCACTCGTTACAACCGAGGTATGCAGCAAAGCATTTGTGAAGCCACAACACGCACAACCTTGAGGCGGATGGGCTACAACAGCAGAAGACCCCATCGGGTACCACTCATCTCCACTACAAATAGGAAAAAGAGGCTACAATTTGCACGAGCTCACCAAAATTGGACAGTTGAAGACTGGAAAAATGTGGCCTGGTCTGATGAGTCTCGATTTTGAGACATTCAGATGGTAGAGTCAGAATTTGGCGTAAACAGAATGAGAACATGGATCCATCATGCCTTGTTACCACTGTGCAGGCTGGTGGTGGTGGTGTAATGGTGTGGGGGATGTTTTCTTGGCACACTTTAGGCCCCTTAGTGCCAATTGGGCATCGTTTAAATGCCACGGCCTACCTGAGCATTGTTTCTGACCATGTCCATCCCTTTATGACCACCATGTACCCATCCTCTGATGGCTACTTCCAGCAGGATAATGCACCATGTCACAAAGCTCGAATCATTTCAAATTGGTTTCTTGAACATGACAATGAGTTCACTGTACTAAAATGGCCCCCACAGTCACCAGATCTCAACCCAATAGAGTATCTTTGCGATGTGGTGGAACGGGAGCTTCGTGCCCTGGATGTGCATCCCACAAATCTCCATCAACTGCAAGATGCTATCCTATCAATATGGGCCAACATTTCTAAAGAATGCTTTCAGCACCTTGTTGAATCAATGCCACGTAGAATTAAGGCAGTTCTGAAGGCGAAAGGGGGTCAAACACAGTATTAGTATGGTGTTCCTAATAATCCTTTAGGTGAGTGTATTTTATCATAATATAAATGACCCTTCAAAATTGACATTTTTAGGATTTTTTTTGTTTTTTTTTAAAGAAGTGAAAGACTGCTTTATTTAATAAAAATACAATTTAAAATAGCTGTTTTTATGTGAATGTATGTTAAAGTGTAATGTATTCCTGTGATCAAAGCTGAATTTTCAGCATCATTACTCCAGTCTTTAGTGTCACATATATAATGTAATACAATGTAAAATATTATAATATATTGTAATGTAATATAATATAATATAATATAAGTGTTGGGTGTAATTAATTACTAAGTAATCTAACTACTGTAATTTAATTACTTATCCCTTGAAAAAATAAAGGGGTTACTCTTAATTCTTCTGTAATTTAATTACAGTTACTTCTGATGTAGTTGCATTAAATACTGTATAGACAATAAAACAATTCTATATAAAACAATAGTGGATATAACATCAAAATTCAATGTCTAATGTTAAAATGTATGTTTTTAATCTAACCTTCGCTCTACACACTTTGGTCAGTTCAAGAATAATGTATGCAATTGTATATTGTTATTTGAAAGAATTAAAAGTGCAGTTTTGTGTATATCCTTGTATTGTTCAACTGATTGAAGTTGATATGGGATTTAAAATGTAATTAGAAATAAATATTAATAATTAGCACAGTAATCTAATTACATTACTTTTTTAGAGTAACTTACCCAACACTGAAGTAATAATATAATATAATATAATATAATATAATATAATTAACATATCTTCACAAAACATTATTAGATGTTGTATAAGTGTAAATGTGTGCGTACAGTGATGGAGAAGGTGTAGCAGTCGGGAATCTCGTTATTGATGATCGTCTGGATGTTTATGGCCTTCAGCTGAAACTGGATGGTCACATTGATCAGCCTGTGGAGAGACAGGAAGAAGTTCAGAGAGGAACTTGAGCAACGATTTCACAAGACCAACAGTGCATTTACACAGATTGTGTGCATTTTTACTGAGCTAGTTACTGTCCACAAAACTGAGCTAAACCTCCCTTTGGGGACGTTAAAAAAAATGATGTTCTGTCTGTGCTGGTCTGTGATTATTATATTTCATAAACAATAGAAGCATTTAGTAAATTGTCATTTATAATTGCTAGATTGATGCGTGTGTCTCTCACTTTTGGAAATTGATGGTCAGGTTCTTGTAATGGTCTTGCAGTGGAGCTGAAGGGTCTGGCGGTGGATCCACTCCGATACAGTCTAAACACAGCACAAACACAGAATAAAAGTGAACGCGGCTCATTTAGACTCACTGATGATTCAAACGGACAGCAGGTTTGTATTGCTAGGCAACAGAGGAACCAGAACACAGATTCTGTGGAATTCTGAATATTTAGAACTTCAGTGTTAAAGGGATCGTTCCCCCTGAAATGAAAATAAAGCCATCTTTTACTCACCCTGCTGTTGTCCCAATGCCCTATGTCCTTTTATCTTTTTCATACCTCAAAAGCAGAAATTTTAAAAATAGTCCTGCACGCGCTCCTCCATAAAATGGCAGTGAATGGCGACCAGGCTAAAACTTTACGATAAGGATACAAAAGTATCACGCAATGATACAGTGAGACGCGCGCCATATATGGAAAGTGTTCAGGAGGCGTACTATAAGGTTTTGCGAGAAAGAAACCGTATTCAGTCAAAATACTGAGCTCGGCCGTTACTCTGTGCGCGCTCCTGGGCGTGCGTGCGAGCTGTCAGCAGCCGCTCACGCTTACTCGCAATGTTGTCATGACAACCGATACACAACAATCACTTCAGGAGGTTTACCTTATTATTAGTATTATTGTATTATGTCTTATTATTTACGTTATAGAAGAGACAAGAGTCGCGTTTGTCTCTATTGAGCCTGATTTCTCATTATGGTGCGTGTGTGTGCTCATCCTGGGTACCATGACAACAGTGTGAGTTATAGTAAGCATGAGCGGCTGCTGACGGCTCGCACGCACTCACAGAGTAACAGCCGAGCTCAGTATTTTGACTGAATACGGTTTCTTTCTCGCAAAACCTTATAGTACGCCTCCTGAACACTTTCCATATATGGCGCGCGTCTCACTGTATCATTGTGTGATACTTTTGTATCCTTTTCGGAAAGTTTTAGCCTGGTCGCCATTCACTGCCATTATATGGAGACGTTTTTCAAAATTTTTCCTTTTGAGGTCCGAAAAAGATAGAAGGACATAGGGCATTGGAACAACAGCAGGATGAGCAAAAGATGGCTTTATTTTCATTTCAGGGTGAATGATCCCTTTAACACTGCAGATACTTCTGCTCTGTTCTGAACCCAAGTGAGATGCTCCCTTCTTAGGGACCCTCGCCACCCTCACTTTTTAAGATAATTTATGCTCTCTCAGCTGGACTGGTTAAACTATAAGGCCACATGTATATCTATCCTTTGTGGAGAAGGCAATCCCAGAATGCACTGCAATGAGGTCAGAAGAATTTATCCAAAATGGTGCAAAATCAGAAGAAATATTTGCCAAAGTTGCAACCGACTTCACTACCGTATTGTGACGTAGAGATTTGCAAACATTTTATCTATTGGTTGTTGACTGGATTGTATAAAATGAGCGCTGCATACTGACATTTTTTTTCCTGACTTATTATTTTTGTCATATTTTCCAGTACGATTATCTTACAATTCTTAAATCAAAATGTACTTATTAGAGAAGGAAAATGGCATACAATATTGTGCCTTTTTCATAAAAATATATCAAAATTAAGTGAGTTTGTACTTAAAACAACAAAAAATATTCATAGTAAAAATACTATAATATTAAAAATAATAAATAATGTAATAATAATTATTTAAATAATACAAATAAAATGGAAAATAATATTTTTCCCTTTAAGTTATTTTTTCTACTGCACTAACATTTTCTTCTTGTTTTAAAAAATATAAAAAAATTCAAAATAAACAAACATTAAAAAATATTGGTAAGAAAAAAAAATACTATAATATTAAAAAATATTAAATAAAGTAATAATAATTATTTAAATAATAAAAGGGAAAATAATATTTCATGTCGCAATTAATAAATAAACTTGGTTTCCATCCATCCAATACTGAAATGCATCAACAAAAATAGATCAATATTATTAATAATATGTACTATTTTCCCCAAATTTGAGTGTGCTCAAAATATCAAAGTCTAACAACATGAATGCCAAACTTTAAACTTAAAGTCACTATGAAATCAAAATGGACAATTCTGATTTATTATGAATTTTGTAGATCTGTAATCTTGAATCAGAATAACTTCCCTTCTTCTCTTCTCTGATGACGAGGGCGGGGCAACCTGTCACTCACATGAGATCCACCAATAGCAAACCACAACCATCCAATCAATTCCCCACGGATAAAATCAAGCCCCGCCCTACATTTGTTCTTGTTTGAGAAGCGTTTCACTCAGATATACGTCACAATAGGGAAGAAAAGACTAGCACAACTTCCATTTCATGCCGACTAGTGAGACGACTAGGTTTTAAAATCAGAGCTATTGAATTGTGTGATATGAAACTGATTTCCTGCCCACCAGTGACAACGTGCGGGTCGATGTCAAACGTGTCGTTGACCGGGTCGATGGTGCCCTTCTTGTAGTAGCGCTGGCACAGATAGAGGGCGCTGTCGTTCAGACCCGCGCCTGGAACATACGCGTACCTTCCCACTGACCTCTGCGGCAGAGCCAGATACTGACACACACACACAGAAGGTCAAAGGTTAGATTGACTGAGCTGAGAATACCATCAGATGAAGCAGCATGAAGCACTTTCTTTATTGCTGCTGTGAGTTTTGACATGAAGCTCAGTGTTTCAACACTCGTCTGATGGGCTAATGTTGCTAACATCCTGTTTAGCCAACGGCCACTGAAACTCCAGATGGACCAACAGCGTCCTCATCAACATCAAGCTCTTCAAATACTGTCATTAACTCAATTCATTCAAACATTTATTAGGCTACACTACTGTTCAAAAGTTTGGGGTTGATGAAACTTTTTAATGTTTTTGAAATGTATTTGATCAAAAATACAGTAAAAACTGTGAAATATTATTACAATATGAAATAAGTGTTTTCTATGTGAATGTATGTTAAACTGTAATTTATTCCTGTGATGCTGAATTTTCAGCATCATTACTCCAGTCTTCAGTGTCACATGATCCTTCAGAAATCATTCTAATATGAGGATTTGATGATCAAGAAACATTTATGATTATTATCAATGTTATCAGTGTCCATCCTCCATTCATTCATCCATTCAATCAATCATCCATCCATCATCCATTCATTCAATCATCCATCCATCCTCCATTCATTCATTCATTCAATCATCCATTCATTCATTCATTCATCATCCATCCACACATCCATCCTCCATTCATTCATTCATTCAATCAATCATCCATTCATTCATTTATTCATCCATCCATCCATCCACACATCCATCCTCCATTCATTCATCATCCATTCATCCATCCATCCTCCATTCATTCATCCATCCATCCAGATCAATCCATCATTCATTCATTCATTCATTCACCCATCCATCATCTATCTATAGATAGATCCATCCATCCTCCATCCATTCATTTATCCATCCATCCATCCATTCATTCAATCATCCATCCATCTAATCCGTCCGTCTATCCATCATCCATTCAATCAATCATCCATCCATCCATCATTCATTCATTTATTCAATCATCCATCCATCCACCCATCCAAATCCATCCATTCATTCATTCATTCATTCATCCATCCATCATTCATTTATTCAATCAATCATCCATCCATCCATCCATCCATTCATTTATTCATTCATTCATTCATCCATCCATCCTCCATTCATTCATTTATTCAATCAATCATCCATTCATCATCCATTCATTCAATCATCCATCCATCCACCCATCCAAATCAATCCATCATCCATTCATTCATTCATTCATTCATCCATCCATCGTTCATTTATTCAATCAATCATCCATCCATCATCCATTCATTTATTCATCCATCCATCATCCATCCATCCATCATCCATTCATTCATTCAATCATCCATCCATCCACCCATCATCCATTCATTCATTCATTCATCCATCCATCATTCATTTATTCAATCAATCATCCATCCATCATCCATTCATTTAATCATCCATCCATCCATCCATCCATCCATCATCCATTCATTCATCCATCCAGATCCATCCATTCACACATCCATCCTCCATTCATTCATCATCAATCCATTCATTCATTAATTCATTCATTCACCAACCATCTATCTATAGATAGATCCATCCATTCATCCATCCAACCAGATCCATCCATCATCTATTCATTCATTCATTCATCCATCCATCCATCCATCCATCGTACAGAGAATTACAGAAATCTTCACGCATGTATTTTAATCTGGAGGTTGTTATCCTCGGGTTAGTTCGGCTGCAGTCTCATGCACAGGTGCTGAAAACAAGCACGTCCCTCGTGAGTAGGGCTGAACGATTAATTGCATTTGCGATAATATCGCGATATGATAAAACAAGATTTTTTAACCGCAAAGGCTGCGATTACACTCTGGTCACGTGACACGCGAGAGTAAAGCAGTCTGCAGAAGAAGCATCAACTTGGCACGTTACGCCTACAGGCCTGGCCTAAAGGAAAGAACAGTTGCGTTTAATCGATCTAATATTGTGTTGGTCATACTATACAATAGAGGCGGGAGAAAAGATTCTCTCTCCAATGATTCTGGACCAATTCTGAGCTTAGATTTTAACTGCAGGTGCGCAATAGCGCTGCATGTGTTTTAGAAACACCTGTATTCTGATTGCTTCCATTTCCTCTCTCTCACACACACACACACACACACACACACACACACACCACTCAAACCATAAAATAATATTTCATAACGTTCGGAAAGGTTGAAGCGAATTACAATGAAATTCGCGGGCTTCACTGCACAGGATATGCGCTGTGAGAAACTTTGCTTGATGTTACGTTTACAGTGTGTGTTCTCGCCCGCCGGGATTTTCCTTACAAATGCTCTACACGTCAATGCACTGACGTGGGTCTGTACCTGCTCTATGGCGTAATCAATGTGATCATGGACGCTTTTCTGTGTGTGGATACACAGCGGCTCCTCAGAATCATCCAGATAGTCTCTCAGGAACAGATGCTTGAAGGAGTCGGTGTTCTCCTCCTTAAACGCCACCACCATCTGATTACTGAGACCAAACAGCACCAGCTGACAGAGACAGAGACAGAGAGAGAGAGAGAGAGAGAGAGAGAGAGGTGTAAATACTGCAGCTAAGACATGCAGTGGCCTGCATGTGAACTATGAGCACTTAAAGATATTACACTGACTAATGCTGCAGTTTCAGTGACTGTTTCTGCCCCAAAACCTAATAATTAGATGTTTTTACTGCAGTAAAACTAGTAACTTGGTGTAAAAAAAATAAACTAAGAGGCCATGTGAACAACACTGTTTTTAAAACAAAACTTTTTATTCATTTCGGCCATTCATTGACACGACAACGGCGTTTTGGGGTGAAAATGCAAAATTTAAAAAAAAAAAAACGGGTTTCAAAGTGCAAGTTTTTGAAAATTATACCGTTAACATTAAAAATATGAATTTGTGAAAACAGTGACATGACGCACATGTGTATTAAGTGTTCAGTCTATAGGCGCGTGGTGTTTCTTTACAAAGTGACATCGCCATCTACTGGCCTGGCATTAATAATACAGCATTTTTAATTGTTTTCGCGGACCCGTGTCAATGTGGATCGTTTTGACAACGTTGTCGTCTGTACGCGGAAAACGTAAAGAAAAAACTTTTCCGTTTTTAGTTCATTGTTGTTGTGTAAAGTACCCTAAATGACTCTGAAAGCCTCTTTCACTGTTTGAAAGCGATCAAATATTAATGTATCATGGTTTTACAGCAGCACAGTAACTTTTTGTAGTGGCATGTCACTCTGAATAAGTGCTAAATGAGGAAAATATGACATTAATATCATGTATATTACTAGTCAACAAAAGGAAAAAGCAAATGTGTCCAATAACAGAGGGTTAAAGAGATTGCATTTAACTTATTGCAACATAACTGAGAATACATGTAAAATACAGTAACTTTTATTAGTCTTCTAATATGAATAAACCTCCTGTGAATGGATGTGATTTTAAACGAATCGCTATATTTTAGTCACAATAAATTGCATAATGCAATAATGTGTAACAATGCAAATAATATTATTATAAAAACATATTACATGATTAATTAAATAAACAAATTATTAAAATAAACTTTTTTTAATGAGGGGAAAAGGACTGAGCACACCTTTAAAAATCTCTGCATGTGAGTGCATTAAATAACCACATGCTTGGATATTTTTGTTATCAAATGCAATGACCTTTCTAAGCGTGACGTCAGTGTCTAAACACTATTTGAGGCTGGCTGACGTATGAGTGCTCGAGCAGGCAGAAAGGGTTACTGTACCTGTACAGTGACTATGATGATCTTCAGCAGCTGAAGGACCAGTTTGAAGGGTTTGCGGCCTTTCGCGTGGTATTTATCACACGGGCTCATGAAGAAGTACTTCAGCTTCCTCCTCAGGGCCTCCTCCTCTTCCTCCAGCCCCTGGCCCGAGCCCGGCGCGCACACGTCCAGGGAGGGAGGGATGCCGTGACTCCCGCCGTTCAGGTCGCTGGAGCCGTATCCCATCACAGGGCTCAACAGCCGGTCCTTCTCTGAGGAACACACATACAGTACAATGCTCATGTGCTCTTAGATATTTAAAGGTGCAGGGTGTAAATTTTAGCGGCATCTAGTGGTGAGGTTGTGAACTGCAATCACCCACCGCTCACCCTCCCTTTCAGAGCACATAGAGAAGCTACGGAGGCCGACACAAGACAAAAATGTCATTGTTGGAGAGAGTAGAGAGTGACTAGCGCTCTGTAGAGAAGTTTGTCCGTTTAGGGCTAACGTAGAAACATGACGGCGCAAAATGGCGATTTCATTGTAAGGGGACCCGCGGTGTATGGAGATCGAAATGACTCATTCTAAGGTAATAAAAACATAACGGTTCATTATGTAAGGTCTTTATACACCACTGAAAACATAGTTATGTATATAATATTGTATTCCTGTCAATAGAACGTCATAAGTACTATACACTGCACCTTTAAATGTTTACATTTTAACTGCACCTGCTGCTAAAACATGACAATGAGGCTCGATAAACGTAGCAGACGCAATAATTTTCCCTTAGACACATAAATATTAAAACAACACACATCTGTCGTAAAAGTTTCTATCATTGCATTGAGATATAAACAGAAAAATAACGGCGAATAATATAATATCAAACCTGTGGCCCCTTGAGCTGGAGGTCTGGATAAAGAGCTCGTCATATTACGACCATCGACGAGCAAAAACAGACGTTGATCGATAAATCACAATAATATGATCGATGGGTTTAAGAAATATAAGCAGACGAGGATGAAGCGCATCGCTGCAGGCTCTCTTGAACATGAGCAGAAAAAAACACAAACATCATCAACATCGACGTCAGACCCTCCTCTGACCAGAGCGCGCTGTCAAAATAAAAGTCCCAAGTAGGACGCATTTACCACGCATCTCTACTGTTCAATAAAGTTCTTGCGTACTATAGGAATGTGTGCTGAAAATCAACCAGTCGGTTTGGCAGCAACAAACTCATACTGAATGATGAATGTTTTCGTAATTTAATGCAAAATAAAATGTGACAAATTAAACTGCATTGTACTTGCTGCATGCTTGGGCAAAAACAATAAATAAATAAATTCACAAAATGTTACATATATAAATAAATAAATGTGCAAATAAATATATAAATCCACATATTGCTGCATAAATAAATATGTAAATAATTAAATGTGCGAGGAGATAAATAAATAAAATGTTAAAGGAAATTCTAAACGGAAAGTTGACTTAATTATTTATATATTTAATTATTTATCTCGTCGCACATTTAATTATTTATATATTCATTTATGCAGGAATATATGGATTTATGTATTCATGTATTTGTTTGCACATTTATTTATTTATTCATATATTTATTTATGTAGAATTTTATGGGTTGGTTGTTTTATTTATTTATTTGTGTATTTATTTATTTATTTATTGTTTTTGCAGGTTTCGTCCTCCATATGGGACTGGCAGCGTTTTACTTATTTCAGCCCATTTCAGCAGAAACTTGTGAATCATGAATGTTTTCGTTATTTAGGTCTACTGCAAAATAAAATTAGATAATTTAAAATTGCCTTATTTCTATAGTAATAAAAATACATGGTATTTTTTTAACGGCAATAACTTTATTGAACGGTAGAAAATACGTAGTAAGTGCTTCCTTATATTGGGCCGTTTGGGACTTTTATTTTGACAGCGCGCTTTTGGTTAGAGTCTCATATCTCAAAATAGTGAAAAAAGAAGGAAAGTGAGGAATCTAAGCTAAAAATCATCAGTGGGACTGGTAGCGTTTTTACTTATTTCAACAGGAACCTCTATGAATCATGAATGTTTTCGTTATTTAGGTCTAATGCTAAATAAAATGTGATCATTTTAATTAGCCTTTCTCGCTTTCCTTCTTTTTCACGCATATGAGTGGTATTTAAATGTTTGGTATATTTACCACATACAATTATCTACACACACAAATTTAACCATTCAAGATTGAGAAAACCCCTAACGTAATATTATAATATTAGCCTACTTATGGTGGTTATGGCTCAGATTCCACAAAGATAGGATCCAAATATTAGTGAAAATTCACACTTACATTAATGCATTTGGCAGACGCTTTTATCCACATGTATATATATTATCAGTTCATGCATTTACTATCAAACCCATGACCTACTGTTTGAGATACTGCAATGCTTCTAAATTATAGTTGTATTACCAACTCCAAACATTTCAGCATTTCATTGAAAACTTTAATTTAAAAAATGTACATGATTTAAGAGTGTCTCAATATTTAGTGTTTGTCTCTTTTGCTTTAATAACAAGTGTTTGTCTCTTTTATTGCCAGGCGTTTTTTCATTCCTGCTTCTTATTTGTCGTTTTGGTATCTATATATCCTTTGGGAATATTATGTGTAAAACATGGGCACCCTAAAGCACTTTAAAGTTAAAAAAATAAAGTGGAATCGCCAGCTAACCGACGCCCGCCTTTCGTTTGGCCCTATTGGGTGAACGTCACATTGCGTAATTAATATTAATGAGCTAAGCTTTTATACGCATGTCTCTGCGCTCCGACCGATAGTTGGCGATTCATAGGAGCACAGCGGGACTGAGCAAAGAAGCAGCGGCGGAGAACATGTGCAGCTTTGCACTTTCTCGAAGAAAGTGATTCGTTTGAGGTATTCAGATTGTTCTAATGATATTGTTTACCAAGAAAACATACAATCTTATAACAGTGCTAGAGGACTGTTTTGTCTTAGGCGACAGAAGCGCAGTTGCCACGTGTTTCCCACGTGTGTCCCACGAGGGCATGGCGGAGTTAGTGAAGGGAAAATGACTGCAATATAATACAATGCATTTATAACGAGAGCCTTAAGCTCATTCGTAGACTTCATTCAGACTTTCTCTAGGTGTGCTATTTTTGCTTTTTATGAACTTTATATTAAAAAAAAAACTCCCTCTGACTTTGCATGTTAATAGACCTCATGATATCTGTATACTGAGCATCCGTTTAACCCTTTAAACCCAGGTTTGTGCACACAGTTAGAGCCCTGCGCTGCTTTGCTGTGCATTGTGGGGTGTAGGATGTGTGCTACAGCACTGCAGGGTCTCTGTGCTCTTCTCTCTGTCCTCATGAGAGCGGAGATGCTGCAGATCCTGCTACAGATTCATTAGAGCTGCGTCTAGATTTCACATGACTGATGTAGGCATATGCTTTCTGCTGATTATTTCATGCATTTATTTCTGTTTACATGCAGGGCGATGCAGAACAGACGGAGAGGCAGAAACTGGTTTGGCGTCTCCAAACACTGACAATCAGCACGAGAAGACGTGTGTTTATCACTGGAACTTAAGCATCTGAAAATCATTTAGATTTTGACAGACCCTGGAGAAACTCTGTGAGCTTCAAACACACTCGCAAACAAAGTTCAATAAAACACGAAGTGTCCTGAGTCTTTTATTATTGTCAGTATATGTCAGGGATGGGCAACTTCGGTCCGTTCTTCGTATGGCGCTAACTCAGTTAGCTGGATTTGATTGTTGACGATTTGTCATGATCTTGAATTGTTTGGTTCTTCCACGCTCATCCTGGACTTGCTGTCATAGCAACAGGTCCGTAAGCTTAAACCTGCTCGGGAGCATCTTATTTCATGTAAACAGGATTAGATTGCATCTTGAGGTGATGCTTAAAATCTGTCCCAGCTGCTGCTACTTTATTACAAGAGTTCATTACTGAACCAGGGGTGATAATAATATAAAAATGTATTTGAAAATGTGTAAAAGATGTATAATACTATAGACACAGCCACTTGATTGAGAGATTTATTTGTGATGGAATAATTACTTCATAATTGTATTGGAGGTTTACACACATGTTGTACAGTTAATCTGAGTGATGATGGATATTATGGGAGTGGTTTGAAGCAGCACAGGAGGTGCAGATAACTTGATCTTGACCCTTAAGAAACTAATTAATGCTGTCACATAACAAATCTGCTTCAAATTGACTTAAAAATTAAATAAATTGCTAATTATAACATTAAAATAAAAATGTAAAGGGTGTACAAATAATACTATAAAATTTTGAATATAAATAATCGTAAATCATGTTTAAAAAAAAAAAAAACATGGTTGGTTTGGTCGCTTGGCTATTTCCTTATAAAGGTCCAGAAACTCGTCATTTTTTTTGTTTTTTTAATTTGTCAAGTTTTTTGCCAGGTGGCTTTTTTTAATTATATGATGTCATTACGTTGATGTCTTGCCGCCAGCCAATCGCTGCATTGCTGATCGTGGTTTCGAGTATGGATACATCTGCCCTCTTCAGGGAACACAGGAACACAGTAATCTCAGACAATTTAATCCAGATATTTTAATCCAATCTGCAAATTCGTTTGAAGAACCAAATTAGCCAGAGATCAGTTATCATGATTAGATCAAATCATCTCAGATGTATTAAGCGAGGTACGAAGAACGGACCCCTGGAGGGCCACAGTCCTGCAGAGTTTATCTCTAACCTTGATTTCAAAACTCGCCTTCCTGAAGCTTTAATCTGAAGACCTTGATTGGTTGGTTCAGGTGTGTCTGATTAGGGTAGGAGCTGAACTTTATGCAATGTCATCGATGCCTAAAATACACAACGGAAAAAATGTGTATTTGTACTTTTCTTTTTTTTCATTTATGTACATGTACATTTAATTCCACTTTTATTTATATATGTCTTTTATGTATACATTTATTTCCATGTTTATTTATACATTTATTTCTACAGTTCTTTATACATAATGAGGGAGGCATGTCTTACCTCAGACTAGTGTTGTAGTCAAGACAAAGGCTGAATCCGAAATTGCCCCCTATACCCTCAATAGGGCATTATTTGAGGGCACAGCCATTTGTAGTGGTGTCCAAAACCATAGTGGCCGTTATTGAGTGCACTCATTCAATCCCACATTGCACCGCAATAACGAGTATACAGCCTATGTACACTCAATGGCTGTCTGACTTCACACACTTGTTTTCATTCACTCCTTCAAGTGAACTGTATTAGTGGACTAATGTAGGGAATAGTGAATGAGGGTTTAGGGGGCGATTTCGGATTCAGCCCAAGACTTTGTAGGGTTGAGACCGAGTCCAGACCAGCAGCCCTTAAATTAATCTAACAGTTCCATATCTACTGCGAAATGTATTCTATTTAATGAGTATATACACAATTAGAATAGTAAGAAACTATAGAGTTATTACAAATCAAGTCACTAACAATAAAATGTATCTTTGTATTGCAGAGTGGTGCAGAAGTTGCATCTGAATTGGTACAATTACACCTGATTGTTTTAAAAATAAATTGATGGAAAGAATTACGATGGAAAAATAAAAATGATAGGTCTACATTTAAATATAAAACTGAAATCAACACACTTACTAAGTCACAGAATCATTCAAACGATTTGTTCAAAGCAGCTGATTCATAACGAAACACCTCACTGAAATAGCAAAAACTCGTGTCTAAAAGTCACTTAATATTAACTTCTTGTTTGTTGAACGTTTGTATAAAATATCACATTTGCAATCATGCTCATATTCGTGAAAACAGCTCTCTTGTGATATTGCTTAATTATATCCTATGTTATAATATAAACATCTAATACAAGTACTTTTTTGCAAACATCTTGAATTGTATGGGCATTTCCTATTCATTTTGGGCATTTGACTTTTTTGAGACAATCCTGCATTGATTTCTAACCCAGTACCACAGTAACAAAAGAAATCACATTTGAAATAAGTTATTGATTTAATTTTAAGCAGTACATTTTACATCAAACGATGTTAACAAATAAATCAGGCAATGCACCAGCAATTTAGTGATAGCTTTCTAGTTGTGGTCTTGACCGGTCTTGAGATAAATTCCAGGGTACTCTTGGTCTGACAAGACCAAAAAATGTTCTCAAGGCCCGTCTCAAGACCAAGACCGGTCTTGAGTACTACAACACAACCTCAGACGTCGCAAGAGTGATCTTTGTGGCCACGGTGTATGAGGGAAAGATTATAAACCACACCCATGTGATCAGAAACTCCACCCTCTTACAACACTTAGCAGGAAGAGAATGACTTGTTATTTCTCCTTTCAGTCACACTGACTTTGTCTCGACAAAAGCCACAAACAATCAGCGATCAATGAAGAACGAAGAGGCAAAACTTTCAAGAAGAATTTGTTTCTAAACAGACAGCAGATCTTTGTGATTCTCCTGGTTATTCATTTTTGAAACCTTGATTCAGAAAGTGAAAGTAAAGTTCAGATTGCCTGATCTCAAACAGAGAAAATGGCTTCACTGTCTGAAGATGATTTCTCTTGTCCTGTGTGTCATGAAATCTTCAAGGATCCTGTTGTTTTATCATGTAGTCACAGTTTCTGTAAAGAGTGTCTTCAACAGTTCTGGAGAACCAAGAAAACTCAGGAGTGTCCTGTCTGCAGGAAATTGTCAAGACATGAACCTCCATGTAATCTTGTGTTAAAAAACTTGTGTGAGTCGTTCCTGAAGGAGAGAAATGAGAGGCGTTCATCAGGATCTGAGGAGCTCTGCAGTTTACACAGTGAGAAACTCAAACTCTTCTGTCTGGAGGACAAACAGCCTGTGTGTGTAGTGTGTATTAATTCACAGAAACATGACAATCATAAATTCAGACCCATCAGTGAAGTAGTTTCATCATATAAGGTAAGACAGATTTTAATATGAGGATAAACACTTAAAGGGATAGTTCACCCAAAAATTAAAATTCTGTCATTAATTACTCACCCTCATGTCATTCCAAACCTGTAAGACCTTTGTTTATCTTCAGAACACAAATGAAGATCTTTCTGATGAAATTTAAGCGCTTTCTGTCCATCCTTTGACAGCTATGCAAACTCATTGGTTCTTGCAGAAGCTCAAACGTGCTGCGTAACACGAGAATGAACCTCATTGGTTCTTGCCGAAGCTCAAACGTGCTGCGTAACACGAGAATGAATCTCATTGGTTCTTGCTGAAGCTCAAACGTGCTGCGTAACACGAGAATGAATCTCATTGGTTCTTGCTGAAGCTCAAACGTGCTGCGTAACACGAGAATGAACCTCATTGGTTCTTGCCGAAGCTCAAACGTGCTGCGTAACACGAGAATGAATCTCATTGGTTCTTGCCGAAGCTCAAACGCGCTGCGTAACACGAGAATGAACCTCATTGGTTGTTGAGAAGCTCAAACGTGCTGCGTAACGCGAGAATGAATCTCATTGGTTCTTGCGGAAGCTCAAACGTGCTGCGTAACACGAGAATGAACCTCATTGGTTCTTGCTGAAGCTCAAACGTGCTGCGTAACACGAGAATGAACCCCATTGGTTCTTGCTGAAGCTCAAACGTGCTGCGTAACACGAGAATGAACCCCATTGGTTCTTGCTGAAGCTCAAACGTGCTGCGTAACACGAGAATGAACCCCATTGGTTCTTGCTGAAGCTCAAACGTGCTGCGTAACACGAGAATGAACCTCATTGGTTGTTGAGAAGCTCAAACGTGCTGCGTAACACGAGAATGAACCTCATTGGTTCTTGCTGAAGCTCAAACGTGCTGCGTAACACGAGAATGAACCTCATTGGTTCTGGCTGAAGTTCAAACGTGCCGCGTAACATGAGAATGAACCTCATTGGTTGTTGAGAAGCTCAAACGTGCTGCGTAACACGAGAATGAACCTCATTGGTTCTTGCTGAAGCTCAAACGTGCTGTGTAACACGAGAATGAACCTCATTGGTTCTGGCTGAAGCTCAAACGTGCTGCGTAACACGAGAATGAACCCCATTGGTTCTTGCTGAAGCTCAAACGTGCTGCCTAACACGAGAATGAACCTCATTGGTTCTGGCTGAAGCTCAAACGTGCTGCGTAACACAAGAATGAACCTCATTGGTTCCTGCTGAAGCTCAAACGTGCTGCGTAACACGAGAATGAATCTCATTGGTTCTTGCTGAAGCTCAAACGTGCTGCGTAACACGAGAATGAATCTCATTGGTTCTTGCTGAAGCTCAAACGTGCTGCGTAACACGAGAATGAACCCCATTGGTTCTTGCTGAAGCTCAAACGTGCTGCGTAACACGAGAATGAACCCCATTAGTTCTTGCTGAAGCTCAAACGTGCTGCGTAACACGAGAATGAACCCCATTGGTTCTTGCTGAAGCTCAAACGTGCTGCGTAACACGAGAATGAACCCCATTGGTTCTTGCTGAAGCTCAAACGTGCTGCGTAACACGAGAATGAACCTCATTGGTTCTTGCTGAAGCTCAAACGTGCTGCGTAACACGAGAATGAACCTCATTGGTTGTTGAGAAGCTCAAACGTGCTGCGTAACACGAGAATGAACCTCATTGGTTCTTGCTGAAGCTCAAACGTGCTGCGTAACACGAGAATGAACCTCATTGGTTCTGGCTGAAGTTCAAACGTGCCGCGTAACACGAGAATGAACCTCATTGGTTGTTGAGAAGCTCAAACGTGCTGCGTAACACGAGAATGAACCTCATTGGTTGTTGAGAAGCTCAAACGTGCTGCGTAACACGAGAATGAACCTCATTGGTTCTTGCTGAAGCTCAAACGTGCTGCGTAACACGAGAATGAACCTCATTGGTTCTGGCTGAAGCTCAAACGTGCTGCGTAACACGAGAATGAACCCCATTGGTTCTTGCTGAAGCTCAAACGTGCTGCCTAACACGAGAATGAACCTCATTGGTTCTGGCTGAACCTCAAACGTGCTGCGTAACACAAGAATGAACCTCATTGGTTCCTGCTGAAGCTCAAACGTGCTGCGTAACACGAGAATGAATCTCATTGGTTCTTGCTGAAGCTCAAACGTGCTGCGTAACACGAGAATGAACCCCATTGGTTCTTGCTGAAGCTCAAACGTGCTGCGTAACACGAGAATGAACCTCATTGGTTCTGGCTGAAGTTCAAACGTGCCGCGTAACATGAGAATGAACCTCATTGGTTGTTGAGAAGCTCAAACGTGCTGCGTAACACGAGAATGAACCTCATTGGTTGTTGAGAAGCTCAAACGTGCTGCGTAACACGAGAATGAACCTCATTGGTTGTTGAGAAGCTCAAACGTGCTGCGTAACACGAGAATGAACCTCATTGGTTCTTGCTGAAGCTCAAACGTGCTGCGTAACACGAGAATGAACCTCATTGGTTCTGGCTGAAGCTCAAACGTGCTGCGTAACACGAGAATGAACCCCATTGGTTCTTGCTGAAGCTCAAACGTGCTGCCTAACACGAGAATGAACCTCATTGGTTCTGGCTGAACCTCAAACGTGCTGCGTAACACAAGAATGAACCTCATTGGTTCCTGCTGAAGCTCAAACGTGCTGCGTAACACGAGAATGAATCTCATTGGTTCTTGCTGAAGCTCAAACCTGCTGCGTAACACGAGAATGAACCCCATTGGTTCTTGCTGAAGCTCAAACGTGCTGTGTAACACGAGAATGAACCTCATTGGTTCTGGCTGAAGCTCAAACGTGCTGCGTAACACGAGAATGAACCCCATTGGTTCTTGCTGAAGCTCAAACGTGCTGCCTAACACGAGAATGAACCTCATTGGTTCCGGCTGAAGCTCAAACGTGCTGCGTAACACAAGAATGAACCTCATTGGTTCCTGCTGAAGCTCAAACGTGCTGCCTAACACGAGAATGAACCTCATTGGTTCCGGCTGAAGCTCAAACGTGCTGCGTAACACAAGAATGAACCTCATTGGTTCCTGCTGAAGCTCAAACGTGCTGCGTAACACGAGAATGAACCTCATTGGTTCTTGCTGAAGCTCAAACGTGCTGCGTAACACGAGAATGAACCCCATTGGTTCTTGCTGAAGCTCAAACGTGCTGCGTAACACGAGAATGAACCCCATTGGTTCTTGCTGAAGCTCAAACGTGCTGCGTAACACGAGAATGAACCCCATTGGTTCTTGCTGAAGCTCAAACGTGCTGCGTAACACGAGAATGAACCCCATTGGTTCTTGCTGAAGCTCAAACGTGCTGCGTAACACGAGAATGAACCTCATTGGTTGTTGAGAAGCTCAAACGTGCTGCGTAACACGAGAATGAACCTCATTGGTTCTGGCTGAAGCTCAAACGTGCTGCGTAACACGAGAATGAACCCCATTGGTTCTTGCTGAAGCTCAAACGTGCTGCCTAACACGAGAATGAACCTCATTGGTTCCGGCTGAAGCTCAAACGTGCTGCGTAACACAAGAATGAACCTCATTGGTTCCTGCTGAAGCTCAAACGTGCTGCCTAACACGAGAATGAACCTCATTGGTTCCGGCTGAAGCTCAAACGTGCTGCGTAACACAAGAATGAACCTCATTGGTTCCTGCTGAAGCTCAAACGTGCTGCGTAACACGAGAATGAATCTCATTGGTTCTTGCTGAAGCTCAAACGTGCTGCGTAACACGAGAATGAACCCCATTGGTTCTTGCTGAAGCTCAAACGTGCTGCGTAACACGAGAATGAACCCCATTGGTTCTTGCTGAAGCTCAAACGTGCTGCGTAACACGAGAATGAACCCCATTGGTTCTTGCTGAAGCTCAAACGTGCTGCGTAACACGAGAATGAACCCCATTGGTTCTTGCTGAAGCTCAAACGTGCTGCGTAACACGAGAATGAACCTCATTGGTTGTTGAGAAGCTCAAACGTGCTGCGTAACACGAGAATGAACCTCATTGGTTCTTGCTGAAGCTCAAACGTGCTGCGTAACACGAGAATGAACCTCATTGGTTCTGGCTGAAGTTCAAACGTGCTGCGTAACATGAGAATGAACCTCATTGGTTGTTGAGAAGCTCAAACGTGCTGCGTAACACGAGAATGAACCTCATTGGTTCTTGCTGAAGCTCAAACGTGCTGTGTAACACGAGAATGAACCTCATTGGTTCTGGCTGAAGCTCAAACGTGCTGCGTAACACGAGAATGAACCCCATTGGTTCTTGCTGAAGCTCAAACGTGCTGCCTAACACGAGAATGAACCTCATTGGTTCTGGCTGAAGCTCAAACGTGCTGCGTAACACAAGAATGAACCTCATTGGTTCCTGCTGAAGCTCAAACGTGCTGCGTAACACGAGAATGAATCTCATTGGTTCTTGCTGAAGCTCAAACGTGCTGCGTAACACGAGAATGAATCTCATTGGTTCTTGCTGAAGCTCAAACGTGCTGCGTAACACGAGAATGAACCCCATTAGTTCTTGCTGAAGCTCAAACGTGCTGCGTAACACGAGAATGAACCCCATTGGTTCTTGCTGAAGCTCAAACGTGCTGCGTAACACGAGAATGAACCTCATTGGTTCTGGCTGAAGTTCAAACGTGCCGCGTAACATGAGAATGAACCTCATTGGTTGTTGAGAAGCTCAAACGTGCTGCGTAACACGAGAATGAACCTCATTGGTTGTTGAGAAGCTCAAACGTGCTGCGTAACACGAGAATGAACCTCATTGGTTGTTGAGAAGCTCAAACGTGCTGCGTAACACGAGAATGAACCTCATTGGTTCTTGCTGAAGCTCAAACGTGCTGCGTAACACGAGAATGAACCTCATTGGTTCTGGCTGAAGCTCAAACGTGCTGCGTAACACGAGAATGAACCCCATTGGTTCTTGCTGAAGCTCAAACGTGCTGCCTAACACGAGAATGAACCTCATTGGTTCTGGCTGAACCTCAAACGTGCTGCGTAACACAAGAATGAACCTCATTGGTTCCTGCTGAAGCTCAAACGTGCTGCGTAACACGAGAATGAATCTCATTGGTTCTTGCTGAAGCTCAAACCTGCTGCGTAACACGAGAATGAACCCCATTGGTTCTTGCTGAAGCTCAAACGTGCTGTGTAACACGAGAATGAACCTCATTGGTTCTGGCTGAAGCTCAAACGTGCTGCGTAACACGAGAATGAACCCCATTGGTTCTTGCTGAAGCTCAAACGTGCTGCCTAACACGAGAATGAACCTCATTGGTTCCGGCTGAAGCTCAAACGTGCTGCGTAACACAAGAATGAACCTCATTGGTTCCTGCTGAAGCTCAAACGTGCTGCGTAACACGAGAATGAACCTCATTGGTTCTTGCTGAAGCTCAAACGTGCTGCGTAACACGAGAATGAATCTCATTGGTTCTTGCTGAAGCTCAAACGTGCTGCGTAACACGAGAATGAACCTCATTGGTTCTGGCTGAAGTTCAAACGTGCTGCGTAACATGAGAATGAACCTCATTGGTTGTTGAGAAGCTCAAACGTGCTGCGTAACACGAGAATGAACCTCATTGGTTCTTGCTGAAGCTCAAACGTGCTGTGTAACACGAGAATGAACCTCATTGGTTCTGGCTGAAGCTCAAACGTGCTGCGTAACACGAGAATGAACCCCATTGGTTCTTGCTGAAGCTCAAACGTGCTGCCTAACACGAGAATGAACCTCATTGGTTCTGGCTGAAGCTCAAACGTGCTGCGTAACACGAGAATGAACCCCATTAGTTCTTGCTGAAGCTCAAACGTGCTGCGTAACACGAGAATGAACCCCATTGGTTCTTGCTGAAGCTCAAACGTGCTGCGTAACACGAGAATGAACCTCATTGGTTCTGGCTGAAGTTCAAACGTGCCGCGTAACATGAGAATGAACCTCATTGGTTGTTGAGAAGCTCAAACGTGCTGCGTAACACGAGAATGAACCTCATTGGTTGTTGAGAAGCTCAAACGTGCTGCGTAACACGAGAATGAACCTCATTGGTTGTTGAGAAGCTCAAACGTGCTGCGTAACACGAGAATGAACCTCATTGGTTCTTGCTGAAGCTCAAACGTGCTGCGTAACACGAGAATGAACCTCATTGGTTCTGGCTGAAGCTCAAACGTGCTGCGTAACACGAGAATGAACCCCATTGGTTCTTGCTGAAGCTCAAACGTGCTGCCTAACACGAGAATGAACCTCATTGGTTCTGGCTGAACCTCAAACGTGCTGCGTAACACAAGAATGAACCTCATTGGTTCCTGCTGAAGCTCAAACGTGCTGCGTAACACGAGAATGAATCTCATTGGTTCTTGCTGAAGCTCAAACCTGCTGCGTAACACGAGAATGAACCCCATTGGTTCTTGCTGAAGCTCAAACGTGCTGTGTAACACGAGAATGAACCTCATTGGTTCTGGCTGAAGCTCAAACGTGCTGCGTAACACGAGAATGAACCCCATTGGTTCTTGCTGAAGCTCAAACGTGCTGCCTAACACGAGAATGAACCTCATTGGTTCCGGCTGAAGCTCAAACGTGCTGCGTAACACAAGAATGAACCTCATTGGTTCCTGCTGAAGCTCAAACGTGCTGCGTAACACGAGAATGAACCTCATTGGTTCTTGCTGAAGCTCAAACGTGCTGCGTAACACGAGAATGAATCTCATTGGTTCTTGCTGAAGCTCAAACGTGCTGCGTAACACGAGAATGAACCTCATTGGTTCTGGCTGAAGTTCAAACGTGCTGCGTAACATGAGAATGAACCTCATTGGTTGTTGAGAAGCTCAAACGTGCTGCGTAACACGAGAATGAACCTCATTGGTTCTTGCTGAAGCTCAAACGTGCTGTGTAACACGAGAATGAACCTCATTGGTTCTGGCTGAAGCTCAAACGTGCTGCGTAACACGAGAATGAACCCCATTGGTTCTTGCTGAAGCTCAAACGTGCTGCCTAACACGAGAATGAACCTCATTGGTTCTGGCTGAAGCTCAAACGTGCTGCGTAACACAAGAATGAACCTCATTGGTTCCTGCTGAAGCTCAAACGTGCTGCGTAACACGAGAATGAATCTCATTGGTTCTTGCTGAAGCTCAAACGTGCTGCGTAACACGAGAATGAACCCCATTAGTTCTTGCTGAAGCTCAAACGTGCTGCGTAACACGAGAATGAACCCCATTGGTTCTTGCTGAAGCTCAAACGTGCTGCCTAACACGAGAATGAACCTCATTGGTTCTGGCTGAAGCTCAAACGTGCTGCGTAACACAAGAATGAACCTCATTGGTTCCTGCTGAAGCTCAAACGTGCTGCGTAACACGAGAATGAATCTCATTGGTTCTTGCTGAAGCTCAAACGTGCTGCGTAACACGAGAATGAATCTCATTGGTTCTTGCTGAAGCTCAAACGTGCTGCGTAACACGAGAATGAACCCCATTGGTTCTGGCTGAAGCTCAAACGTGCTGCGTAACACAAGAATGAACCCCATTAGTTCTTGCTGAAGCTCAAACGTGCTGCGTAACACGAGAATGAACCTCATTGGTTCTTGAACTTTTTGAGGGGTCAAAGTGTCAGTTGCGTAGGCTGTCAATGGAGAGACAGAAAGCTCTCAGATTTCATCAAAAAGATCTTAATTTGTGTTCAGAAGATGAACGAAAGTCTTACGGATTTGGAACAAGGGTGAGTAATTAATGACAGAATTTTCATTTTTGAGTGCACTAACCCTTTAAGTATACGTATTACATATATGAATATATTACAGAAACCTCTAGTGTCCTATAGATTTTCTCTTTAAAATCCAGGAGGAGCTCAAAACAGCACTGAAGTCCTTACAAGAGAAACTTAAACATAATAAAAACATTACAGGAAAGTTTGAGAAAACAGTTCAACACATCAAGGTGAGGATTGATTCTTTTTACGTTTACAAGTTGATCTGATTTGTCTGACATAATTACATGGCATTTCTTTATTGACTGGAACACACACACACTCACACATTGGGTTTTCATGTTTTATGGGGACTTGCATAGACATAATGATTTTTATAAAGAACAAACTGTATCCCCTACCCCTAAACCTACCCATCACAGAAAACTTTCTGCATTTTTACATTTTCAAAAAACATCACTTAGTCAGATTTATAAGCCGTTTTCCTCTTGGGGACCAAAAAATGTCCCCACAAGGACAAGGATTTTGGATATTGCCATCTTTGTGGGGACATTTTGGTTCTCATTACCTGAACCACACACGCACAGCAAACAAACAAACACACTTGCAGAGCTGGGGCCTGTTTCAGAAAGGAGGTTAAGTGAAAATTCTGAGTATGTTAACCCTGGAATGAGGGAAACTCTGGGTTTTCCGTTTCAGAATGGGAGGTATGTCAAACCAAGAAAGCAGGGTAAGTCAACTCAGAGTTCAAGTTTCAACTCAGAGTTGGTTGAACCTCCTTATTGAAACGGGCCCCTGTGCACTAGGGCTGGTCCGAATACAATTTTTTGAGCTTCAAAGCTTTGGTAGTAATCAACACCGAATATTCGAAGCTTCGGAGAGAGGGGGCTGAACATATTCTTCTCTCTAATAACGGCATCATATGCTCCGAGAACGGACACTGCACTAGTGATACAAAACACACAGGTCTGTTACGTCCCAGTGACAAGCTCCTATATTTCGCAGTAGATTAATTTAGCTTGATAATAACAGGTAATATTAGGCTTGCTGCGATAGTCGTGTTACTGGTGTTCAGGCATAACACCGGTTACATCACTTGCCCACCGCGGCACCACCCACACTGTCGTTTTGATATTTTATAGTAGTAAAAATTTTAGTTCAGTTAAAGAACAGATTAACTACAATTAAAAACTGAACGTGCAGCGTGAGCCGAACGAGAGTCGCAGCACATCAGCAGCAGGAGTCAGATCTCATTCATCACGAAAGTGAGGAGCTGAATGACAAGATCGCAGAAGATTTGATTTCAAAGTGAAATGTAAAAGCGCCTATTTAAGGGAGTTTGTCATTATAATGTTTTGTTGTTGTGTTTTTCATTAAGAATAATCTAATGAACCCACCATTCAAGCAACCCGCCTCCGAATTGGCGCTAATTATAAACCGAAAGTAAAATGCGCACGGCCGCACAAGCACTGTAATGTGACGGTGAGTCACATCCCTAACGTGTAAAATGGCTAATACATTTTGATTCTATTATTCTATTTTCCACAATGTCAAACGAACGCAGCTTAACCCAAAATGCAAGCTCAGGCACGCGCTTCTTCCATATAAGCTTGTGCAGTTGTGCGCTCTAGACAGAGAATATACTCAGTTGCAGGGAACACTAGGAAGAAGCAAATATATTTATTAAGTATAACGAGGTTGGGTTCCTATTCAACTGTCCATCCTATTAAAATGGCTAGGCTATATAAAATAATTGTAAAAAAAGAGTATTGTATTTCGCCAGTTTTTATAGTGTAAACATATGCAAGCACGAATGAGAACCGTTTGGAGGGGGATGCCAGGTGTGCGAATATTCAAATATTCTGGTCCAGCCCTACTGTGCACATATAAAGATGATCAAGCGCAGACGCCTCTATCAGCTGGTTATTCAGCAGTGGGTGGAACTAATCTTAACCCCATTAGCTAGCACTCACCTTCCACATTTTCATTTGGACGAATGCAGACAATGTGATTAATGTTCATGAACAACCCATTAGCATCACTACATGTCGATTATTCTGTTATCAAAACCCAGTCACATTTTCTGTTGGCTTTCTTTGGTATAAAAAAAAACCGTGGCTTATAACACACAATTACAACAGCCAGAGAAAACTAGTGTTAAAAAGTCAAGAGTCAAACTGCCCAACTAAAGCAACACTGATCACAATAATGGTGACATGAAACAGCAGGTGTTCATCACTAATGGTCAATCATCACTCAATTAATCACTTAATTATCTCATTAACTTTAACACTGCTTGAGGCCCTGTCCACGCGAACACAGGTATTTTCAAAACCACAGCTTTTTCTATGCAGTTTGGCCGTTGGTCCACACAAACGCAGTATCCGGTCACTGAAACTGAAACTTTTTTGAAAACTCCTACCAGAGTGAAGATTTTTAGAAACTCCAGTTGCAGTGTTGTCGTGTGGACAGTGAAACTGGAGATTTTGGCTTGTTTGTTGCTACTTAAATGTCCTAATTTAATTAAGGCTTAATTTAATCACAATTTAAAACTGTTGTTTTGTAAAGAGAGGCTGATGAGATTCATGTGTATTTTCACCCTAAAGAGACAGAACATCTACTACTACAGTTATAGTACTTCAGAAAGTTAAAGTTGTAGTTCACTAACCCACATTTCCCCACTCACTCTTCATGCTGCTCCAGAATAAGTTGCGTCTTTGAGATGATTGAAGTGAATGTGATGTGATTTCAGTCTCAAGCTGAGCACACAGAGCGTCAGATTAAACAGCAGTTTGAGAAGCTTCATCAGTTTCTCAGAGATGAAGAAGAAGCTACAATCACTGCACTGAGGGAGGAAGAGGAGCAGAAGAAGCAGATGATGGAGAAGCTGGAGGAGATGAACAGACACATCTCAGCTCTTTCACACACAATCAAAGACATGGAGGAGGAGATGATGAAAGCCAATGACGTCTGCTTTCTGAAGGTCTGATTTCACATCTTTGATTGATTGATTGATTGATTGATTACTGATGATAAATGATGTGTTTGTTCTGCAGGAGTTTCCAGTCTCAATGGAAAGGTGAGTGATCTGCTGGTGTCTCTGGTCTCTCTGGTTCTGATCCAAAGCCACTGCAGTTCTGACTCCTGAATGTTCTTCCAGAGTCCAGATCTCACCGCCTGATCCACAGATGGCTTCTGGAGCTTTGATTCATGTGCCACGGTACTTGGGCAACCTGCCGTTCAGAGTCTGGAAGAAGATGCAGGACATCGTCCAATACAGTGAGTCTGCAGAAGATCTGTCCTGTTACACACACACTGGAAATCACACATGGGTTTTTCATGACACAAAAGCATGTGATTCTTGTAATTCTTCAAACTGAAACACTGAAGCTCAAATATAATATTTGAACTCAATGAACTTCAATATATATTTCAAGATCCTCAAAGAGTTTCCGTTATGATGGTTTTACTAGAAACAGTCTCTTGAGTTCATGAAGAGAGTTATTAATTTTGTAATCTCCTCAGAAAACTGCGGCCAGATTCACAACACTGAGAAAAACTTTTATCTGTTTTTTTTTTTTAAAGATTGTTCTAAAAGCAAAACAAAAGAGAATTCAACATTTTTAAAATAATTAAAATCATGTCTTTATATTATAGATTTACATCTTAATTATTCCTCTATTTGTTGTATTAAACAAGCCGACCTTGTGAGTAGGATAATACAATCAATATTCCTTAAGAAAATATTTCTTAAGACATTCTTATGGAAATATTTCAGAACTTTTCAAGAATCGTTTAAGAATTGCAATTAGAAACAGTCAAAATGTACAAACTTTTTTGTGAATCCATTTTGAAAGGGTTTGTAGAAGAAGTGCTTCATGAATCTTCATCTTTCCATGTTTCAGAAACACAATGATGAGGGTCTGTTCAGATAATGATGTGTTTACCAGAAGAACCTGCTTCAGTTACACTGAGATTTATTACATCTTAAAATATTAACATGATTGATTATTCATAACTAACACAAACACAACTGACAGTAACAAACACACACACACACACACACACATTAAGACCCAGTTTAATGAAGATGATCAGATGAGACCGGATTCATACAGATACAGTTTTTCATCTCAACAGCTCTGATTGTTTGATTGTGATTTAATCTTTTCCAGAATATCAGTTTCTCTTGATGAGACACAAATGTTTGAATCACACATTTAATGTTTGTCTCTGATGCCATTAAACACTGATGAGAAAATGAGTGTGTAACTAAAAACACTGACAGTGATCAGAGGAAAATGTCTGATGTGTTTGATCAGGACGGGTGTCATAATTCATAATAATCTGTGATTGGTTCACTCTTGATCATTATATGAACATCAGAATAAAAGCATCTGTTGATTGTGTCTCATCAGCTCCTGTGATTCTGGATCCAAACACGGCGAGTTCACGTCTCGTCCTGTCTGATGATCTGACCAGTGTGAGATTGAGCAAGAACAGTCAACTGCTTCCTGATAATCCTGAGAGATTTGACGAGTGTCCCTGTGTTCTGGGTGCAGAGGGTTTTAACTCAGGAACACACTGCTGGGATGTGGAGGTTAAAGAGAGTGAATGCTGGAGTCTTGGAGTAACTACAGCATCAAACCAGAGGAAGGGACGTGATTTCTTTAACACTGATGTCTGGAGTGTGCGGTATGATCCGTACAAACTGCTTGCGGCTGGTTTTCATGTTGAACAGCATCTTGAGCGTGTGAGAGTGTATCTGGACTATGACGGAGGAACAGTGTCATTCTCTGATCCTGTAACTAACACACACCTACACACATTCACAACCACCTTCACTCACACACTCTTTCCATTCTTCTGGTGTATTGACTCTCTGAGGATCTTACCGGTCAATAGTCAGTGAACGTTACACCTGTAGGTCTGGATCGACCTGCTTTCATCTTTTACACTCATCATGTTTCCAGTATTTAAATCATATCACATGAGTGCTGATCTGTGATTGGGCCACAGCTGATCACATGACTGATTTCCAGCACTACAGCGACACTCACACTCTCATATTGCTGTTATACAACAGATCAATAAACAAGTATTTGGAAAAATCTTTCAAAACAATAATTAAATAATAAATCTGTAAAATCATTGTGTTCATATGTCTGTCCCATATTGTCTGCTGAGGTGAAGTTAATATCAAATCACCAATTTTAGTCTCAATATATCCAAATATTTTCAGGGTTTCTATAGAATATAGTCATGGAAAACCTGCAAATATCAGGGAATTTTAAAGTTATGGAAAAAGGTGGAGGGAAAAGTATGGAAAAATTAATGGTTAATATATTTTTATTCATTACACAATACCTAATCAAGTGCACTGAATTTAAACACATGGTGAAGGTTAAAATGAATCATGTTATTATCATATCTGACCAATGAGAAACACCGATTGCCATTTACCCAGTTATTTCAGTGAAGTGTGTCACTTTGCTAATTTTCACATAATGATTTTATAATAGAATCACATTTTTTAGTATTATACCACTGAAAGAATTAATTTAACACATGCACATTATCAATATTTGTTGTAATGAGGTTAAATGATCATTTGTACATTGAAGTAAATGGATGTAAAATGTTCTTTATAATCCACAACAATGTTGAATAAAATATAAATATTTATTAGGCAATAGAAATACTTTATTACAGCTGTTTACAGATAAGATATGTTGCAAAAACAAATGTGCAGTCTCTAGGAATCACTGAAATCTTTCAATTTGAGTTTCAGAGCAAATTTTGATGACAACTGTGGGATTGCACGTTTTCACTATAATTTTCAGAAATGAAAGATTATATGTTTGGCTTGATATTTAGGTTTTAAAGCATGGTAAACCCTGAATTTAGTTTATTTTTGTTCTCTGAAATAGTCAGTTTTCTACATAGAGCTTTATAGAAGATTGTATCAAAGCAGTTTTACTCTAATAAACAGGAAAATAACAGTGTCAGTGTCGCAAACTTCTTTAATCATCAAGTTTTAATTGCAATGTCAATTGCACCTATAGAGCAGATCTACAAAAGACAATATAGTGTCATTATTCAGATCAATGTACATGGTTCCAAATGAAGGCAAAGTAAATGAATAAATGTAACAGAAATACTTCACTTGTTTATATAAAATCAGTTCAGAGTTCAGTGCGACTTTACTGATATCTAGTGGTGAAATTATGCAACTGACTGAAAACGTGAATGGCTACATTACAAGATGACAGTGGACAATAACTACAAACAATCCAGCCTTATGACTCAATAAATGGCATAATAATCGTTAAGTTAAACACGTGCACGGACCCTCTGCCTCAGATCTTATAGGGGTTCATCTTACCTCAATTGTCTAACTTTGACTTTTCACTTAAAATATAGCCTATTGATAGTATATTTGAACTCCTCTAACAATATGGTCACGTCAAATCAAACTTTCCACATCCATTTGTCCTGTTGTCGGGAGTCATGAGCAGATTTCACCGCTGTCACAGTATTAACCCTAAAACAGGCAAAAGTGGAAAATTATAATCAAAAAATTATTTCATGTCACTTTTTATATCATCTGGACTAAAACATATCCAAAGGAATTTTTGAAATATTTGATATAGTTTGGATTTATCTCCCAGGATACGTTGCCCTATTAGGGTATTAAAAAAGGCCAAGGTCATCAGTGTTTCTGTGATTTATTTGATGCAAAAAAAAGAAAAAAGAAAATGTAATATGCAAAATATGCTGCATGCATGACATGTCTGAGTGTCCTAAAATTGAGGCATATACAAACCCGATTCCAAAAAAGTTGGGACACTGTACAAATTGTGAATAAAAACAGAATGCAATGATGTGGAAGTTTCAAATTTCAATATTTTATTCAGAATACAACATAGATGACATATCAAATGTTTAAACTGAGAAAATGTATCATTTTAAGGGAAAATTAAGTTGATTTTAAATTTCATGGCATCAACACATCTCAAAAAAGTTGGGACAAGGCCATGTTTACCACTGTGTGGCATCCCCTCTTCTTTTTATAACAGTCTGCAAACGTCTGGGGACTGAGGAGACAAGTTGCTCAAGTTTAGGAATAGGAATGTTGTCCCATTCTTGTCTAATACAGGCTTCTAGTTGCTCAACTGTCTTAGGTCTTCTTTGTCGCATCTTCCTCTTTATGATGCGCCAAATGTTTTCTATGGGTGAAAGATCTGGACTGCAGGCTGGCCATTTCAGTACCCGGATCCTTCTTCTACGCAGCCATGATGTTGTAATTGATGCAGTATGTGGTCTGGCATTGTCATGTTGGAAAATGCAAGGTCTTCCCTGAAAGAGACGATGTCTGGATGGGAGCATATGTTGTTCTAGAACTTGGATATACCTTTCAGCATTGATGGTGCCTTTCCAGATGTGTAAGCTGCCCATGCCATACGCACTCATGCAACCCCATACCATCAGAGATGCAGGCTTCTGAACTGAGCGCTGATGACAACTTGGGTTGTCCTTGTCCTCTTTAGTCCAGATGACATGGCGTCCCAGTTTTCCAAAAAGAACTTCAAATTTTGATTGGTCTGACCACAGAACAGTTTTCCACTTTGCCACAGTCCATTTTAAATGAGCCTTGGCCCAGAGAAAACGCCTGCGCTTCTGGATCATGTTTAGATATGGCTTCTTTTTTGACCTATAGAGTTTTAGCCGGCAACGGCGAATGGCACGGTGGATTGTGTTCACCGACAATGTTTTCTGGAAGTATTCCTGAGCCCATGTTGTGATTTCCATTACAGTAGCATTCCTGTATGTGATGCAGTGCCGTCTAAGGGCCCGAAGATCACGGGCATCCAGTATGGTTTTCCGGCCTTGACCCTTACGCACAGAGATTGTTCCAGATTCTCTGAATCTTTGGATGATATTATGCACTGTAGATGATGATAACTTCAAACTCTTTGCAATTTTTCTCTGAGAAACTCCTTTCTGATATTGCTCCACTATTTTTCGCCGCAGCATTGGGGGAATTGGTGATCCTCTGCCCATCTTGACTTCTGAGAGACACTGCCACTCTGAGAGGCTCTTTTTATACCCAATCATGTTGCCAATTGACCTAATAAGTTGCAAATTGGTCCTCCAGCTGTTCCTTATATGTACATTTAACTTTTCCGGCCTCTTATTGCTATCTGTCCCAACTTTTTTGGAATGTGTAGCTCTCATGAAATCCAAAATGAGCCAATATTTGGCATGACATTTCAAAATGTCTCACTTTCAACATTTGATATGTTATCTATATTCTATTGTGAATAAAATATAAGTTTATGAGATTTTTAAATTATTGCATTCCTTTTTTATTCATAATTTGTACAGTGTCCCAACTTTTTTGGAATTGGGTTTGTGCATTTCTTATATTTTTTCACTGCTGAACAGTTTCGTCTTCAACCTCAGGGGTGGGAAACTCTAGCCCTTGAGCTCCACTGTCCTGCAGGGTTTAGCTCCATCCCTAATCCATCATATAATGTCATTTATGATACGGACACCTCAGTTCTACCATACAATGAGCCGTGTGGAACTCTGCAAGAAAATATCTAGTTAAAATAGCAAAGATGTAGTCAACTAAATGTAATAATATCAGTTTTACATGTGAATATTAACATTTGCTTAATTTTTTTTTTTTTTTTAACTCAAAATACATTGATTGAGAAGGGGGGCAGTGTACAGGGATCATCTCTAAGGGCCCCGGCCCTGGAACGAGATTTCTACTGGCTTTCAACTTTTACTCAAGTTACTGTAGTAAACGCTGCACAATGGTATTGCTCTTGACGTGGAAAAAATAAACTTTAATAATTATCATGGTGAGGCTGGAATTGAAAAACACAAGCAAAGTGTCAAAAAAAAAGCACAAGCTTTTATTCTTGCCAAGAAGGTCAATGCAGATTGTGCAGTCAGAAAATACAGAGATGGCCTCACACTCGTTCTTTTATACATTTCAGTGGGCGAGGGCTTCTTGTCAAAAACAATTCCTTAGTTAATGTTATTGAAACTGTGACACCTTGAGTGAACACACAAGGTTTCCGAGAAGCTACAGACAACGAACACACAAGTTTTATAGAGAACAGTATTAAAGGTTGTCAAACAAAAATGTGTTTACTACAGAAAACTAGAATTCATTTAACAAAAACATCTTATATAAGCTTGATAGAATTAAAAACACCTTATATGGTCAACATTTCCCATCACACTCTTTACAAAGTCAGACACATAACAGTAATTAATATGATTATGCTTTTGCTTGACTGCGATATCAAACAGCTAATAATGTGTTGCTAATGTTACACAAACCATGTTACCGTTTGCGATCTCAGTCTGCCTTCTAATAATCAGCATCCTTAGAAATGCTTTGAACATCACAGAACATCAGTGGAGAAAGGCAAATAGTTTATCATGACATCGTAATATACACTATATACATAATTCACCTGCTATATTGCTAGATGTACATGATTTTTCATATCAACAGAAAAATATACAGGGATAACCTGGCTTCTCTTGAGACTCTACAGCTTCAGAGAATAGTTAATGATATGCTAAAGCCCCGCCCCCCTCGTGACGTGATTGGTTACAAGGTAGTTTGTGTCAGAAACACCTGTGATTTCAAACCGCGTTTTTGAGACTGTCTTTGGTTCACTGCAGTTTTAAGGAGAAAATAGCAATGGTGTTGACTTATGAATTTGCACATGGTTTGTCTTAAAGCATATTAAAATTTTCACCACAGGGGGTATATAAGAAGTATTCATACTCCTGAAAAGAAATGTTCTTAAAAATCATTATGAATAACTTCTTAAAGTTAAGATAACCTCCAACCTGCCTTAAATCCCCAAAGATAATATGTGTAAAGAATTTATTGGGTTGTTTAAAATGTTAAGCATTAGCACATAACACTAGCTACATATAATTACTATTACCAGGAATGTCGACGAGTACTCTGAAGCGACACTGATAGATCAGGAAAACAGGAGAGGAAGGGCGCCTTGGAGTAAAAAAGGTTGAAAACCACTGCTCTAGAGAGAGCGATAAAAGACAGATCACAAATAAATGATAATAACTGCTGCATATTCCTGAGACAGGCTCTTTTAAAATATGATATCTTATATTAGCTATTTTAACACGCCGCATTAAAGCATGGCGCAGAGTGATTAACTCGTCAAGCCAGTCGCAACGAAAATAGTGTGCATGCTTATTATGATATCTACTGTAATCTGCAGGCAGCGCAAAAAGACAGGCTTTGATGTGTTTTTCATTCAGAGAGTCTTCTGCAATACCAGCCTTTAAATCACCAAAAAAAGAAAATGTTTGAGAATTTCTTATGCTTTTTTAGAATTGCATTTAGGAACATTCTTACGAACATCTTAGAATTGATCTTGACCATCTATGGCACAGCATTGCCTCCAGGCAACACAGTCTATTTTACAAACCCGATTCCAAAAAAGTTGGGACACTGTACAAATTGTGAATAAAAACAGAATGCAATGATGTGGAAGTTTCAAATTTCAATATTTTATTCAGAATACAACATAGATGACATATCAAATGTTTAAACTGAGAAAATGTATCATTTTAAGGGAAAAATAAGTTGATTTTAAATTTCATGGCATCAACACATCTCAAAAAAGTTGGGACAAGGCCATGTTTACCACTGTGTGGCATCCCCTCTTCTTTTTATAACAGTCTGCAAACGTCTGGGGACTGAGGAGACAAGTTGCTCAAGTTTAGGAATAGGAATGTTGTCCCATTCTTGTCTAATACAGGCTTCTAGTTGCTCAACTGTCTTAGGTCTTCTTTGTCGCATCTTCCTCTTTATGATGCGCCAAATGTTTTCTATGGGTGAAAGATCTGGACTGCAGGCTGGCCATTTCAGTACCCGGATCCTTCTTCTACACAGCCATGATGTTGTAATTGATGCAGTATGTGGTCTGGCATTGTCCCTGAAAGAGACGACGTCTGGATGGGAGCATATGTTGTTCTAGAACTTGGATATACCTTTCAGCATTGATGGTGCCTTTCCAGATGTGTAAGCTGCCCATGCCACACACACTCATGCAACCCCATACCATCAGAGATGCAGACTTCTGAACTGAGAGCTGATAACAACTTGGGTTGTCCTTGTCCTCTTTAGTCCGGATGACATGGCGTCCCAGTTTTCCAAAAAGAACCACAGAACAGTTTTCCACTTTGCCACAGTCCATTTTAAATGAGCCTTGGCCCAGAGAAAACGCCTGCGCTTCTGGATCATGTTTAGATATGGCTTCTTTTTTGACCTATAGAGTTTTAGCCGGCAACGGCGAATGGCACGGTGGATTGTGTTCACTGACAATGTTTTCTGGAAGTATTCCTGAGCCCATGTTGTGATTTCCATTACAGTAGCATTCCTGTATGTGATGCAGTGCCGTCTAAGGGCCCGAAGAGCACGGGCATCCAGTATGGTTTTCCGGCCTTGACCCTTACGCACAGAGATTGTTCCAGATTCTCTGAATCTTTGGATGATATTATGTACTGTAGATGATGATAACTTCAAACTCTTTGCAATTTTTCTCTGAGAAACTCCTTTCTGATATTGCTCCACTATTTTTCGCCGCAGCATTGGGGGAATTGGTGATCCTCTGGCCATCTTGACTTCTGAGAGACACTGCCACTCTGAGAGGCTCTTTTTATACCCAATCATGTTGCCAATTGACCTAATAAGTTGCAAATTGGTCCTCCAGCTGTTCCTTATATGTACATTTAACTTTTCCGGCCTCTTATTGCTATCTGTCCCAACTTTTTTGGAATGTGTAGCTCTCATGAAATCCAAAATGAGCCAATATTTGGCATGACATTTCAAAATGTCTCACTTTCAACATTTGATATGTTATCTATATTCTATTGTGAATAAAATATAAGTTTATGAGATTTGTAAATTATTGCATTCCTTTTTTATTCACAATTTGTACAGTGTCCCAACTTTTTTGGAATCGGGTTTGTAGTTCATTTTTAATAAAATGAAACACCCATGTATTGGCCAAACCTATCCAGGGGAGAAGAACTCAAATACCAATCAATGAAAGTGCAAAAAGTGGTCACATGACCCACAGGGGTCATAGAGTGGTGCAGGTATGACATCACTTTGTAGGCCAAAACGCGGAAGCGAGTTAGCATTTTAGCACTTCCGGTTCCCTCGTCCCGATGTCAATGGGTTTTTTGAATGGGGTTTTGTTTAAATGGCTGAAATAAGCTCTGTGGTGAACACAAGCTCAAGACACTTTCACGTTTTATTCTATGACATAAAATACATCAGTATTACCCCACTTGTGATTTTTTTAAGCTGTTACGTGTCTTGAAAAAGACGGTTGCTAACAAGTGGCTAAATGGGACTACAGAGTCTGTCGAGGAGATTAAACGGCATCACGTCGAACAGGTCAACTCAGTCCGCTTTTACAGCCTCATGCTCATAATTGTGCTCTTATAAACTAGTCTCTCAAATGTTCTGGGAAAATGTTTTTAGATAAAAACTGAAAGAGTTGTCGAAGCTTAGTGATGGTGACGTTGAAGTCGAGCGACCGTGGTGTAGTCCGTTTATAGCTTACCTTTAGCTTTTTACTTCTGCATTTTGGCTTCAAAATTCATAAAAGTTGTGTTCATCTGTGATAATTATCTTGATGGACAAAACGTGTAAGTATCGTAAACTTTTGTTGATCACAGAGCTTGTTTTTAGCGATAATCCAAAAGCCTATGGGAAAATCCTATTGGGTTTTTCTCAAGGGAACCAGTGCGATGCGAACTGCCGCTCGGCCTACAAAGGGACATCACACCTGCACCACTCTACTTTAGGCTTGTTCAACTTGTTCGACATGCAGCGATGCGCAGACCGATCGGCGGCTGACTTGAAGCAGTGCATGCCGGTTAGAAATTTTGTCCGATTTGAGGCAGCGCCGATGCCACGTGACTGTGACCTATGCCATCAAAGCGCCGCGAGAGCGGTTCGAGAGCAGCCGGCTGGTGCATTCTGCGCAACTTCTCCAGAGCGACTGCATGAGCTCTGATGACGACACAGCTGTTCCATGATTGGCTCTGATGACGACACAGCTTTTCCACGATTGGCTCTGATGACGACACAGCTGTTCCACGATTGGCTCTGATGACGATTGGCTCTGATGACGACACAGCTGTTCCACGATTGGCTCTGATGACGACACAGCTGTTCCACGATTGGCTCTGATGACGACACGGCTGTTCCACGATTGGCTCTGATGACGACACGGCTGTTCCACGATTGGCTCTGATGACGACACGGCTGTTCCACGATTGGCTCTGATGACGACACGGCTGTTCCACGATTGGCTCTGATGACGACACGGCTGTTCCACGATTGGCTCTGATGACGACACGGCTGTTCCACGATTGGCTCTGATGACGACACGGCTGTTCCACGATTGGCTCTGATGACGACACGGCTGTTCCACGATTGGCTCTGATGACGACACGGCTGTTCCACGATTGGCTCTGATGACGACACGGCTGTTCCACGATTGGCTCTGATGACGACACGGCTGTTCCACGATTGGCTCTGATGACGACACGGCTGTTCCACGATTGGCTCTGATGACGACACGGCTGTTCCACGATTGGCTCTGATGACGACACGGCTGTTCTACGATTGGCTCTGATGACGACACGGCTGTTCCACGATTAGCTCTGATGACGACACGGCTGTTCCACGATTGGCTCTGATGACGACACAGCTGTTCCACGATTGGCTCTGATGACGACACGGCTGTTCCACGATTGGCTCTAATGAGACACGGCTGTTCCACGATTGGCTCTGATGACGACACACCTGTTCCACGATTGGCTCTGATGACGACACAGCTGTTCCACGATTGGCTCTGATGACGACACAGCTGTTCCACGATTGGCTCTGATGACGACACAGCTGTTCCATGATTGGCTCTGATGACGACACAGCTTTTCCACGATTGGCCGGATTCCCCGCATGACAGCGATCACATGCGTTTCGTGTTTATTCTCACAACTTCAGTGCCACTAATGCTCTCAAATCTGTTTTTATAACAGGAAAACCTCTTTTCATGTAGTCGCGATGTTATATTGTGTCATGTTTATCAAAATAAAACTGATAAAGAAACGTAGACCATATATTTACGCTGTAAAATGTCATTAGTTAAATGTACTTATACATGAGGAAAGTGATTGCCTTAAATTTCTCGAAGATGTTTTACTCAAAGTTGTAAGTTGCTTATACAAAGACATACAAAAGAGTGTTGGGACAATGATAGACTGTGCATTTATTTGTATTTATTAAACTGAAAATACTTTGTCCATGTCTGAAACTAAGTAAAAAACAAACTTAAAGTAGTTAATAGACATCACTGCAAAACAGTTAAATAGTCTTTTAAATAAAGCAACATGCAGCATAACAGCTATGTTTCTATCACCGCATTTTGAAGTATTGCATCAGGAAGGTGTGATGGAAAAAATGTAATTCGCAAAAAAGTTTTTACACTCACTTGAGGTTGTTTTTGACGAAAAAGAGTTGGGAGATGGGAGATGAAAACACACTTGCCGAATAGAGTGTGTTATGTCGTTCCAAACCCGTTCATCTTCGGAACACAAATTAAGATCTTTTTGATGAAATTTGAGAGCTTTCTATAGACAGCATTTTACTACCAGAAAGGTAGTAAAGACATTGTTAAAATAGTCCACGTGACTCCAGTGCTTCAACCTTAATGTTATGAAGCCACGAGAATACTTTTTGTGCACAAAAATAAATAAATAAATAACGACTAAAATAACTATTCAACTATTTCTTCTCTTCCCTGTCTGACGCCGAACAGCGTCGGAGACTGACAGATGTGTGTCCATCAGACAAATAAGGCTGTTTGGAGCGCAGGTGTCACAACATTGATGTGATATAATTGTCAGTTATTGATCACAAATCATAAACTTTCTCTCTTTTTTGTTTTAGTTGTTTTTTTTATATTTGTAAGTTAATTGTGAATGTATTTTTTTGTTTTGTTTTTTACATTAACCTGAAGACCCACCCACATGATCAGCAACTCCACCCTCTTCCAGCACTTACCAGAAAAGACTGACTTTTTATTTGTCCTTTGTCACACTGACTGTGGCCTTTCCCAATACCCACACCTGTGGTCCTGGCCACTTGAGAGCGTGTATGTGACAGGAAATGACCTAGATTGCAAGCAACCATTGAAACCATGTTAATGTTAAATGCATTGAATCAACAAATATTGCACTCACAATTAATATTGAAAAATGTTGAAATTTTATATATATAAAAATTCAAAGCGTTTATTGTCATGTGCACAGTGAGGAAAACAAGTTTTCCTGTATATGTAACTATGGTAATGGTATTGAATCAATGTTACAATTTGATGTTATAAATGAGTTTTATACCATGCACCAAGCATGCATTGTGGCATGAAGCTGTTTTTGTTGATTATCACCATTGTTTAGATTCATACGCTGATTGTTGATGTTTCTGTGTCTAAGTAGTACATTAGCTTAAAACCTTTTGCATACTTTTTTTCTGTTGGACACTGTTGTCACACACTGTGGTGTAGTAGAGATGGTAGGACAAAGTGCATGAATAAACAACAACACTCATAATACACTCACCTAAAGGATTATTAGGAACACCATACTAATACTGTGTTTGACCCCCTTTCGCCTTCAGAACTGCCTTAATTCTACGTGGCATTGATTCAACAAGGTGCTGAAAGCATTCTTTAGAAATGTTGGCCCATATTGATAGGATAGCATCTTGCAGTTGATGGAGATTTGTGGGATGCACATCCAGGGCACGAAGCTCCCGTTCCACCACATCCCAAAGATGCTCTATTGGGTTGAGATCTGGTGACTGTGGGGGCCATTTTAATACAGTGAACTCATTGTCATGTTCAAGAAACCAATTTGAAATGATTCGAGCTTTGTGACATGGTGCATTATCCTGCTGGAAGTAGCCATCAGAGGATGGGTACATGGTGGTCATAAAGGGATGGACATGGTCAGAAACAATGCTCAGGTAGGCCGTGGCATTTAAACGATGCCCAATTGGCACTAAGGGGCCTAAAGTGTGCCAAGAAAACATCCCCCACACCATTACACCACCACCAGCCTGCACAGTGGTAACAAGGCATGATGGATCCATGTTCTCATTCTGTTTACGCCAAATTCTGACTCTACCATCTGAATGTCTCAACAGAAATCGAGACTCATCAGACCAGGCAACATTTTTCCAGTCTTCAACTGTCCAATTTTGGTGAGCTCGTGCAAATTGTAGCCTCTTTTTCCTATTTGTAGTGGAGATGAGTGGTACCCGGTGGGGTCTTCTGCTGTTGTAGCCCATCCGCCTCAAGATTGTGCGTGTTGTGGCTTCACAAATGCTTTGGTGCATACCTCGGTTGTAACGAGTGGTTATTTCAGTCAAAGTTGCTCTTCTATCAGCTTGAATCAGTCGGCCCATTCTCCTCTGACCTCTAGCATCAACAAGGCATTTTCGCCCACAGGACTGCCGCATACTGGATGTTTTTCCCTTTTCACACCATTCTTTGTAAACTCTAGAAATGGTTGTGCGTGAAAATCCCAGTAACTGAGCAGATTGTGAAATACTCAGACCGGCCCGTCTGGCACCAACAACCATGCCACGCTCAAAATTGCTTAAATCACCTTTCTTTCCCATTCTGACATTCAGTTTGGAGTTCAGGAGATTGTCTTGACCAGGACCACACCCCTAAATGCATTGAAGCAACTGCCATGTGATTGGTTGATTAGATAACTGCATTAATGAGAAATTGAACAGGTGTTCCTAATAATCCTTTAGGTGAGTGTAAGTGATTTAACTTCAGATGACATTAGTAAATCAGGCAACATATCATCAGTAACAAGCCATCAACATCATCTTATCTCAATTAATCTTTGTTCCCTTTGTCATAACAAATGTGTTTTAACACATTGTCATAACAGACAAAATAATTCTAACATTCTAGCCACTAAAAGAAGTTAAAACTAAACTTCTTATTTTTTCAGCAACATTAATATTAACTTTTAATTCTCAGTAAGAGCATTTGTACATGTGTGACAGAAATAAAGTTAAACTGGTTTGTACAGGGGTGCCCATTCCTATCCTGTAGAGTTTAGCACAAACCCAGCTCCAAAACACTTGCCCTCAAGTTGTTTCTACACAACAAAAAACCCTTAGTTAAATTACCTGCTCAGAGTTTGAGTCCACACTCGAGAGTGTTCAAATTAAGGCCCTGTCCACACGAACACGGGTATTTTCAAAACCGCAGCTTTTTCTATGCAGTTTGGCCGTTTGTCCACACACAAACGCAGTATCCGGTCACTGAAACTGAACTTTTTTGAAGTCTCCTGCCAAAGTGAAGATTTTCAGAAACGTGTGGACAGTGAAACCGGAGATTTTGGCTTGTTACGTCAGAACCGGAACCGTCAATAGCATGCCTTTACGGTTAGGGTTATATTGCCACCTGCTGGTTTGGCATGCTCTTGACAGCGCTTCATGGCGTGTTTTTGCGTTTTCTTGTGGACGCAATTTTTTTTTTAAACAGAGGAGTATAATACCCGTGTACGTGTGGACTAGGCCTAACAAGAAGTGTTAAATCTAATGAGATAGTTAAGTGATTGAGTGATGATTGAGCATTAGTGATGAACACCTGCTGTTAACAAGCAGAATCACTGAAGGAAAGAGTCACAATTTTTAAGTCATCATGATGGTGATCAGTGTTTGCTTTTGTTGGGCTCTTGTAGTTTTACACATTTGTAGATGTTTTAATTAGACATTAGTATAATTAAAAGGAATAATAGTAGTTAATAGTCTTTTATTGGCCTGTTTAGCTGAGCCATCCATAAAACAAACAAAACAAGCCCTAAAAATTGATAAAGGAATACATATTATAGGGACACTTGATATTTAATCTTACTAGATGATTAGTTAATTGCATTTAATAGATTTTACTTTCAATAAAACATTTGTAATGGGGTTGTTAAAGGTGTTTTATGCATGATTGACCTAAGTTTTGTTTGCATTTCCACTGTTCTGACCAGCAGGGTGAAGCGTGTGGCGTTTCAAACGCAAGGAAACAGTGAATCATTTTGCGCTACAATTGGTTCAATTGATTTAAAGCTTTGAAATGTATAGTTTCTCCCATCACTAGTCTATTGACTCTTTGACTTCTTAACATTGTTTTTCTTTCCCTGGCTACTTTAACTGTTTTTATAAAGCACAATTGATATGGCAAAAAAGACACTGATCACAATAATGGTGACTCTTTCCTTCAGTGATTGTGCTTGTTAACAGCAGGTGTTCATCACTAATGCTCAATCATCACTTAATATCTCATTAGCTTTAACTCTTCTTCAAAGGTAGTTTTAACACGCTTCAGTGTGGACTCAAATAAACTCTGAGGGGCTGTTTACACGACACCGTTTTCAACTAAAAATGTAAAACTTTTTATGCATTTTGGCCGTTCATTTACATGACAACAGCGTTTTGGGTGCCTGAAAATGCAAACTTTTGAAAACAGCTCTCAAAGTGCAAATTTTTGAAAACAGTCTCCTTGTAAACACAAACGCGAATCTGTGAAAACGTTGACGTCCCGCACATGCGTATTTCATGTTCAGTCTTTAGTGTTTAATCGCCATCTAATGGCCGATCAGCAGAATACAGCGTTTTTAGTCGTTTTCGCAGAGCTGTGTGAATGGGGATCATTTTGACAATGGTGTCATCTGTACGCGGAAAACTCAAAGAAAAAACGCCTCTGTTTTAAGCATGACGTTATCGTGTAAACGTACCCTGAGCAGAGTTAATTTAACACTAGTGCTGCGTCCCAATTCGCATACTATCCGTACTAAATAGTATTCTAAAATAGAATTAGTATGTCCCAAATCGTAGTATGCTGAAAAGAGTATTCCAAAGATACCCGGATGGTCTACTATTTCCAGTCAGAATTCGAAGTGCAGATCGACGCACACTCTAACGGCTGATATTGCCCACAACCCATTGCGAGTTGGACGAGGATTCGAATTAGAACTACAAACGCGAATAAAAAGTGTTACAAAACTACAAACATGACGGATGTGCGAGTCCGACGGTTAAGTAGAGAGGTTTAGATAAAGGGGTTTGAGTGATCAATTATCAGTATTTAACCTGACGAAAAGATATTTATTCAATGTTATCCACATTATATTTCACCTGCAGCAGCATTGTGAACTTTTGTAATGATACGTTTGGCCATTAACTTTTAAATGCATCATTATATTTAAACTGAAAACACATGAGGAGAGTCTCTGCATTAAAGACCCACAAATGGCAGATCAACGTGCTACTACATTTCTCTCCGATACGGTAGGAAATTAAATTGAATGTGGAGGATTTTAACTGTGACGATGATTGGCAGTTTAAACGGTGACTGGATGCACATAACTAAGCAACAGAGTCCGTTAAAGATGACGAAGTAGTATGTCCCAAAGCTTGCATACTCTTCTGCTACACACTCAAAAGTATGTACTTTTTCTTCACAAAAAGAGTACATACTTTTAGGTAGTATAAGTAGGCGAATTGGGATGCAGCATAGGGTTTTTCCTGTGTAGTGAGTCTGAAGGCCTTGATTAGCTGGTTCAGGTGTGTTTAATTGGGGTTGGAGCTAAACTCTACAGGACAGTGGCCCTCCAGGAGCAGGTGTGGGCACTCCTCAGTTAGTAATAAATGAAGCTGGTAATGCTGCTTTTGGAGTTGTTTAATTATCCTCTCCTGAGATCTTGAAAGATTTAATGTCTTCTTTTATTTGCAGTTGATTTCATTATTATAACAAAGTGGAAGCAATTGGGAACATCAGCCACGAAGTGGTAGGCCACGTAAAATCACAGAGCAGGGGGATTATGGTGTTGGGTTGTTTTTCAGGGGTTGGGCTTAGCCCCTTAGTTCCAGTGAAAGGAACTCTTAATGCTTCAGCATACCAAGACATTTTGGACCATTTCATGCTCCCAACTTTGTGGGAACAGTTTGGGGATGGCCCCTTCCTGTTCCAACATGACTGCGCACCAGTGCACAAAGCAAGGTCCATAAAGACATGGATGAGCGAGTTTGGTGTGGAGGAACTTGACTGGCCTGCACAGAGTCCTGACCTCAACCCGATAGAACACCTTTGGGATGAATTAGAGCGGAGACTGCGATCCAGGCCTTCTTGTCCAACATCAGTGCCTGACCCCACAAATGCGCTTCTAGAAGAATGGTCAAAAATTCCCATAAACACACTCCTAAAGCTTGTGGAAAGCCTTCCCAGAAGAGTTGAAGCTGTTATAGCTGCAAAGGGTGGGCCAACTCCATATTAAACCCTACGGATTAAGAATGGGATGTCATTCAAATTCATGTGCATGTAAAGGCAGGCGTCCCAAAACTTTTGGCAATATAGTGTATATCTAATAATGCTTCAGAGTGGTATTTGTGGCTAAGTGTATCCCATCATTCATAATGTTCAGGAAATCACAATCGTGATCACATGCCAGAAATTGTATTGGTCAAGAGATGAGTATGTGTATTTTATAAAGCTGCAAAACTTAATTAGAAGCACTACAATTAAGTTGTCATAGAGACAACTGAAGAGAAATGTAGAAGTTTATTAAGTGCAATATATGTTTTTATATAAATGCAAAGTATTAAATGTACAAAATGTGTGCATAAAGCTAAAAAGTGTGTCACATTGGGTAATGAAAAGTTCCACACACACTTGCGGTCTTCATGCCCACTTGAACACCTGGGCCAAATACAGGAAATATGTGCAAATACCACAAATGTGGGTATTACTTCTTTGATGAAAAAAAAAAAAAGAATCAGTCATCAATGAAGAGCAAAGATAAAAAAAACTTTCAAGACACATTTCTGAGCAGTTTGTTCAGAACAGACAGCAGAACTTTGTGATTCTCTTGGTTATTCATTTTTCTTTTCATCATTCAGAAAGTAAAGCTCAGATTGCTGAATCTCAAAGAGTTAAAATGGCTTCACTGTCTGAAGATGATTTCTCTTGTCCTGTGTGTCATGAAATCTTCAAGGATCCTGTTGTTTTATCATGTAGTCACAGTTTCTGTAAAGAGTGTCTTCAACAGTTCTGGAGGACCAAGAAAACTCAGGAGTGTCCTGTCTGCAGGAAATTGTCAAGACATGAACCTTCAATTAATTTTGTGTTAAGAAACTTGTACAAGTTGTTCCTGAAGGAGAGTCATTCATCTGAGGAGCTCTGCAGTTTACACAGAGAGAAACTGGAACTTTTCTGTCTGAAGGACAAACAGCCTGCGTGTCTAGTGTGCTTTACTTCACAGACACACATCAGTCACACATTCAGACCCATCAGTGAAGTGGCTTCATCATATAAGGTAAAACGGATTTACATGTGAGAGTATGTATTACATGATCATATTACAGAAATCTCTGGTGTCATAGATTTTCTCTTTAAATTCCAGGAGGAGCTCAAAACAGCACTGAAGTCCTTACAAGAGAAACTGAAACACAAAGAAGGAGAGTTTGAGAAAACAGTTCAACACATCAAGGTGAGGATTGATCATGATGACATATTTGCAGATTTACATGACATATTTGATTACAACGGCTTAACAGTTGGATATAATTACATGTTTCTTTACTGACTGTAACACACACAGTTTTCCTGATTTCTTTGAGGATAGATCTATAAGTGGGTGTATTTTGTGTTCTGTTGATCTAATATTGCGAAATAAGCACAATTTGCATATGAACATGTTTTCGACTACCTCTGGAAGTGGTTGAAAGTGAACAAGCTCAAAACGTTTCAGACCCAGTTTACACCTGTGTTTAGCGTTGTCTACTTGTGATCCAAAAACACATCTTAATACCAGATGTAAACGGGGCCTGAGCTGCTGAATTTACCTGAGGGTAAAGTCACAATAGTCCTTTTGTCTATTGTCAAAATATTATTTAGCTTGATCTTAAATCTCTGACCTCGTTTTTGTTACCCATAAGGGCTTTTCACATTGCAGGCTTTAGCACCACTTTTGTGCTGGTAACCCCACATTTGTGGTGCCAAACATGTGCAATGTGAAACGGTGCAGTTAAAATGTTATGACTACATGCTTATCAACAAACAACCCATTAAGTGCCTCATATTCACATGCTTTATACAGTCACAGAAAAAATGTGCATTGTATATAAGGGTCAAAGATGAGATGTCACCATTTTGGTGTCCGTATCAAATTAAATTTACAAAAGTGATATTATATACATAAAAAACATTAAATGCAAATAAAGTGTCCATAAATAAATATATAAAATACCAAGTTAAGAATATATTTGTTTTCTTGGCATTTTCAAATATGTGTTGGCTGTGGCATTCAGTGTAAGGAACAAGAAGCCATCTTCATTCAGAATTTTTTTATGACATACAGTGTAATGTCATCCATTACACTGAAAGACAGTATCACTGTATACAAAAGAATTTAAGCATCTTATATATATTATAGATAAATGAGGAATGTTTAGCACTGACAAATATGTTTTAAACATAATATATCACTATTTTAAGGCATTTTGTAGTGGACGCGATAGCACTAGTTTACAAGTCCTTGGACTTGCTGTACCCTACTGGGATGAGGACCCAACAAGGGAATGGCCTCCTCTTGGGCTTGGTCTTGCAGAATATTAATTTCTTACATCTTTAAAAAAAATCTTATAATTAGAAAGATTAAAGACGCCAGCTTTGATATTTGACCACCGTTTATGATAAAACAAGGTTGCAGTGACATTAATTTCTGAATATATGTCAGGAGTGCAAAATGATCAATCTGTAATGTTTGATATTTTGAATAGAATATCACACGCATATGAATTCTGTCACGTCTGCACTTAGAGTGCAGGGGAGTTATAAAACACACATATCTCTAAAAACACACAGGACATGATCTCAGGAAATGATTAATAAAATGTATAGTTTTAGAGATATCATCCTCAGATTTGAAACGAAGCACAGATCTCGCAACTTGCAGGACATAATGTTATGCCTGATCTGTGTATGCGACAATTCACCATGACGTCACAACCATAATAGATGTTCTTCCGGGTGGCAAAACCCAAAGCGTTCCTATGGCAACGCTAGTAAATTGCTTGGAAGGGAGACCCACCGTCGGCACTCGGCAGTAGCCTAATCTACATTTCAACAGGTAAGTAGATTCAAAAACAGACGTGGCGGAAATTCAGACATAGTTAACATGATCATTGAGGGACTGATTAACTAATTCAGGAGATAGCAATACATGAAATGCCTAACTTTGGTCTAGTAGATGTAGCGCTAGTCTACTACCATAATTTTTAAATGAGCCTCAGCCTACCACTGAGTAGTTTTTTTTAGTGACTGTTGCTGTTTGACTTACAATATGTTAGGCTATGGTAGATGGTCTATTTCCCTGTTATCTAACTAAAAAGGCTATGATCGTTTTCTGTTGCTCGGATCGGATGGCACAGACGTTAGCTTTTGACGGTGAAAAGGATAGCCCGCTGTAGACTAGCGCTACTCAGCTAGGCATTCACTCAAACTAAACTCGCGGTGATGATGAAACCAATGTGGTACACGCATCAATCATCCATCAGCAGTAGCCTACAACTATGTTTTGCTTTTCCTATTTCTTCCATTGACATTTGATCAGTAGCCTACATGACACTAGAAGTTCTGTCTCTTCCTTGTATAATACTTTTACAACCTATGTACCTCTTGCTGTAGCATTTCACACATATGACATTGTGCCGTGTTAGAATCTGCCCCATTAGAAATGGCTACTCCGCCACCAAACAGTCTTGCTATCTTCTCTGTAGCACTACTTTTGATGACGTCCACTCGCCTCCTCACTCACAGGTTCCGCTGGATGTATTTACTTTTTTCTGAAGGAAATCGATAAAATCCTACACCTTTTGCTGTATATCTGGCGGCGCAACCCCAAACACAACACGTTTTCATCATAGTTTCAACTTTGATCAACAACGTTTTTAACTATGTAACTGTTTGCAGCAGCCAGCTGGATCTCTTCAGTTGGTCAGTAGAAGCCGCTCGCGTTCTGCCACCCGGAAGTATCTTGGTGCCTATTGTTTACAAACATTCTGAAATGCCGTATATGTCCATTTTAATAACCGTCTGAGTAATTCTGAGTCTTGAGCTGTAAACTCCATCTTTCCAAATATATTGCTTAAGTGTCTATCCAGAATGACTAATGAGCAGCAACCTTTTTATTTTGGGTATGTCATTTATGCCCCAATTGTCAAAATGGGGGGTGTCTAGTAAGGGATTATGTGACCTATCTCCAGCAGTAGTTGACACTATTATTTCAGCTAGATCCCCCTCTCACTTACTCTTTGAAGTGGATCATCTTCATTGATTGGTATTCTTCCTGCAGGGGAGACCTCTGTAGATGCCCTACAAATGTCGTGCTTTCTTTCCTGCAAGACGGGTTGGAGCGAAGGCTCTCTACCTCCACTCTGAAAGTGTATATTGCCGCTATTGTCGCACACCACAGTGCAGTAGATGGTAAGTCTCTGGGAAAATACGACTTGGTCATCAGGTTCCTGAGTGACACCAGGAGGTTGAATTCTCCTCTGCCCAGGTCTCATTCCCTCTTGGGACCTCTCCTTGTTCTTGACGGCCCTACAGAGAGCACCCTTTGAGCCCTTGCAGTCAGTAGAGATTAAGATCCTGTCTCTTAAGACAGTACTCCTAACTGCACTCACAACCATAAAGAGGGTGGGAGACCTGCATGCATTTTTGGTCGATGAAGCGTGCCTGGAATTTGGGCCGGCCAACTCTCATGTTGTCCTGAGACCGCCGCCTGGATATGTGCCCAAAGTTCCACCTGTAACAGTTGAGATAGGCAAAGAAGCAGGCAGAGAAGAAGATCCATGTGCAGTATGATTTAATAGTAGTAATCCACAAGATACACAAACATAGGGTAGCCAGAACAGACCGGGAAACTCAGGACAGTAACAAGTTACAGTGAAGACACAACGACTGACAAAACACAAGTATATATACACTGGGAAGACTAGCTTAACAAGATAACAAGGGGTGTGGTAAATGGGAAACACCTGGGGAAACTAATCTACATGAAAAACTACAAAGAACTACAAAACATAGGTGGACCCGGGGGCAGGATGGAGGGCCAGGCCGGTGTGGTAGAAGAAGTGGAGACTGAGGCAGAGCAGGAAGCCTGGATGGAGTAGATTGAGCAGGTGGCCAGGGCGGAGGCCATCTTGTCCGAAGACACAGGCTCGGTGGCCATCTTGTCCGAAGACACAGGCTCGGTGGCCATCTTGTCAGAAGACACAGGCTCGGCGGCCACCTTGTCTAAAGACACAGGCTCGACGGCCATCTTGTCTGAAGACACAGGCTCGGCGGCCATTTTGTCTGAAGACACAGGCTCGGCGGCCATCTTGTCTAAAGACACAGGCGTGGCGGCCATGTTGGGGTAGCATCCTCCTCGACCTCCCCTACTGTGAAAGGGGAACCAGCAAGCAGAAGGGCATAGTCCAGAAATTCCACAAATGACCCTCGGGGACCATTAAGTTTATCTTGAAGGGGTTTGTTTAGTCCATAACAGAAGAAATCAATCAGTGCACAATTTGGTAGGTCAGTTAAATAAGCAATGTCCAATAAATCTTGGATGTGGTCCTCGAGGGAGTGATTACCTTGGCTTAGGCGAACTAATCTCACCACTGGATCCATTGTGTGGTCAGTCATTCTGTAACGGTTGAGATAGGCAAAGAAGCAGGCAGAGAAGAAGATCCATGTGCAGTATGATTTAATAGTAGTAATCCACAAGATACACAAACATAGGGTAGCCAGAACAGACCAGGAAACTCAGAGATCTTCCAAATGTGGTCTCCGCAGTATTCCTTTCCAGTTGGAATAGACACGCTTTCCCAGTGTTATCAAATAGTCTTACAGTACAGGGTAATAGAAACTTTCGATTTTTTCAAAAATTTAAATTGCTATACTGTGAATTTATATTGCATTGGAAAGTTAAAGTTGTAGTTCACTAACCCCACATTTCCCCACTCACTCTTCATGTTGCTCCAGAATAAGTTGCGTCTTTGAGATGATTGAAGTGAATGTGATGTGATTTCAGTCTCAAGCTGAACACACAGAGCGTCAGATTAAACACCAGTTTGAGAAGCTTCATCAGTTTCTCAGAGATGAAGAAGAAGCTACAATCACTGCACTGAGGGAGGAAGAGGAGCAGAAGAAGCAGATGATGAAGGAGAAGCTGGAGGAGATGAACAGACACATCTCAGCTCTTTCACACACAATCAAAGACATGGAGGAGGAGATGATGAAAGCCAATGACGCCTGCTTTCTGAAGGTCTGATTTCACATCATTGATTGATTGATTGATTGAGTTCTTGATGATAAATGGTGTGTTTGTTCTGCAGGAGTTTCCAGTCTTAATGGAAAGGTGAGTGATCTGCTGGTGTCTCTGGTCTCTCTGGTTCCAAAGCCACTGCAGTTTTGACTCCTGAATGTTCTTCCAGAGTCCAGATCTCACCGCCGGATCCACAGATGGCTTCTGGAGCTTTGATTCATGTGCCACGTTATTTGGACAACCTGCCGTTCAGAGTCTGGAAGAAGATGCAGGACATCGTCCAATACAGTGAGTGTGGAGAAGATCTGAGCTCTCACACACACACTGGAAATCACACATGCATGGGCAGTATTTACAGATTTAAGCATTATGTGTGAATTACCAGATGAGCTGCACTAAAATGAGAAAACATGATATTTATCAGTTACAATCATACAGCAGATCTCTACAGTTCAGCATGATTGATTGTTTCTGTCAGTTTCTGTTGACATTGGATGCAAATCTGAAATTTCTCAAGCACATATTTACTTTAACAGCACTGACAGTGATCAGAGGAAAATGTCTGATGTGTTTGATCAATAGGATGAGTGTTCATAATTCATAACAATCTGTATGTTATATCAGAATAAAAGCAGCTGTTGATTGTGTCTCATCAGCTCCTGTGATTCTGGATCCAAACACGGCTCATCCACGTCTCGTCCTGTCTGATGATCTGACCAGTGTGAGATATATCTGGGATGAACAACCACATCCTGATAATCCAGAGAGATTTGACATCTATGAGTGTGTTCTGGGTGCAGAGGGTTTTAACTCAGGAACACACTGCTGGGATGTGGAGGTTAATGAGAGTGAATGCTGGAGTCTTGGAGTAACTACAGCATCAAACCAGAGGAAGGGACGTGATTTCTGTAACACTGATGTCTGGAGTGTGCGGTATGATCCGTACAAACTGGGTGTGGCTGGTTTTCCTGTTGAAGAGGCTCTTGAGCGTGTGAGAGTGAATCTGGACTATGACGGAGGAACAGTGTCATTCTCTGATCCTGTAACTAACACACATCTACACACATTCACAACCACCTTCACTGACACACTCTTTCCATTCTTCTGTAATCTTGATGAAATTAAATGTCTAAGGATTTTATCAGTTAAACCGTAAAAAACAGAAAACCACAAACATCTGATCCTCCCAATGAATTTAAAAACTAAAATATATATATTACTTGTGTCATCTTATCATATACTGAAAGTCTGAATTTTGTAAGATGTAACTCAACATATTCTACAAAAGGATGGGCTGATAAAAAATGAAGATAAGCCAATGAATGCTTATTGGTAAAATTGTAAACAAGTTGTAGGAAGCTGCATAAAAATTGTGAGTTTTGAATGAGACTGTAGATGATCAGCTGGCATTTCGGCTTTGTTGACTGAAACAATAAAGTATATTCTTTTGAGACCTGGAACTCCTGACTAGAGAAGCATCTGGGAACACACCTATGTAAACAATACGCATTTGTAACACTTGTGTTCAAACATGTAGCATAAAACTGTAGTTTATGGGTTAAATAGAGAATATGTATTATCGCCATCTAGTGGATGTATTGGGAGAATTGCAAATTATAGTTTAGTGCACTTGAAGGACACTGAGGGAAGAGGACACTAACAGTGTATTGTACATGCGGGTTACATGGGTGGCATTAGTAAATATGATTTGTACATATTTTGCTCATTAGAACTGTTGTGCTACTACAGTCTTTATGGCGGAGCGATAAGTGTTGATAATAAAAGAGATTAAACTGTTCTTGGGTCTCGTTCTCTTCCCAGAGGAGAGAAGATTTAAAGAGTTTGGCTGTGTCAGCAATAATGCAAAATTTCCTTGGATAGTTCCTCCTGAAGTCACTCTCATCTCCACTGTTTTGAGTGTCCCTCACAAAAAAAAAAAAAAAGTATACGTTAATTTTATTAAGTATACTTAAGTAAAGTTCAAGTATATTTTGAAGTATACTTTATGTAGTAAGTACTAATATCAATGTACTAGAACAGGGGTGGCGAACTCCGGTCCTGGAGAGCCACAGTCCTGCAGAGTTTTGCTTCAATGCTAATCAAACACACGTGAACAAATGAATCAAGGTCTGAAGGGTTACTAGGAAGCTACAGGCAGGTGAGTTTTATCAGGGTTGGAGCAAAACTCTGTAGGACCGGAGTTCGCCAGAAGTATATTTGTAAGAGCACTGTTTCAATACTACTTTGGACTAAATTGGTCCACTCTTTAGTGTAACAGTAGTAAACTTTGAGTATACAACTAGTTTACAACTAAAAATGATGGGTATAACAAATTAGAATGAAAATTAAAGGGTCGTGAAACCCCCAGTCAGTTCTTACCACAGTTTTGAAAAATGCTACAAAAGTGGGCGTGATTTTTCTCTCTCTCATCTTTACTGTTGTTTTACTGATGACATCATAGACAGCAGAAGATCTAATAATCTGCATTCACACTGATGCACAGATCTCTTTTGAAATATAAGATGTGGGTTGTCCTGTCTGTTTAATCCCTTTTTAGACACATCTGTGTTTACATTAATTTCATGTTATAAAAGCATTTTGAGATGCAAGAACATTTAACCATTACAAGAGTCAAACTGCCCAACTAAAGGAAACACTGATCACCATAATGGTGACCAAACATTTTCAATAATAATAATAATTCTCAATAAGAGCTTCTGTTAGTGATGTTACGTTCTGTGCCGAGGCTTCGGAGCGTGTGTCGAGAAATCCCGGAAGTTTTTACAGAAGCGCGTATCAAGGCTTCATCCTTTTAGACCAATGACATCATTGATGACATCCCAAACCTTGTTTCCGCCTGACTGGTTCAGGAAGCGGTTTGAATCTTGGTGCAACATTTTGACAGATATATAAACCCATGGGATCCCCTCAAAATTTGTGGTTTTGATAGAGGTGAGTTTTGGTTATTTGATAGTTTGATAGTTTTGCTTCTTGTTTCGATGGAGCCAGCAAGAAAGACTTCCCCTGTATGGGAATACTTTTATCTTATCTTTTACACGTTATACAATCATTATATACCACTAGAAAATACACATATTTATATAAATAGATTAGTCTATGTGGAAATTGATTTTTTCTTCACCGTTATTTCTAAGCCTTAACTGGCTCAAAATACAGTGTATGGCAGATCACATCAGGTCATCTGTAATGTATCTGCTTGTTTTACGCTCTTTGACCACCAGGTGGTGTAAGATTCAGGAAATCATAAAGAAACAAGAGGAACTAGAGATTGCGGGTACTGGTGTCTTTATTCCACATGGGACTTCCATCATATACAAATTACCACTTCTTCCTTAGTAAATGCACTTAACTTTATGCTATCTATTACTGCCACCTAGTGGACTAAATAACATCCCACTCATTACATCCCTTTCCTTAGACAAATGATTAACATCACATAATTTACAACAATTCACACCAGAGGAGTCCCACAAAAAAACAATCAATTTCACCCTTTACAACATACAATTATTTTTTTTTTCTTTCAACTTACAATTCTCTTCTTCACAAGTCCAGTCTAACAGGTGGTTTTCTAGCACGGTTAGATCTCCGTAAGATTGGAACAAAAGAATCAGGTTCAGAGTACTGTTCAGGGAGCTGAACTTCAGGAGCAGGAGACACAGCAACAGAGGGCATCTCATCCAAGGGAGACAGTTCTATATTTGACTTACACATTTCTGCAGACTTGAGCAAACTCCGCCGATTTCTTCGTAGTATCTACCCATCTTCTGTTTGAACCAGATAGGACCTGGGATTTACTTCTTTTAGGACAGCAGCTTTCTTTCTCCATCCTGTTGGCCCCTCAACTCTAACCACATCTTGTTCATAAAGAGGTTTCAGTTGCCGAGCTCTCTTGTCATAATATTCTTTTCCTTTTCTGATGTTGCATTACTTTCACTGTCAAACTTTTGTTTGTGTCACGGAGTTTACGGTTCCTCTCAACAGAGCCAAACATTCATCTGAATTTCTTGCCGTTGCTTTTTTCAACAGTCTTTTTACAATTTGCACCCGCTTTTCTGCTTTTCCATTGGCCTTTGGATACAGGGAGCTAGACGTTGTATGTTTGAAGTCATACTGCTCTGCAAACAGTCTGAATTCACGACTACTATACTGAGGACCGTTGTCACTGTACACAATGAGGGGAATTCCATGTCTTGAAAAAATCTGTTTCATGTGATGAATCACATAATTTGTTGTTGTAGAACGCAGCTGTTCAATTTCAGGATAGTTGGAATAGTAATCAATAACCACCAAAAAATCCTTGCCATTCAACTGGAACAGATCAGTTCCTACTTTTTGCCATGGTTGAGTAGGCACATCAGCTATCAGCATGGGTTCTTTTGCTTGTTTATAATGATGACTCAAACAGATGTCACACTTATTAATTAGTTCTTCAATGTGCATATTAATTCCAGGCCAATAAACAGCTTGTCTTGCTCTTCGCTTGCATTTTTCAATGCCTAGATGCCCTTCATGTATCAAATCAAATCACCTTTATTTATATAGTGCTTTTTACAATGGCAATTGTTTCAAAGCAGCTTCACAGTGGTAACAGGAAAATAATGCAACAGAATTTGATTCGGCTGTACAGCCGCTCTGGTGAAAACGGTGATGTCATCCAGCTCATTTCAATTATCATATAGTGTCAATGTGGGCAGATCAGTAATATAGTTGAAATTTAGGTGTCCCCAACTGAGCAAGCCAAAAGCCAAAGGCGACGGTGGCAAGGAACCAAAACTCCTTCAGGGCCAGAATGGAGAAAAAAACCTTGGGAGAAACCAGGCTCAGTCGGGGTGCCAGTTCTCCTCTGGCCAACGAACAAATAGTGTATGATTATGATTCTGGCAACATTACAGGTCAGAAGTCATATTAGATCAATAGATATTCATAGGATTATTCGAAAGATTGGAGTCGTCACGCCGGGGACGGGTTTAATGAGGATGTCGTGTCGATGCGGCATTTACAGGGGGGAGTTTAATTGACACTATTGTCTCTACAGACACTTCAGGGATATGGTCGTCATGTCCAGGCTAAGGTCCACCATCTGGTCTGGATACGGCCTGGATCCGGCCGACTGCAGTAAACCTCGGGATAAACAGAGAGACTAACATTAGCGTAGATGCCATTCTTTCTTATGATGTAATGAGTACATCAGGTGTTATGGGAAGTGTTCCCGGTTCCAGCTGACCTAGTTAATGAGGCCTAAAACAATCATTTAACTGATTTGAATAATAGAAATTAAAAATGTTTTATGTGTATGCCATAGTAAAGAGATGTGTTTTTAGTCTAGATTTAAACTGACAGAGTGTGTCTGCTTCCCGAACAATGCTAGGAAGACTGTTCCAGAGTTTAGGTGCTAAATAGGAAAAGGATCGACCGCCTGCAGTTGATTTTGATATTCTAGGTATTATCAACTGGCCAGAATTTTGAGACCGCAATAGACGTGATGGAGTATAATGTGTTAAGAGCTCGCTCAAGTACTGGGGAGCTAAACCATTTAGTGCTTTGTAAGTAATCAGCAAGATTTTAAAATGTATACGATGTTTAATAGGGAGCCAATGCAGTGTTGCCAGAACCGGGCTAATATGGTCATACTTCCTGGTTCTAGTAAGAACTCTAGCTGCTGCGTTTTGGACCAGCTGCAGTTTATTTATTAAGCGAGCAGGGCAACCACCCAGTAGAGCATTACGATAATCTAGTCTTGAGGTCATGAACGCATGAACTAACTGTTCAGCATTTTGCATTGAAAGCATGTGCCGTAATTTAGATATATTTTTAAGATGGTAGAATGCAGTTTTACAGATGCTAGAAACGTGGCTTTCAAATGAGAGATTGGTATCAAAGAGCACACCCAGGTTCCTAACTGACGACGAGGACTTGACAGAGCAGCCATCGAGTGTTAGACAGTATTCTAGGTTACTACTTGTGGAGTTTTTTTGTCCAATGATTAAAAATTCATTTTTTTCTGAATTAAGCTGCAGGAAATTACTAGTCACCAAAAAAAAATTACTAGTCATCATGTATGCGATGAAGCATGTCTGGATGCATGGATACTGGAATGACAATTCGACAATTCGATTTTTTTTTTGCAACAACATGCCATTACACACACTAAGTTCTGCCCTCATTGGAAAATACTGTGGACACTTGCCTTTGCTCCATCCTTGCTGAAGAAGAACTATCACCCTCTGCAACTTAGCGTCTTTAGCAGTTTCCTCCACAATACGTTTCAATATCTCATCCGAAAATGGCAAAGAGGAAACCACCGTACTCACATGTCCTTCCAGTTCTTCCATGACGTGACTGCTCTCTGAAATTACCGGTGATCAGTGTTGCATCAGCCACAATGATATACTTCCCAGGTGTATACACTAGATGAAGATCATATTTTTGTAATTTCATCATCATACGCTGAATTCTGGGTGACATATCATTTAAGTTCTTTTGAATTATCGATATCAATGGTTTATGATCTGTCTCTACTGTAAAAGTAGGTAATCAATAAACATATCTGTGGAATTTCTCACAGCCAAATAGTAACCCCAAGGTTTCTTTTTCAGTCTGAGAGTAACATTTTTCAGTTTCTGTCATAGATCGAGAAGCATAGGCAACAGGTCTCCAGGACTCTCCAATGGCCTGAAGAAGCAGAGCTCCTAGTCCGTCCTGTGAAGCATCTGTAGAGATCTTAATTGGATGAGTGTGATCAAAAAAAAAAACCAAGACAGGTTCAGTAGTCAAAATCTCTTTTAACTTCTTCCATTCTTGATCATGTAAAGAAGACCATACAAACTCTTTGTCATTTTGTAACAATGCTCTCATGTGTGTGGTTTTGGCTGATAGATTTGGCAGAAATTTTCTGAGAAAATTGACCATACCTAAAGCACGTAGAACCCCCTTCTTGTCACTAGGTGGAAGCATATCCAGTAAGGCTTGTACTTTAGCCGGATCTGGTTCCACGCCTTTGGCAGACAGCTTGTCACCCAAGAAGGTTATTTCTGTGACTCCAAACTGACACTTGTTCTTGTTTAACTTGTTCTTAAATCATGGACTCAAATTCTTTCCATCAGTTTTAATAGTCGCTGATTATGTTGTTCAAGGGTAGAACCCCACACCACCAGATCGTCAATATATACACAAACACCTTCAAGACCTTAAATCAGTGTTTCCATTGCTCGATGAAAAATTTCAGGAGCTGACTTAATCCCAAATGGAAGATGCAGAAAACAATATCTTCCAAAGGGAGTATTAAAAGTGCAATATTTGCCACTCTCAGAATTCAATCGAATCTGCCAGAAACCATGAGATGCATCCAATTTACTAAAAAATTTACTTTTGGCACCGGACATTTCACTAAGAATCTCCTCACGTGTGGGTATCTGATAATGTTCTCTTTTGATGTTATCATTAAGATCTTTAGGATCCAAGCACACTCTTAATTCACCATTAAGCTTTTTCACACAAGTGATGGAGTTTACCCAATCTGTTGGTTGTTCAATCCTCTGTATGACTCCCAGTTGCGATCCAATTCCTGCTTCAAGGACTCTCACAGAGGGACAGGAACCCACCAAGGAGCATGGGTAATGGGTGTAGCATCTTCCCTCAGTTGTATTTTGTAAGTAAATGGCAACGTTCCTTGACCTTCAAAAACATCTGGAAATTGATTCACAAGATTAGTAACAAGATCATATCCAGTCTGGACGACTACATTTTGGTTAACTTGATACACTCTTTTAACCAACTGAAGGTATTCACACACTCAAAAAAATATTTCGGTCTAAATTTAAGTTTTATATCTTTGATATACATTACAATTTTCCATCCATTTGGATTACATAGTTTTAACATAAACAAACTATTAAACTTAATGTGATTCATATTTGTCAGTCATACGTAAATTAAATAGGTAAGTTTTATGTAATAGTACACAGCAAAATGTCCATGATAAATTAACACTGCCTAGTGCACACTACTGAGTTAAAGTACCATTGAAGTCGTGTTGATGTTAATGAGATAATTAAGTGATGATTGAGCATTAATGATGAACACCTGCTGTTAACAAGCAGAATCACTGAAGAAAAGAGAAACACAAGAACTACAACTGACTTCAGCCACAGCTTTAGATGAAATCAACTGAAGATAAAAGAAGACATTAAATCTCTGAAGATCTCATCAGAGGAGGATTAAACAACTCCACAAACAGCATTACCAGCTTCATTTATAACTTTCCACATTGACTTTATTTCTGTTTTAATGAAAATAATAGTTTTGCTTGAAGTCACCATGATGGTGATCAGTGTTTGCTTTAGTTGGGCTCTTGACCCTTTACTTTTTATCTTTATTTTTTCTCTGGCTGCTTTAGCTGTGTGTTTATGAAGCACATTTGTGATAGCAAAGGAAGCCAAGAGAAAATGTGTTCAGGTGATGATGGCTATTTATTGATGATTGGCTTAAATCATAAAGATAATTTATTGTTAATTTTGTATTCAGTGTATGAATCTCAACAATGGTGGTTTTTCTGTGTACTATTACATAAATCTTACCTGTTTCAATTACGTATGATTGGCATATATGAATCACACTCAGTTTATTAATTTGTTTATGTTAAAACTATGTGATCCAAATGCATGGAAAATTTATATGCAATTCAAATACATAAATCATGTTTAGACATGAATTTTTTTTGAGTGCAAGAACGTTAATACAACGTTTGTATAACAAGAGAATTGAACGTTCTAATAACGTTCTTATAACCAAACAAGAACGTTAATACAACATCTAAAAAACATTCAGAAATAACGTTATGGAAACGTTCTTATAACATAAAATTATTAGCTGGGATAATGGCAGTGAATGGTTGTTTCGTTTTTGAAGTCCATAAAAGTGCATCCATCCATTATAAAAGTGCTCCACATGGCTCCGGGGGGTTAATAAAGGCCTTCTGAGGCGAAGTGGCGCGTTTGTGTAAAAAAAATATCCATACTTAAAACTTTACAAACTGTAATCTCTGACTTCCGCTAACTGTCGTCTGCGTGTTCATGAGATACTGGCGTATGACGTAGGACGCAGGCTTAGTGTAAGTTCCAGTGACGAACGCAGAAGCGCAGAGGATAGAGCAAAACAAAACACTGGTTGTGAATTAGAAGTCTAAAACGAGGGTGTTTAAAGAAAAATGTCGGAGGATTTCGAAACAATCCATGAGGAGACCATATTTTTTTGAACCGGAGTATGTATGGAGCGAAGCACGTAATCTTGAGACTTTTGCTTTGTTGAAGCAACCCGGATATAAACACGAAAGCACCATTTTCAGACTAATAAAGTGTAGAGTATAGCTCAAACAATTCAGTTCTTCACATGGATGTCCTTTGATGTCAACAAACTTGGTTCTCGCGAGAACTAGCATATTCTCACCGGAGCGTCCTACGTCATACGCTGGAACGGCAGTATCTGGTGAACGCGCGGAAAACAATTAGCGAAAGTTAGAGATTACAGTTTGTAAAGTTTTAAATATGGATATTTTTCTTACACAAACGCGCCGTTTGTGGACTTCAAAACAGAAACAACCATTCACTGCCATTACTGGAAGAGCCAGGACATTTTTTAATATAACTCCGATTGTGTTTGTCTGAAAGAAGAATGTCATATACACCTAGGAGGACTTGAGGGTGAGTAAATCATGGGCTAATTTCCATTTTTGGTTGAACTAACCCTTTAATGCTTCATGAGGCTTCATCTCGCCACCATTAGCTTCTGTAGACGTCTGACAGAAATAAAGTCAATCTGGAGTCAGTTGTAGTTCTTGTGTTTCTCTTTCCTTCAGAGATTCTGCTTGTTAACAGCAGGTGTTCATCACTAATTCTCAATTATCACTTAATTAATCACTTAATTATCTCATTAACTTTAACACTGCTTCAGTGTTACTTTAATGGGACCATGTGTGCTCTGAGCAGTGTTGATTTAATGCTGAGATTTTGCTGTGTAGGTTTTATAGTGTGGGATGAACTTAGTTAATTTATCACCTTCCTAAAAGTGTGGAACAGCCACCCCCTTCACCCCATCATTATATGTAATTCACAGATCAAAAAAAAAAAAAAAAAAAAAATTGCTTTTTTTTTTTTTAATTCAGGTTGCTGGGTCCGGAGGCGGATCCTTTCGCAGCTCCACACTGTAAACCCTAACGCTCAAAGTACTTAATTGGTTTGAGTAGGACAAACTTAAATTAAACAAATTAGTTCAGTTAAAACCTGTTATGACTATTTAGAACTTTCTTTTTCTTGTGAGTTCACAGCACTGACATATTTCTGAACTGTTTCATTGTTTTGAGTTGTATGAACTCATTTCCTTTCATTTTAACTGAAACTGGGCTGGGAGTTTCTGATAATGTGGGTTTTTGGAGAGTTACCATCACGGTGACAAGTGGCGCATGCTTTGCGAGCAGGTAAGTTACAAGTTGCTGTACTCATCCAGTAAGTGTTATACCATGCTATTGTTAACATGTTAACAAATTAGCAAGTTTGCATTTTCTGAATTAGTTTGTTATAGCTAGCAAAATTTTTCTTAACTTAAAAAAAAATCTCATTGAACTTTGAGTTCTGACAATTTATTAGGGTTTATACAGTTAAGTAAATACCTCATTTGATTTGCAAGAACGCAAAATAAAAAAAAGTTAATTAACTAAATCTTTTATGTTAATTGCTATCAAAATGTATGAGTTAGCTAACTTAATAGTTATGCTTACTTAAAATTGGGAACATCATGACTCAAGAAATTGATTTAACTGATTAGCCCAACTTATTTGGGTTTACAGTGCAGTACCTCACTATTCAGAGCTAATATTCCCGTAACCCACCCTTTTAAAACTAACTACTCCATTAACACTAAACTAAATGGCATTTTTATCTTGACTGTTTTGATTTTCTCAGATGCTCCGAACTTACTATCACTTTTGACCTTATCCCAAAGTCCACCTATACTATATCTTACTTATCAGTGCTCGGTATAGAGAAACTAACTCCTATTGTATCAAATAAGCAGTGTTGGGCAAGCTACTCTGAAACTGTAGCTTTACAAGCTACTTGTAAGTTAAAGTAGTTAAGTTACATTCAAGCTACCCTTTTGAAAAAGTAGTTAACTACACTACAAGTTACTATCAAAAAGTAGCTAGCTACATTGAAACTACTTTTCTTTTTTATTTTTTTTTATTTTACAATGACATTGTTATAAATAACTGAATAATTGTTAATGCAGAATGTTATAATATTTGGGGTTTCAAGCAACATAATGCAATGTAATTATGATTTCAAAGAGTATAGGGTGAATTTAGGTTGATTGGGACACTTTTGTCATTTCAATGGCAAAAACTGTTAGAATCATTTGATTTTATAAACTATCCGATACACACAATACTCAAATATAGACTATATCTCAAACTGGCTGTCAAAGTGCAAAATGGCTACAAATTTAACATCAGTGCAAGAACAAAATGTATGCAACTTAAATTAAATACTCCGGAGTCAGGATTAGTCTAAAAATGCAGGTTAAACTCACAGCACATGCAGTGATGGAGCGCGCAGCATTTGAACAGAAACGCTCTGAGTAGTCATGAGCTGCTCGTGTGAACAGTGCGCATTGCTTGACTATTTCTTTCCGTTTTGAATTGTTTCGTTTAAAAGTGGACATTTCAAGCTTTCTATACACATATTTCTCATGTCTGTGAGGCAAGTAGCCTGCTGAGTTTTGGTTTATTTATGAGACGCGCTCCAGTTCATATGCAATGCAAGTGATCGCTCCGGCGCCTCCATGTCATGATTATTGTCTGCTATAGTCTATTTGCTTTTTATTTATTAAATCTAGGCAATTGACTGATGAAACATTGATTAAAATGAAGACACAATTTATACAAAACAAATTCACTTTAAAGAAAGGCTTTCTACAAAACAAAACTTAATGAAGTGGTCAAAATCATTTCTGACCCTATGTCTTTGACATATATTACGCATCTTTGCACTTTTCATGATCAATATAGCCAAGATGAAATTTAAAAATAACATTATAATATTTAAACATAAATATGAAACAAAATGCATTGTTTAATGGCTACAACAAGTATAGTAGGCTACAGTACAGATAAATTTCATGTCTGAGCGGGATTTGAGCGAACGTTGTTTTACCGGTGAGCGGTTCATGAGTGGAGCGCGCCTGCATAGAGCGGATTATTGAGCTGAGCTTCACACCGCTCCGCATCGCTCATTACAGGCTCGTTCTCGTCAGAACCCAAAACTAAATGTAGCTTTTGGTCGCGCTACACCGCTACTTGCTGGATAAAGTAGTTAGCTACTGGAAAAGCTACACTGTTTTAAAAGTAACTGAGCTACTTACAAGCTACTGAAAAATTTAGTTAAGCTAGTAGCGTCGCTACTGCCCAACACTGCAAATAAGACTAAAACCAAGACAAACCACTTCATTTATATTTATATTTTCCCCCATCACCAATCCAACCTTTTCATGCCCTTTTTTCCTACTTCTAATTTAGAAGCTTTCAGACTAAATCCCTTCTCGACTCTCTATTTGGAGATGACTTCCATTACCCCATTACATGTTTTTGGTTCTGAAAACACCTCAAATCTATTCTCATCCAGTGTCCTACAGACAACTTTTCTAGTCACTCATTTCGCATTGAAGCAACCACAGCAGCTCAGAAAGGCCTCTCCCAGCAACTGATTGAACTAACTGATCCCAACCAAATGCTGTGAGTTTCCCCATTAAGTTGCATTCCATTTTCTGTCTGCTGTCCCTTGTTTATTTATTTTTTTCACTTTCTGATTATATGTGTGTGAACTTGTGAATTTGTTTTTTATGACTATACATGTTTTCTCATTGTTCTTTTGTATTTGATTTAAAGTTTTATAGCATTGTATTTGAGTTCCAATGCAGGTTAATTCTGAATGCAGTTTGTTGAAATTAAACCTGAAGAAACGCTGTTGTTCTTTGACCCGTTTAAACACACCCAAAGATGATAATAAACTTCACCCTCTAACAACATTTACCAGGAAGAGACTGACTTGTTATTTCTCCTTTCTGTCATACTGACTTTGTCTCGACAAATAAATTTTGAATTGCTGGAGCTCAAACAATATTAATGGATTCACTATCTGAAGAAGAACTTTCTTGTCCCGTGTGTCATGATGTCTTCAAGGATCCCGTTCTTTTATCATGTAGTCACAGTGTTTGTAAAGAGTGTCTTCAACAGTTCTGGAGAACCAAGAAAACTCAGGAGTGTCCTGTCTGCAGGAGAAGATCCTCAAAAGATCCTCCAATTAACCTTGTGCTAAAAAACTTTTGCGAGTCGTTCCTAACAGAGAGAAATGAGAGGCGTTCATCAGGATCTGGGGAGCTCTGCAGTTTACACAGTGAGAAACTCAAACTCTTCTGTCTGGAGGACAAACAGCCGGTGTGTTTAGTGTGCAGAGATTCACAAAAACACGACAATCACAAATTCAGACCCATCAGTGAAGTGGTTTTACCATACAAGGTAAGATAAATGACATTTGTTTCAAATCTAAAGAACGGTAAGTCATAAACAGAGATCATCACATTCATGCACTCAATATTTCTCTCTGCCATTTTATTTAACTTCAGATGACATTTACTGGTCACCATTTTAACCTCTGTTCCCTGAACGTTTTGTCAGTGTAGTGACACATGGGGTTGCCCTTAGAAGCCCCAAATACCTCTGATGCTTCAGACAATGGCAATGAAAATGCAAGTGGACTCATGCCACTCCCCCAGATATATGGGTATAAAACAGGGGTACCCAATCGTGTTCCTGGAGATATACCTTCCTGCAAAGTTTAGCTCCAACCCTGATCAAACAGAAATAAAGCAGCTAATTAAGATCTTCAGGAGCATGTGTTAATTACAGACAGATGTTTTGGGTCAAAGTTGGATCTGAACACTGCAGGTAGGTAGATCTTCAGGAACAGGACTGGGCACCCCTGGTATAAAAGGAAGCGCCTTGCTCCACTCATACAGGTTTTTGATGAGGAGGTGAGAGAGTGGACTATTTCAACGGGTAGTTCAGTGTTGTGGTAGGAAGGAGACAACAACTTTTTCCCTCCTTTATCATTTATTTACATAGCGCCTTTCCATAGCTCAAGGTCGCTTTACATAGTACATTACAAATACATTTGCACACCCACACATACAATATAAACACACATATACCGCATATAGCTGTAACCTCCCTATGGTGAAAAAATGAATGTTTGTATAAACTGAATTATCATTAATTGGGTCTTTCAGTCACCTTTGTCTGTAAAACCTGATATCAGGAAATCTGCCTGGCAACTAGAGTGTGTTGTCAGATGTAAATTTGCTATTGGTGGAAAAATGCAAAGTCATCCATGGAGTAATCGATTTCTGTGGGATTTATCTGATACACTGTGCAGTAGGATACACAACATGTGTTGTCCCTGAGCACACACACTACATGTGTTAAAATCTACACAACATGTGCTGTCCCTGAGCACACACACTACATGTGTTAAAATCAACACAACATGTGCTGTCCCTGAGCACACACACTACATGTGTTAAAATCAACACAACATGTGCTGTCCCTGAGCACACACACTACATGTGTTAAAATCAACACAGCATGTGTTGTACCTGAGCACACACACTAGATGTGTTAAAATCAACACAACATGTGCTGTCCCTGAACACACACACACTACATGTGTTAAAATCAACACAACATGTGTTGTACCTGAGCACACACACTAGATGTGTTAAAATCTACACAACATGTGCTGTCCCTGAGCACACACACTACATGTGTTAAAATCTACACAACATGTGCTGTCCCTGAGCACACACACTACATGTTAAAATCAACACAACATGTGCTGTCCCTGAGCACACACACTACATGTTAAAATCAACACAACATGTGCTGTCCCTGAGCACACACACTACATGTGTTAAAATCTACACAACATGTGCTGTCCCTGAGCACACACACTACATGTGTTAAAATCAACACAACATGTGCTGTCCCTGAGCACACACACTACATGTGATAAAATCTACACAATATGTGTTGTCCCTGAGCACACACACACACTACATGTGATAAAATCTACACAACATGTGTTGTCCCTGAGCACACACACACTACACGTGTTAAAATCTACACAATATGTGTTGTCCCTGAGCACACACACACACTACGTGTTAAAATCTACACAACATGTGCTGCCCCTGAGCACACACACTACATGTGTTAAAATCAACACAACATGTGCTGTCCCTGAGCACACACACTACATGTGTTAAAATCAACACAACATGTGCTGTCCCTGAGCACACACACTACATGTGTTAAAATCTACACAACATGTGCTGTCCCTGAGCACACACACACTACATGTGTTAAAATCTACACAACATGTGTTGTCCCTGAACACACTCACTATGTGTTAAAATCTACACAACATGTGTTGTCCCTGAGCACACACACACTACATGTGTTAAAATCTACACAACATGTGCTGACCCTGAGCACACACACACTACATGTGTTAAAATCAGCACAACATGTGCTGCCCCTGAGCACACACACTACATGTGTTAAAATCAACACAACATGTGCTGTCCCTGAGCACACACACTAGATGTGTTAAAATCTACACAACATGTGCTGTCCCTGAGCACACACACTAGATGTGTTAAAATCTACACAACATGTGCTGTCCCTGAGCACACACACTACATGTGTTAAAATCAACACAACATGTGCTGTCCCTGAGCACACACACTGCATGTGATAAAATCTACACAACATGTGTTGTCCCTGAGCACACACACACTACATGTGTTAAAATCTACACAACATGTGCTGCCCCTGAGCACACACACTACATGTGTTAAAATCAACACAACATGTGCTGTCCCTGAGCACACACACTAGATGTGTTAAAATCTACACAACATGTGCTGTCCCTGAGCACACACACTACATGTGTTAAAATCAACACAACATGTGCTGTCCCTGAGCACACACACTGCATGTGATAAAATCTACACAACATGTGTTGTCCCTGAGCACACACACACACTACATGTGTTAAAATCTACACAACATGTGTCATTTTTAACACATCTCTTTTTAGAGTGTATGTCTTCAGAGTATCACATGAGGGACTAATGACAATTTAGAGGGGGAAGATTTAACCCCATATGCAAAATCCCTATGGGGAAAAAAATTATGTTTGTATGAACCAAATTTTATCATTAATTGGGTCTTTCAGTCACCTTTGTCTGTAAAATCTGATATCAGGAAATCTGCCTGGCAACTAGTCCCAGCTAACAGATTTTTGTTATAAGAATGTTCTCCAAATATTAAGTGTTGGTTAAAATTTTTAATTTTTTTTATGTTAGAGGAACGTGTTTTAAAAGGTATTCCTCAAACGTTATTTTAACTTAATTTTGATTAACGATTCATCATTCTAGGAACATTGATTTGTAATATTCCAAGAACATAAAAATGTCCAGTTTCCTTAATGTTAATATAATGTTATTTAAAGGTTAGTTTGATGTTCCTGAAACATTTATCTCAATCATTCAAACACCTGCTGTGAACAAGCACTGAAAGAAAGAGAAATAAGAACACAAACTACAACTTTCTTCAGCCACAGCCTTAGATGAAATCAACTGAAGATAAAAGAAGACATTAAATCTCTGAAGATCTCAGCAGAGGAGGATTAAACAACTCCACAAACAGCATTACCAGCTTCACACATTACTAACCAGATTGACTTTATTTCTGTCAGACGTCTACAGAAGTTCTTACTGAGAATCAACAGAGGTTTAGATGTTGATGTTTGGTTGAAAATGTTTAGTTTGAGGCAACCATCATGGTGATCAATGTTTGCTTTAGTCAGGTTCTTTACTCTTGGTTTTTGTTCAGCATTTTTTTTCCTCAGTAGTTACAGGTGTTTTCAGAAAAAACGGTATATGATTTGTGGTATAATATACAGTATTCACAAAAAAGTGATAATGTGGCAAATGCTTTTTAACAGTACTGTATGATGATATCACTGTGTTCTCTTTTCTTTTCTGGCTTTTTATGTATTTTTATATTTTGATCAATTCTAGGAGGAGCTCAATACAACATTGAAATTCTTACAGGAGACACTTAAACAGAAGGAAAAGTTTAACAGAGAGTTTGAGAAAAATGTTCAACACATTAAGGTAAAGAAACAGAACTGAGAGTCTTTTTCATTACAACTGAAGGGTCATTACACAAAAATGATTTATCACATTTTTATCAAAGACTACACCTGGATCATATTCAGTACGATAATCAAAGCATGATGCATAGATAACTTCCATCAACACCCCCAAAGATTCACAGTCATGTACCACTTCCTGGATCGACATTTCACTTGTGACATTAGGCAGTTTTCATTTCTATGCTGATTTATTGTTGATTATTTCATTATTTTTTTATATGCATCTGCTTACATATGAGATCTGTTGTTTCTGCATCTTCTTCGGCTGTGTTTTGATTGGGAGATTCTGTACACTTTCAGAAGATGTGTGATAGCGCCCCTGAGCGTATTACAGTGAAAACACAGAAAGCCGTAAAATATTGTCTTTGGCGATTGTGTTGATGTTTGTCGTTTGAGATGATTGAAGTAAATATGATTTGATTTCAGTCTCAAGCTGAGCACACAGAGCGTCAGATTAAACAGCAGTTTGAGAAGCTTCATCAGTTTCTCAGAGATGAAGAAAAAGCTACAATCACTGCACTGAGGGAGGAAGAGGAGCAGAAGAAGCAGATGATAAAGGAGAAGCTGGAGGAGATGAACAGACACATCTCAGCTCTTTCACACACAATCAAAGACATGGAGGAGATGATGAAAGCCAATGACGTCTGCTTTCTGAAGGTCTGATTTCACATCTTTGATTGATTGATTGATTGATTATTGATGATAAATGGTGTGTTTGTTCTGCAGGAGTTTCCAGTCTCGATGGAAAGGTGAGTGATCTGCTGGTGTCTCTGGTCTCTCTGGTTCTGATCCAAAGCCACTGCAGTTCTGACTCCTGAATGTTCTTCCAGAGTCCAGATCTCACCGCCGGATCCACAGATGACTTCTGGAGCTTTGATTCATGTGCCACGGTACTTGGGCAACCTGCCGTTCAGAGTCTGCAAGAAGATGCAGGACATCGTCCAAAACAGTGAGTCTGGAGAAGATCTGAGCTCTCACACACACACTGGAAATCATACATGGGTGGACATGATTTACATGACACAAAAGCACACAGCAAAATCCCCAGTGTTAAATTAACACCCCTCAGGCCACATCCACATGAAGCCAGAGCTTTCCCTATCCAATCTTTTTTTTCTCGTCTAAAGAAATATCTGCATACACGCGAAACCACTGAAACCGACTTAAAACGATGTAGTATACATGCCAGACCAGTATGTGGCGCTGTAATTCTGCCACCGAGATACACTAAAAACGGAGAAGAAGAGTTGGAGCATGCGCATAAAACTCGAGATGTGGGGTGATGACATCATTGTTTCACAAAATATATGGATTGGCTGTACACACGAAAACAGATTTTTTTTTCGGATTTATCCACTCTGGGACCCGGTTTCAAAAAATACTGGTTTCAGGCTCCCAAAATGCCAGATCCATCTGGACAAAACGGATGCCTCAGTGTACATACAGCCCACATAGCAATGTTTTTTCTGGCCCAGCTCCGGTCCACAAAGCCCCTTTTCACACAGCCCATATCCCGCAAAGAATGACGGAGTGGCCCAGATCTGGATTAACCCCTTAACTGTCACCGTTTCCCAGCCAGCACAGCCATGTAGGCCCCACATGGGTTAGCCCAGATGACATGAACACTGCTCAGTGTGCACACTACAGGCTGTTAAATATAATACTGAATCAGTGTTGGAGTTAATGAGATAATTAAGTGATGATTGAGCATTATTGAAACCACCTGATGTTAACAAGCAGAATCACTGAAGGACAGAGAAACACAAGAACTACAACTGACTTCAGCCATAGCTTTAGATGAAATCAACTGAAGATAAAAGAAGACATTAAATCTCTGAAGATCTCATCAGAGGAGGATTAAACAACTCCACAAACAGCATTACCAGCTTCACGCATTACTAACCAGACTGACTTTATTTCTGTCAGACGTCTACAGAAGCTCTTATTAGGAATTAACAGAGGTTTAGATGTTGATGATTTATTGAAAATAATAGTTTTGTCTGAAGTCACCATTATGGTGATCAGTATTTGCTTTAGTTGGGCTCTTGACTCTTTAACATTAATTTTTTCTCTGGCTGCTATAACGTTTGTTATGGTGAGAACAGCAAGAGAAAATTGATGATGTTGGCTTGTTGTTGATGATACAGTTGTTATCATCATATAGTAGCTTTATTTGCTGATCTCCTGAGAGTCATTGATTATAGTATCTTGTGATTCTACAGCAGGAGATCCAGCAGTGTTTTAATCAGATAAACTGAACGATTTTTAAAACGTGTACATAAGTTATGTTCTCTGGTTTAATAACACATCACACAATAAACACTTCTAACTCCTGTGAGTTTTACTCACACACAGACAAAGTGCTTAGTGTGCAATCTGTTTTAAAACTTATTCAGCTTTTCTGATTAAAACCATGCTGGATCTTTTCTAGAATCACAATAAAACAAAGTTAATAGTATATTGCTCATACTCAGTCATAAGATCGGTGAATTAAGTCACTAAGAAAATTAAGAAAACAGACACTACATGATGACAGCATCATCTGATGAGATTTCCAGCTGCATTTTTTTTTGCTATAGTAAATGTGATCAGAGACACACTATTAAAACAGCAAACTAAACACCACTGCTAAGAAGTCATGGGTCAAGAACCCAACTAAAGCAAACACTGATCACCATAATGGTAACTTAAATTGAGCCGCCACGTGCACAAAGTTCCCTATCTATACGGTTTACTCATATTGCATCGCTAGACGCGATAGGGAAAAACTTCTTTTTCTCCGAATGTTGAAGCTTTTATTGATTAACACAGTAAAATTGCACAAACCTATTGGCTGAGCAGTGTAGTCTGCACGAACCTATAGCAATGCAGCGGATCTGTGCAAACCAATCGGTGCACAGCCCGCCAGAATGGACGGAGCATCCATTCATAAAATGGGCTCGTCTCGCCATAGGATTCAGATGAACTCTCATTCAACGACGAACATCCCCAGATAGCAAGCCACCATCAAAACAACGTTAACTGCAACAATAGTACCATGCTTCATGCTGTAATACATGCTGGGAGCCACCATAGTATAAAACTTGTGACTCCCAGCAGACATTGCAGCATAAAACATGTCACATTGTAGAGATTGATATACTGATTCTTGATGTCAGTGTGTGGGTGCTACTTTATGATGCTGAAAACTATTTCACCTAATCATCTTTTCTGGCTTTTTTTTGTTTCGGTAAACTCTGTTATAAAGACCAAAAATCACGCAAAAAGCCAAGTGTTAAACTGCGCAACTAAAGCAGACACTGATCACCATAATGGTGACCAAGCATTTTCAATAAAACATCAGCATCTAAACCTTTGTTAATTCTCAATAAGAATCTTGAGAGATTTATTGTCTTCTTTTATTTGCAGTTGATTTCAGGCTGTGTGGCTTGAAGTCAGTTGTAGTTTTCTGAGAGTGCAAACATGATTTTGAACCAACATCACATTCACACTCAGAGCCATTTACATTGATTTTTGGATGAAATTTCAACATTTTTTCAACATTAACTGCGGGTACAAACGTGATGTTGATTCAGTGCAGTTAACGTTGACACATTAACATTGATTTAACATTGTTTTGATGGTGGCTTGCTATATGGGTCTTTTCCTCGCTGAACTCTGAGACAAGACAGAAGAAGCTTCTCGCCGTCGAACAAGCCTTGCAGCAGATCGCTCTGCCAGCAAGCTGATTGACAGCGCTCTGCACGCATGCTGATTCAGCACCTTCCCTGCGGCTATCTGACGACTACTACACTCTCAGAAAAAAAGGTACACAGCAAAAACCCCAGTGTTAAATTAACTCTCCTCAGAGTTTATTTGACTCCACACTCAACAGTGTTAAAAGTAACTCTGAAGAAGTGTTAAAGTTAATGAGATAATTAAGAGATTAATTAAGTGATGATTGACCATTAGTGAAGACACCTGATAAGCAGAATCACTGAAGGAAAGAGTCACCATTATGGTGATCAGTGTTTGCTTTAGTTGGGCTCTTGACCCTTGTCTTTTTAACGTTAGTTTTTTTTTTCTTGGCTGCTTTAGCTGTGTTTAGAAAGCACAGCGAAAATCTGTTCAGGACTTTATTAATGTAAGCATCTTTTAGTGACCTGATAAGCTGTATATATTTTATATTATTGACACACACAGACACAAGCTACTAAAAAGTTACATAAAACAGCAAAAATAAAAGACAATTGTAAGAATAAAACAAATCCCTAAAACAATTAATCTTATAATTTATTCATGCCGCTATGCATGCTGGGAGCCATGGCTGAGTTTTGATTGGTTCACCCAGAATGCACGGCAAAAAGCTTTTTGATGGCCACCATTGTTGAGATTCATACGTTGATTCTTGATGTCTCTGTGTGTCTAAATGACAGAGAGATTCAAACTTTTTTTTAATTTTTATTTTAAAAAACAGTAACTTTTAAAAATCTCTCTGATTATTTTGAAAACCTGACATCTTATGCTGTACAATCACAGGGCTGCTGTAACCAATAAAGTGAACCTAACTCAAAGACTAAACTCTAAATGACATCAGCGATTCAGCTCGTGATGATTACGTCAAAACACAACCAACAACACCTGATCATATTTTCTCTGGACTTGTCTGGCTGCTATAAATCAGTTACAGGAGACAGACAAAAACTAATGTCATAAAACCAAGAATCAAGAGCCCAACTAAAATAAACACTTTAAAAAATGGTGACTCTTTCCTTCAGTGTTCCTTCACTGTGTTTAACACTAGAGTTGGGTGGGAGTAGAGTTGGGACCATGTGTGCTCTGAGCAGTGATGATTTAACACTGGGGATTTTTCTGTGTAATAACACTCACAGTGATCAGAGGAAAATGTCTGATGTGCCTCATCAATAGGACATGTGTCATGAGTCATAATCATCTGTGTACGTTTCACTCTTGATCATTTTATGAACATCAGAATAAAAGCATCTGTTGATTGTGTCTCATCAGCTCCTGTGATTCTGGATCCAAACACGGCGAGTTCACGTCTCGTCCTGTCTGATGATCTGACCAGTGTGAGAGACATCGGGAATGAACAACTGCTTCCTGATAATCCAGAGAGATTTGACAAGTGTCCCTGTGCTCTGGGTTCAGAGGGTTTTAACTCAGGAACACACTGCTGGGATGTGGAGGTTAAAGAGAGTTTATTAGCCTGGATTCTTGGAGTAACTACAGCATCAAACCAGAGGAAGGGAAGTGTTTTCTTTAACAATGACGTCTGGTGTGTGCATTACGATCAGTACAGACAGTTTCTATCATCTGGTTTCCGTGTTAAACAGAAGCTTGAGCGTGTGAGAGTGAATCTGGACTATGACGGAGGAACAGTGTCATTCTCTGATCCTGTAACTAACACACATCTACACACATTCACAACCACCTTCACTGACACACTCTTTCCATTCTTCTGGTGTTATAACTCTTCCACTCTGAGGATCTTATCATCCAGTTAGTAAATGTTACTGTATGTCTGGGGTGTATTCCAGACAGGTTAGGTTGCAACCAGGGTAAGTTTTCTCAGAGTAGTGGATAACCTCAACTTTCATCTCCAAAAACTGAGGTAACTTTCAGGGTGTGAAAATAGCTATACCAAGTTATTCTCTGAACATAACCTGCGCTGCACAAGTTGTACATGATAACAATCAGTGTTAAAGTTAATGAGATAATTAAGTGATTAATTAAGTGTTGATTAAGTGATGATTAAGTATTAGCGATGAACACCTGATGTTAACAAGCAGAATCACTGAATGAAAGAGAAACACAAGAACTACAACTGACTTCAGCCACAGCCTTAGATGAAATCAACTGAAGATAAAAGAAGACATTAAATCTCTGAAGATCTCATCAGAGGAGGATTAAACAACTCCACAAACAGCATTACCAGCTTCACACATTACTAACCAGATTGACTTTATTTCTGTCAGACGTCTACAGAAGCTCTTATTGAGAATTAACAGAGGTTTAGATGTTGATGTTTTATTGTTTGGTCACCATTATGGTGATCAGTGTTTCCTTTAGTTGTGCAGTTTGACTCAGTTTATGTCAGTTTGTGGTCTTTGTAACAGTGTTCACCAAAACACATAAATCGTTGCAAAAAAAAAAAAAAAAAAAAAAAAGCTATAAACAGAGATGATTGGGTGATGTAGTTTTATATTTCATAAAATAGAATGATTCATCAATCTCATCACTGACCAAAAGAGTTTATTTATTATTAGATTATAGTCACCAACAATTCTCTCTTGCAACTGAACAGACATTCTGAATTTTTGTTTTATAACATACGTTATTTTTTTGCGGGGGGGAGGAACATGTCAATGGTGACATGTTTCATGCCGCAATGCATGCTGGGAGCCAAAAGTTTTTTACTATAGTGGCTCCCAGAATGCATTGCAGCATGAAGCATGTCACCATTGTTGAGATTTATATGCTGATTCTTGATGTCTGTCTCTTAAAATACAACCCAAACAGTTATTAAAACAAACAATAAAACATCAACTTTTAAATCTCTGTTGATTCTCAATAAGAGCTTCTGTAGATGTCTGACAAAAATAAAGTCAATCTGGTTAGTAATGTGTGAAGCTGGTAATGCTGTTTGTGGAGTTGTTTAATCCTCCTCTGATGAGATCTTCAGAGATTTAATGTCTTATTTTATCTTCAGTTGATTTCATCTAAAGCTGTGGCTGAAGTCAGTTGTAGTTCTTGTGTTTCTCTTTCCTTTAGTGATTCTGCTTGTTAACATCAGGTGTTCATCACTAATGCTCAATAATCACTCAATTAATCACTTAATTATCTCATTAAATTCAACACTGATTCAATATTATATTTAACAGCCTGTAGTGTGCACACTGAGCAGTGTTCATTTCATCTGGGTTAACCCATGTGGAGCCTACATGGCTGTGCTGGCTGGGAAACGGTGACAGTTAAGGGGTTAAGAAAAAAACATAACAACCAAGCACATTTTCTCTTTGCTTGTCTGGCTGTTAGAATTCAGTTAACAAAATATAATGTTAAAACTTCCAAGAGCCCAACTAAAGCAAACACTGATTTAGTTAATTAAAATTAACTAAAGCAACTCAATTGCATTTTACCATATTCATTCATTTGAATGTCTTCAGTCAACTTAACAAAATATGTAAAATTGAAGTTTATTTAATCAGCTTGTGTTGGGATTACATGAATGATTTTTGTTGCATTAACTGAATCTGAGCAGTGGATTGTTAGTTCCAAAGATGATAAAAGAGGGAGACTTGATAGTGTGTAATAGTGTTTAATGTTCTATTGTGTTGGAATTATTAGAACCATTTAAATTATACTGGGTGTCATTTAATTAATTAATTTGTCGAGAAGAGTGGAGCATTCACTTTGGCTGTGGACTTGTACAAAACTTGTAATTACTATTTTGCTTACTATTAAGCTGGGCCAACATTAAAAAAAAAAAAAAAAAAAAAAAAAAAACGAACAAAAAAAAAACCAAACGTTTTACAAAGTTAATTATACTAGAGTAAGTTAATTTGACCTAAACCAGCTAAATTGTGTTGACCCAAGCAAACTGATTTCTTTTGAATGAGCTAAATTAAAATCTGTGTAAAAATCTCAATTAAATTAACTAACTGTATTGAATTATTTTTTTGAGTGTATTTACATCAAGGTGGAAAGAGCTTGCTGGAGAAATCAGGTTATATTTACTCACAGTGATGCTTTAGTAAAATTTTGTATTTTCAGGTTGGTTGAATTCAGTTATAATCAGTAATCTTTAATAATTTTCAACAAAACCAGTTATTGGAGATGTACATACACTGTAAAAAAAAAAAAAAAAAAAAAAAAAACGGTCAAATGACTCTCAGCAACAGCTGCCAAACAAAAACAGTAAAATGAACGTAAAATGCAAAAAACTTTGACTTTAATATTCATTAAACATTTTACAGAAAAACACTTATTTTACAGAATTTTCTTGAATTATTACTAACAAACACATTCACTGTAAAATATCAATCTCTTACAGTTACCCAGAAAAAGCAAACATGCATGAATTAATGAAACTATCTGTCATTGCATCAGGAACTACACAGTTACTGGCTTTAAACAAAGCAACACACAACATAGTCTTCTACGTGACTGGAGCACAGGCTATACTCTTCAGCACAATGGTGACCCACAAAACTCAACAGAAACCCTTTAAATCCCAACAGAACATTAAATACTAACAGATCTCTCAAGATCTCTCAGCATCTTCATTTATCACAAACCAGTTTGACTTTATTTCTATCATTTTGATGATCATTTGATGTCACCATCATGGTCAGTGCTTGCTTTAGTTGAGCTCTTGACTGACATCATCTGATCAGAGATTGCATTTATTGCCATAACAAACATTTATCAAAAACGCAAAGTTAAAACAACCAAAACTGATGAAGTCACGGGTCAAGAACCAAACTAAAGGCTGGTTTATACTTCTGTGTCGGACGCTACGCGTCGACTTTCATTTATACTTTTGCATCCTTGTCCTGTTGACGTGCAGTTACACATGCAAAGGGAGCATGTGTACACCTGAAAAGGGAGCATGTGTACACCTGAGGGAGGGGTTCTGGCAGGCCAATCACAGTGCTTGTGGTCCACATAGAATTGACGTGTTGTTACATTTTTGGAGAGGTGCACGTCAGGGTACATCGTAGGCTACGCATGCAACACACAGCCTACAATGTACACTTGACGCAGAAGTATAAATTGGGCTTAAAGCAAACACTGATCACCATAATGGTGATTTCAAACTTAATGATTTCCAATAAAACATCAACATCTTAACCTCTGTTAATTCTCAATAAGAACTTTTGCACGAAAGAAATAAAGTAAACTGGTTTATAATAAGTGTAACAGATTGTAACAGTGTTTTTTTTGTAAAACATTTAAGGAAAATTTCTGTTAAAAGTTTTTTTGCACTTTATTTAAATTAGGATATTTTACTTTAATTTTACATTTTTTGTTTGGCAGACGCTGCTGCCAGTCATTTGGCAGTTTTTTTTTTTTACGATTTTTTTTTTTAAGTGAAGGTGTTTGATCATAATAATTCAGGAAATACCTGTAAATTAGGATTTATTTAAACGAGGATATTTTACTGGGGGGTTTTGTTAGAGCCGGCATATATGCCGCAGATATGCCACCAATATGAACGCGCGCCCACGCGTCTCACAACGCGAATATTCACACATAATTATGTCAAAATGCCTGTCTTGTCGAGTATCATCGTAAACATAGTCAGTTATGTCTTAAGTGAACGTAAACATGAAATTTGCCATCACCACCAGGGTTTTTGGTCATTTTCACAAGTTTCATGGCCCACAGAATATCTTGTGTGAATATCTGAACCTGCAATATATCAAAAGAAAGAACAGACCCTCTGTTTTATTCTAGCTTCATGCATTCTTTTTTTATCAACACTTGTATGTGGGTAAGTTTCGTGAAAAAAGCAACATTTTAAGCAAAAAGCTGAGAAAATCGCGACTACATACAGATGATATTCAGAACAATGATCAAAACACAGATGGAGTAGATCGAGTTCATCAACACCACCAAAGCTTCACAGTCCTATAGCTCGTCCTGGGTCAACATTTCATTCAATAATAAAGCCGTTTTGATTTATATGCTGTTTAATGTTGATAATCACGTTATTTTACATATGCATCTGCAATTTCTGCTTCTTCTTCGTCTATGTTTTGATCAGGAGATTCAGTACTCATTCAGAAAATGTGTAATAGCGCCCCCTACCGTATAACAGTGAAAACATGGAAAGCAGGAAAATCTCGTCAATGGCAGGGAAGCGTTTTCTCATAAAAGACGAGATAACAAAAGACAGGGAAAAAATAACTCACTGCTCTTGACTAAATAACTTTAATAAGGGTTTTTATACAGTGAAGACTATGAAGTGATATTTTACATTTGATTACTATTTCTGTAGCCTACCTGAAAATCTAGTTTAGACCTACATGAAAAACCTGAAAAGAACTGTTTTTCATTTGTATGTTTGTTCTGTTGTATTTATGTATAATGTATGTATATATAACGTATTATATACAGTACCAGTCAAAAGTTATGACTCATCAGTGGGAAAGTGTGTCCAAACTTTTGACTGGTACTGTACTATAATATACACGTAAAGAATATCGGCCGATATATCGATATCAGACTTTTTTTACTCCCTAATATCGGTATCGGCATCGGCCCCCAAAAACAGATTATTTTTGTAACTTTAAATAAATTTGTACACTGTTAGCAATTGATAAATTTTACAACAACGCATTGTCTTCATGTTTTTACTGCACTGTTAGACCTTACCAGGCTTTTTTTTACAGTAAAATACTGGCAACACTGTTGTGCTAGTAATGTGAGCATATTATTACTGTGAATTTATTTCATTTGAGTCCACTAAAAAATATTTTAAATAAAAAGACTTTCACTGCATCAGCAACTACAGTCACCAGCTGTTAAATAAAGCATCATTCAGCATATCATCAGTGTTTCTTGGTCTTCTGGGGCCTATTTCAATAAGGAGGTTCAATCAACTCGGAGTTAAAACTTGAACTCTGAGTTGACTTACCCTGAGATGGGAAACTCTGAGCTTTGGGTTTCAGAACAGCTGAATGGGGGGGAACTAATTTAAGTGCATTTTTCTTATTTTGCAAATTATGAAATTTAAAAATAATCAAATTAAAAAATGATCTTGTTTCCATTTGCATTAGGATTATTTTTCTTACCCCACTGGCAGATTTTACTTGTTTTAAGTAAAAAGTGATTACTTTAGATTTAAATTTAATTTACAGTTTATTACTGTTAAAATGCATTTTGTGGGTGTGTCTTTTTTATCTTAAAGGGATAGTTTACCCAAAAATGAAAATTACCTCATGATTTACTCCCCCTCAAGCCATCCTAGGTGTATATGATATTCTTCTTTCAGACGAACACAATCGGAGTTATATTAAAAAATTTTCTGGCTCTTCCAAGCTTTATAATGGCAGTGACTTCTTGTGTAATTTTTGAAGTCCATAAAAGTGCATCTATCCATCATATAACTGCTACACACAGCTCCGGGGGGTTAATAAAGGCCTTCTGAAGTGAAGTGATGCATTTATGTAAGAAAAATATCCAGATTTAAAACTTTATAAACTAAAATAACTAGCTTCCGGCGGTCAGCCGTATGCAAGTCGAGTCACGGTGAAAGAGTAACTCTTGACCCTTGACGCATGCGTATTGACGAACGCAGAAGCACAGAGGATAGAGCAAAACAAAACACCGGTCATGAGTTAGAGTCTAAAACGAGGATTTCGATATAAGAGAAGAGGGGCTTGAGTTTGTTGCCCAGCACTATTCGCGAGAGGCGTCAAAGCTTGCGATCATCCTGTACATCGTGTCAAGGGATGTACAGGCTAATTTTCAAGAGAAAATGTTATTAGGTGATGACGGCTTAAATCACTGATCTCATTCAGAGTCTAATGCTGTGGTTATAGTAGTATTGTGTTATTAACTTTGTTTTATTCATAATAGTGGCCATGTGATTCTACAGCACGAGATCAAGCACTGTCGTGGTAATCTAATATTTATTTCAAAAATAAATTGTGCTCAAAAGGTTTTAAACTACGGCATTACTTAGACACACAGAGACATCAAGAATCAGTGTATGAATCTCAACAATGGTGACAATCAATGAAAAGCTTCATGCTGCAGTGCATGCTGGGTACCACCAATCAAAACTCCCCCATGGGTCCCAGCATGCATTGCGGCATGAATAAATTATGCATCTAAATTGTGACAAATTTTCTTTGAATCTCACTAATTGGTTTTACTTTTGCTGTTTTTGTTGTGATGTTTTATTCGCTTGTTTTATGTTCAGAGTTGATCTGTTTATCTGAATATTTTTTGATTGTCACCATTGTGGAGATTCATATGCTAATTCTTGATGTCTGTGTATGTCTGAGTAATGCTGTAGATTAAAACCTTTATTGCACTTTTTTTTTTTTAAATCCTGCATATTCAATTGTCACAACAGTGCTGGATCTCATGTTGTAGAATCACATGGTTACTATTATAACCCATACAAAATTAATAACACATTATCTCTATAACCAGAGCATTAAACTCTGAATGAGATCAGTGATTTAGGCCATTACATGAGGATTATATCATCAATAAAAATCACATTTTCTCTTAGCTTACCTTGCCATAACAAATGTGCTTTATAAACACAGTTAAAGCGGCCAGAAAAAAATTAGATCTGAAAGTAAAGGGTTAATTCAAACACTAATCTAAACTATCTTCAGTTGATTTCATCTAAGGCTGTGGCTGAAGTCAGTTGTAGTTCTTGTGTTTCTCTGTCCTTCAGTGATTCTGCTTGTTAACAGCATTAATGATCAATCATCACTCAATTAATCTCTTAATTATCTAAATAACTTCAACACTGCTTCAGTGTGGATTATATAAACTCTGAACAGTGTTAATTTAACACTGGGAAATTTGCTGTGTACTACTTGTGGAGTTTTTTTGTCCAATAATTAAAAATTCTGTTTTTTCTGAATTAAGTTGCAGGAAATTACTAGTCATCCAATTTTTTATATCAGCTATGCATTCTGTTAATCTTGTGAATTGGTAAGTTTCGTCAGGGCGTGAAGAAATATAGAGCTGAGTATCGTCAGCATAACAATGAAAACTAACGCCATGCTTCCTAATAATATCTCCCAGTGGTATCATGTACAGGGTGAAAAGCAACGGTCCTAGCACTGAGCCCTGCGGTACTCCATACTGAACTTGTGATCGGTGTGACATCTCTTCATTTACTGCTACAAACTGATAACGGTCAGATAAGTATGATTTACACCTTTTTCTATATCGATAAATAAGGCAAGATCAATGCTTAAACTGTTGAAGACTGTAAATTCAAATGTGACTGTTGGAATGGTGCGAGTGGGTAAACAAAAGATACAGCTCAATGCAGGGCAAATAACCACTGTCTATGCACAAGCACACCTTGCAGAGCAATTCCCAGAACAAAGCCTGTTATTCACTCCAAGTGAACCATCTCCACTACCTGAGGGTTTGGTAATGCAGGAAGGCGTAGTCAAAGTCGGTACAGGGAAGAAAGCGAAAGTGCCAATTGCCATTGCTAATACAGCCAAGCACCCAGTCACACTTACGCCACGACTCATACTAGGCCACCTGGAAGTGTTTAAGACCACTTACCCAGTAACAACAGACTCTTTCCAGAGAAATGAGACTCAGATGGAGCAGGTGATAGAGCAGCCAACATCCACGGTGCAGACATGTGGGGCGAGTGCTACACCACAGCAATCAAAGAGACCAAGTCATTGGGATGCCCCAATAAAACTTGAACACTTAACAGAGTCACAGCAACAGATTGTATGACAACTGTTAAAGGAAGAGTGTAATGCTTTTGCTTTTGATGATAACGACGTTGGTTGCATCCCCTCACTTAACATGCATATCGCACTCCATGACAACCGGTTCAAAAAACGTATATCTCTGTGCCCAAGCCACTTTTACAGGAGGTGAAAGAGTACCTGCAAGATCTGCTGAACCGAGGGTGGATAAGCAAATCAAGATCCCTTACTCCTCGCCAGTGGTATGTGTGAGGAAAAAGGACAGGAGCCTGAGACTTTGCTGCGATTATCGCAAGTTAAATCGTAAGTCTGTACCAGACAGGCACCCCATTCCCAGGATCCAGGATATGCTGGACTCCCTGAGTGGCAGTTCTTGGTTTTCGGTCTTGGATCAAGGGAATGCCTGTCACCAAGGATTCCTTGATGCAGAGAGCCGACCCCTAACAGCCTTTATAACACCCTGGGGACTATTTAAGTGGAACAGGATCCCATTTGGCCTTAGCTCAGCTCCTGCCGAGTTCCAGAGGAACATGGAAGCTTGTCTGGAGGATCTGCGAGATGTTATCTGTCAGCCTTACCTGGATGATAACCTTATTCATAGTACCTCTTTTGATGATCATGTGAATCATGTTCGCACAGTCCTCAAGAGATACCAGAAACATGGCGTCAAACTCAGCCCACACAAGTGTGAACTGTTCCAAAGGAAAGTGCGTTTCTTGGGCCGTATTGTGTCTGAGGATGGATATTCCATGGACCCAGCTGAAATAGCCCCAGTACAGGCCCTGAAGCTCCGAAAAACAGCTACAGTAGGAGATCTGAGGAAAATTATGGGATTCCTTTCCTATTATAGAACATACAGTGGGGAGAACAAGTATTTGATACACTGCCGGTTTTGCAGGTTTGCCCACTTACAAAGCATGTAGAAGTCTGTAATTTTTATCATAGGTACACTTCAACTGTGAGAGACGGAATCTAAAACAAAAATCCAGAAAATCACGTTGTATGATTTTTAAGTAATAATTTGCATTTTATTGCATGACATAAGTATTTGATACATCAGAAAAGCAGAACTTAATATTTGGTACAGAAACATTTGTTTGCAATTACAGAGATTATACGTTTCCTGTAGTTCTTGACCAGGTTTGCACACACTGCAGCAGGGATTTTGGCCCACTTCTCCATACAGACCTTCTCCAGATCCTTCAGGTTTCGGGGCTGTCGCTGGGCAATACGGACTTTCAGCTCCCTCCCAAAGATTTTCTATTGGGTTCAGGTCTGGAGACTGGCTAGGCCACTCCAGGACCTTGAGATGCTTCTTACGGAGCCACTCCTTAGTTGCCCTGGCTGTGTGTTTCGGGTCGTTGTCATGCTGGAAGACCCAGCCACGACCCATCTTCAATGCTCTTACTGAGGGAAGGAGGTTGTTGGCCAAGATCTCGCGATACATGGCCCCATCCATCCTCCCCTCAATACGGTGCAGTCGTCCTGTCCCCTTTGCAGAAAAGCATCCCCAAAGAATGATGTTTCCACCTCCATGCTTCACGGTTGGGATGGTGTTCTTGGGGTTGTACTCATCCTTCTTCTTCCTCCAAACACGGCAAGTGGAGTTTAGACCAAAAAGCTCTATTTTTGTCTCATCAGACCACATGACCTTCTCCCATTCCTCCTCTGGATCATCCAGATGGTCATTGGCAAACTTCAGACGGGCCTGGACATGCGCTGGCTTGAGCAGGGGGACCTTGCGTGCGCTGGAGGATTTTAATCCATGACGGCGTAGTGTGTTACTAATGGTTTTCTTTGAGACTGTGGTCCCAGCTCTCTTCAGGTCATTGACCAGGTCCTGCCGTGTAGTTCTGGGCTGATCCCTCACCTTCCTCATGATCATTGATGCCCCACGAGGTGAGATCTTGCATGGTGCCCCAGACCGAGGGAGATTGACCGTCATCTTGAACTTCTTCCATTTTCTAATAATTGCGCCAACAGTTGTTGCCTTCTCACCAAGCTGCTTGCCTATTGTCCTGTAGCCCATCCCAGCCTTGTGCAGGTCTACAATTTTATCCCTGAGAACCTCATGATGCCAGACTCCTGCTGAAACAGTGGACACGACTGCACTTGAGCGATGACGGAGTCCTGTACAGAAAATCAGGAAAGAGAAACCAACTGATTCTACTGAGAGAACACCATCAAACGGTTTACAGAGAGTTGCATCAGGAGATGGGGCATCTCGGAACTGAGAGGACTCTAAGTTTAATACGTGAGAGATTCTATTGGCCCCATATGCAAAAAGAGGTGGAGCACTTTGTGACACGTGAATGTGAGTGCCTGAAAAGGAAAAAACCTAATAAGACTACTAAAGCCCCATTGGTCACAATTCAAACTACATACCCTTTCCAGCTTGTGTCCATTGACTTTCTTCACCTTGAGAAGTGCAAAAATGGTTACGAGTACATACTTGTTGGAATGGACCATTTCACATGTTTTGCCCAGACTTACGCCACAAGAAATAAGTCCGCAAAAATGGTGGTGCAACATGTCTTTGGTGATTTTGCCCTCAAGTTTGGCTTCCCTGAGAAAATCCATCACGACATGGGAAGATAATTTGAAAATCATCTGATGGATCAGTTGCAGAAGGTTTGTGGTGTGCGTGGGTCTCACACAACCCCCTATCACCCAATGGGCAACGGACAAGTTGAAAGGTTCAACAGGACGCTCTTATCCATGCTCAGGACACTGAGTGATACTAAAAAGGCTGACTGGAGGAATTCGCTGTCCAAAGTAATCCATGCATACAACTGCACCTGTTCAGAAGCGACTGGGTTCTCTCCATATTACACAGCAAATTTCCCAGAGTTAAATTAACACTGCTCAGAGTTTATATAATCCACACTGAAGCAGTGTTATAAGTAACACTGAAGCAGTGTTGAAGTTAATTAGGTAATTAAGAGATTAATTGAGTGATGATTGATCATTAATGCTGTTAACAAGCAGAATCACTGAAGGACAGAGAAACACAAGAACTACAACTGACTTCAGCCACAGCCTTAGATGAAATCAGCTGAGGATAAAAGAAGACATTAAATCTCTGAAGATCTCAGCAGAGGAGGATTAAACAACACAAACAGCATTACCAGCTTCACACATTACTAACCAGATTGACTTTATGTCTGTCATTTCTGTTTTAATGAAATTAAGTTTCATTTGAAGTCACCATGATGGAGATCAGTGTTTGAATTAATTGGGCTCTTGACTCTTTACTTTCAGATCTAATTTTCTCTGGCTGCTTTAACTTTGTTTTAAAGATGTTTTTGTTTTCTTATTGATGACATAATCCTCATGTAATGGCCTAAATCACTGATCTCGTTCAGAGTTTAAAGCTCTGGTTATAGAGGTAATGTGTTATTAATTTTGTATGGGTTATAATAGTAACCATGTGATTCTACAACATGAGGTCCAGCACTGTTGTGGTATTTGAATATGCAGGATTTAAAAAAAAAAAAAAAAAAAGTGCAATAAAGGTTTTAATCTACAGCATTACTCAGACATACACAGACATCAAGAATTAGCATATGAATCTCCACAATGGTGACAATCAAAAAATATTCAGATAAACAGATCAACTCTGAACATAAAACAAGCGAATAAAACATCACAACAAAAACAGCAAAAGTAAAACCAATTAGTGAGATTCAAAGAAAATTTGTCACAATTTAGATGCATAATTTATTCATGCCGCAATGCATGAATTGCAAAGGTTTTAATATACAGCATTAATTAGACACACAGAGACATCAAGAATCAGTGTATGAATCTCAACAATGGTCACAATCAATGAAAAGCTTCATGCTGCAGTGCATGCTGGGTACCACCAATCAAAACTCCCCCATGGGTCCCAGCATGCACTGCAGCATGAAGCTTTTCATTGATTGTGACCATTGTTGAGATTCATACACTGATTCTTGATGTCTCTGTGTGTCTAATTAATGCTGTATATTAAAACCTTTTGAGCACAATTTTTTTGGAAATAAATATTAGATTACCAAACAGCGCTTGATCTTGTGCTGTAGAATCACATGGCCACTATTATGAATAAAACAAAAGTTAATAACACAATACCACTATAACCACAGCATTAGACTCTGAATGAGATCAGTGATTTAAACCATCATCACCTAATAACACTTTCTCTTGGCTTCCCTTGCCATAACAAATGTGCTTTATAAACACACAGTTAAAGCAGCCAAATAAAAACTAAAGTTAAAAAGTAAAGGGTCAAGAGCCCAACTAAAGCAAACACTGATCACCATCATGGTGACTTGAAATGAAACTATTATGTAGGAATAAATAACAGGAATAAAGTAAATCTGGTTAGTAATGTGTGAAGCTGGTAATGCTGTTTGTGGAGTTGTTTAATCCTCCTCTGCTGAGATCTTCAGAGATTTAATGTCTTCTTTTATCTTCAGTTGATTTCATCTAAGGTTGTGGCTGAAGTCAGTTGTAGTTCTTGTGTTTCTCTGTCCTTCAGTGATTCTGCTCATTATCATCAGGTGTTCATCATTAATGCTCAATCATCACTCAGTTAATCTTAATTACCTAATTAACTTCAACACTGATTCAGTGTTACTTATAACATTCTGAGTGTGGATTATATCAACTCTGAGCAATGTTAATTTAACACTGGGAAATTTGCTGTGATACCTGCTATTCGGACGTTCACCCTGGCTACCCATCAATCTCATGTTCAACCTGCAGGTGAATGATAAACAGCAGAGTTATGCAGATTATGTGGCAAACTGGCGAACACAGACGCAGGAAGCCTATGAAATTGCATCAAAGACTGCTGAGAAAGAGGCCTTGAGAGGAAAAAAATACTATGACGAGAAAGTCCATGGTGTTGAGCTTTAGTCTGGCAACAGAGTCTTACTCAGGAACCTAAGCGAAAAAGGGGGGCCAGGTAAACTGCGCTCACACTGGGAAGATTGTGTGTATACGGTGATAAGTAGGAAAAGCCCTGATGGTCTAGTGTATGAGATCAGACCAGAGAAAGGAGGACAGACTCAGGTAGTACACCGAAACCTCCTGCTGCCCTGCGACAGTTTACCTGTGGAAAAGCCAGACACAAGTGAATGCCAAACAGAAAAGAAAGTGCATCGCTAAGAGCAGGAAAGAGCCAGAACAACAACCCAACCCATACTCAGACAGTGATTATGATGACGGGTATGAACTGTGCTGTAAATTCCCACCCCGTTCTGAACAAAGTGGAAAGCCCATTCCGCTGAATCCTGAGGCAGAACCATTCGAACCACCAATAATCAATGAGGACTTACCAGAATACCTACCTGATTCTGGAGAAGAAGAGAATCCAGACGTCACTGGTGCTGAAGAGGAGAATGTTCCACAGGATTACAGTGTTTCTGAGGACAATGACCGAGATTATGTGAGTGAACCGGAGGTGCCACAGCCATCAACTTACCCACAAAGACAGAGACATCAGCCAAAGATGCTGACTTATAATGAACTGGGAGAACCAACAGTGGTACGGAGAAATCTAGTTCTGAAGGAGATCAACTTCCAGCAAGCCTGTGGTCAGAACCTGTGGAGGCCGTGGACTTTAATAAACAACAGGATAGTAAACTAAAGACAATCAAATATCACAAAAGAAGAAAAAAAATAGAAGAAGGAAATAAAGAGAATACACATCTGTGACTTGAGACCTGTGACCTGTAAAGTGAACAGAAAAAAGAGGTAACAAGACTGAGTGAATAAGTGGCCGATATGGAGTCTGGTTACATGGTAAGACTCATCTAATTAAGATGTAACTGTTTACATATGCTACCATTGCTGGTAGGAATAATCAGATAAATGGAAAAATGCAATAGTTAGAAAATGTAGCAATAGTGACCGACCCCCTTTTTTTTCTAGAAAACAAGCCATGGCAAGCAGGGGATGACTGATTTCATGCACAGAGTTAAAGCCAACTGAAAAAAAAACAGCAGTGAACGGGTCAGCCTGGAAGCAACTGTTCTAAAGTTGTGGTAAAATGTCAAGGAACATTTTATTTTTTTTAGTGGGGGAGGGTGTAGTCATATAGATTCAAATGGTTATATAGGTTCAAATAGTCTTATGTATGTATTATTATTATTTTTATTATTAGTTATTTATTAAGTATACTGATGTCTGTTTTAACCACTTATATCTGCATATAGGCCTACTGGCGGGTGACACTAGGGGGCAGTGGTGAGCCACAGGGAGTTTCACTTTTGATAAAAAAGTCACACTGCCAGCCATATCAACATTGTGAATTTTATCGTTGTCTTTGTTGATTTTGCAGGTAAGATGAGTGATGGGACATGGCAACTGATGTTATATAATGTTTATATGTGAATTTGATTTGTTTGTTTGACGCATTTGTTTTGTAAATCGGTAAAAATAACCGCATCGACGCACCCGCGGCTGGAATGCGGCCTACTCGGCCGCGCTGGGGGATGCCGTGTGAGAGATCACCGCGGGTGTAATGCGGCCTACTCGGCCGCGCGGTAGATCGCGGTTTAACAGAATGATTGATAGATTGTAATTTAATGCACTCAGTGTAGTCTTTAAAGATAGTTCAGTAACATTTGATCATTAATTCGTTTGTGTCATGACATTCTGTCATTATGGGTGACTACTATGACGCTGTTGAGAGAGTTTGTAGTCCTGGATTTATATGGCCTAATGTTATTTAAAGAACAGAGCTTACAATCATATACAGCTCAGTATAGGTACTTTAAGTGCTTGTATACAGTTTAAGTGTAAATTGAGCATTAGTATCTGATTACTGAAAGGTTAATATCAGTTAGTTGGTGGAATACAGATGTTCTTATTTCCTGACATACTATATATCAGAGTAATATATATCAGCGTAATGTGTATATATGTGAGTTTATTGAACAGTTTCACTTTTGATAAAGTCACACTGCCTGCCATATCATTAACATTGTGAATTTTATTGTTGTCTTTGTTGATTTTGCAGATACAGTGTAACAGAAATAAAACAGTATATGTGCCACCAGAAAACACCGCCTCTTCTGTGTGTGCAACATTTTAATAAATATTATTACAAAGACCTAGCCTGACAAGCCTAGCCTGGTCCTACCAGACTCTTGTACATTTCATTTGTACAGAGAGTCTGGCCACTCTCCATTGGCAAGCGTTAACTTCCTTGAAGGCAGGTACTCTGTTGAAGTTTAAAACTATTGGATCTGCCATAACCAACTGCTAACGTTTGGTCGTGACGTATGTCATGCGCAAACTAGCGCACGACATCAACGTCATCGTTCTTAGCCACTCCCTCTGTTCGCTGATTGGACCGGTTAAAATTTGGCCGGAGAAAACCAGCAAATATACCGCAAACCCAGACGACGTACTGGTGGAAAATTGAGCGGAAGTACGTAGGAGGGCGGAGCCAGGCTATGATAAGCCAGACCCACATCAAGATGTTGGGTCTGGGAACACACCATTGGCAGGGCTCAATCCGAGGGGCAGGATAAACGGTTGTCTTTTAAATTCCCTCGGCACGCAATAGGATAGCGTTACAACCAACCAGAGCCGCATCCGGTCGGCAAAACTCTGAACACATCTTCCTTTTTTAAGAATGACTTCAGTGCCATTCTTTGTTCTTTTCTCAAAGAAAAGCTTAACTCCAAGTCTTCCAGAGACACGGCCAAAGACCACTGATTGCCAGCAGCAGCCATCTTCTTTGTTTTCAAGTAGCAGGTAATTTACGCAGAACCGTCACAGCTTAATTATGTTAAGCCCACCCACCGACTCTATACATAATGTGATTAGCCAGACTAGAGTTTGGTTTTTCAAGCTCACAAACCAATGGAGAGTTGCTAGACAACCCTGGCTGTAAATAACATTTGCTGCCACTAGGGTGCATCTAGATATCTAGATTTCTAGATTAACAAAGACCACAGACTCATATAAAAAGCTAGGTCAAACTGCCCAACTAAAGCAAACACTGATCACCATAATGGTGACCAAACATTTTCAATAAAACATCATCTAAACCTCTGTTAATTCTCAATAAGAACTTCTGCTGAGATCTTGAGAGATTTATTGTCATCTTTTATTTGCAGTTGATTTCAGGCTGTAGGGTTTTAAGTCAATTGTAGTTGTTGTGTTTCGTTTTTTGAGAGTGCAAGCATGATGTTGAACCATCATCACATTGTAACATTGATTCAATGCCATTACCATTAATTTTTGGATTTCAACATTAATTGCGGGTGCAAAAGTGATGTTGATTTAATGCAGTTAACGTTGACACAGTAACATTGATTTAACATTGTTTTGATGGTGGCTTGCTATCTGGGTAGTTATCATCCCAAACATGTAATCTTTCGTTCTGAAAATTGTACTGAAATGACAATATTACAAAAACACAGTTCAAGTGATTATCATAATTTGTTCAGCAACTGAGTCAAACATTGTAAGATATTTCAGTGAGTCACAGAGAAACTGAACATTTGTTCTGAGAATCAGATTTCAACAGCTGAATCAAGAACCTTTTACATCAATTTAACTCACTTCAATGAACACATGGTCATTTAACATCTATAACTGAAATGATTATTCATTAAGTCATGTTGAACAAAATGAAAATGTGCATATAGAGTTTACTGCTTCAGTGATCTGGTAATACAAAAAAAATATGTTTATATAATTATATATGATTATGATGAAAAAAGGTCAGAGACAAACAGACACACTTCACTTAAATAATCAGGTAAATAGCAATTAGCCTAAAAACATGAATGCTAAAATGGTCTTTAATCAGTCTAATTGTGTGAGGTGGAATATAAATTAAACTTAAAGATAAATAAATTAAAGATAAAACTTCTTGTTTATTGATCTGTTGTGTTCAAGCAATATGAGAGTGTGAGTGTTGCTGTGCTGGATATCAGCTGTGGTCCAATCACAGCTGTACTGATATTCAGTTCAACAGCGCTCTTACTCATGAGATATGGATTAAATATTGGAAACATGATGAAAGCAGTAAGATACAGACATACAGGAGTAACATTTACAGACTGCTGAAAGGTAAGATCCTCAGAGAGGGATAATCATAATTACAGAAGAATGGAAAGACTGTGTCAGTGAAGGTGGTTGTGAATGTGTGTAGATGTGTGTTAGTTACAGGATCAGAGAATGACACTGTTCTTCTGTCAAAGTCTAGATTCACTCTCACACCCTCAAGCTTCTGTTTAACAGGAAATTCATTTGCAGACGATTCACACACTCCATCCTCATCATAAAACACTCTCCAGACATCAGTGTTAAAGAAATCACGTCCCTTCCTCTGGTTTGATGCTGTAGTTACTCCAAGACTCCAGCGTTCACTCTCTTTAACCTCCACATCCCAGCAGTGTGTTCCTGAGTTAAATCCCTCTAAACCCAGAACACAGGGACACTCGTCAAATCTTTCTGGATTATCAGGAAGTGGTTGATATAAACTCCATCTCACACTGGTCAGATCATCAGACAAGACGAGATCTGGATGAGCTGTGTTTGGATCCAGAATCACAGGAGCTGATGAGACACAATCAACAGCTGCTTTTATTCTGATGTTCACATAATGATAAAAAGTGGACCGAGCAGATTATTATGAATGATTACACTTGTCCCTGCGTATCTTATAGCACGGATTGTATTTATTGAGCATTTTATACGTAGAAATTACTTTTTACATGCAAACATGCACTTTCATGAGATCGGGCTGACCAAACACATAAGACATTTTCCTCTGATCACTGTCAGCACTATTATTACACTTGTGGCAACCAATTACAAGCAGTTACTAATTAAATTCAACAAAACTTAAGAATGGAGTTAGAATTAACCAAATGATTTTTTTTTGTTCTTTTGCCATAACAAACGTGGTTTGCAAAAACACAGTTAAAACAACCAGAGAAAAAAATGTTTAAAAAGTCAAGGGTCAAGAGCTCAACTAAAGCAAACACTGATCACCATCATGGTGACATCAAACCAAACATTTTCAATTAACCATCAACATCTAAATCTAACTTCTGTAGAAGTGTGACAAAAATAAAGTCAAACTGGTTTGTAATAAGTGTAATAATGTGTGGCGACTGGAAGTTAGTTGTAGTTATGTTTCTCTTTTTTTCTGTTCTTGTTGGTCCCCTTCCCTTCAGTGTTTCTGCTTGTTAACAGCAGGTGTTCATCATTAATGCTCAACAATCACTTACATATTCACTTAATTATCTCACTGCAACACTGCGTCAATGTTACTTTTACTTTTTGTAGCGTGGACACTGTTCCTGGGAGGTTGAAAGGGTTAAAGGTGTAAGATAAAAAGACACACCCACAAAATGTATTTTAAATAAAGTCAGTCTGGTCAGTAATGTGTGAAGCTGGTAATGCTGTTTGTGGAGTTGTTTAATCCTCCTCTGCTGAGATCTTCAGAGATTTAATGTCTTCTTTTATCTTCAGTTGATTTCATCTAAGGCTGTGGCTGAAGAAAGTTGTAGTTCTTGTGTTTCTGCTCGTCTCTTTTTCTGTTCTCTTCTTTCCTTCAGTGATTCTGCTTGTTAACAGGCTTATTAAGGCTGAGATGACACCATATTTTATCTACACAGATTTTGTGGCTCAGATAAGGTCCAGTTCTGGTTTATTTCTTTGCTCATGGCTGACATGTGGCATTGCTATGGCCTGCTTGTGGCCCAGATCTGGCAAACAGGAGTGGGCCACCCAAGGGCTGTCATTTCACGCAGCATGTGAACCAGATCAGCATTCCACATGTGCCAGATGTGGGCCGGATCTGGGCAGACACAATGTTGCTATCTGGGAAAGGTTTAGATGTTGATGTTTTATTGAAAATAATAGTTTTGTTTGAAGTCACCATTATGGTGATCGGTATTTGCTTTAGTTGGGCTCTTGACTCTTTAACATTAATTTTTCTCTGGCTGCTGTAACTGTTTGTTATTGATGATTTGATCTCCAGAGAGTCATTCATTATAATAGCCTTGTGATGCTACAGCAGGAGATCCAGCAGTGTTTTAATCAGATAAACTGAACGATTTTTAAAATGTGTACATAAGTTATGTTCTCCGGTTTAATAACACATTACACAAAAAGCACTTCTAATTCTTACGAGATTTACTCACACAGAGACATCAAGAATCAGCCTAGGAATCTCAACAATAGTGACATGCTTCTTGCCACAATGCATTCTGGGTGCATCATGCAAAACACATCCATGGCTCCCAGAATGCATTGCAGCATGAAACCATTGTTGAGATTCTTAGGCTGATTCTTGACGTCTGTGTGAGTAAACCTAAATTTAGTGGAGTTAAGCCACTAAATGACTATATTCTTATCATCGAGCAGGTGACAGCATCTGATTGTGTTTTCTCTTGCTTTTCTTACCATAGCAACCTCAGATACAGCAGCCAGAGAAACACTAACATTAAAAAGTCAAACTGCCCAACTAAAGAAAACACTGATCACCATGATGGTGACAAAAAAACAAAATTTTCAACACAAAATCAACCAAAAAAACTCTAATTCTCAATAAGATCTTCTGTAGACATCTGACAGAAACGTCTGACGTCAATCTGGTTAGTAATGTGTGAAGCTGGTAATGCTGTTTGTGCAGTTTTGTCTGAAGTCAGTTGTAGTTCTTGTGTCTCTTTTTTCTGTTCTTGTTTCTCTTTTCCTCAGTGATTCTGCTTGTTAACAGCAGCTATCTTCAGTAATGATCAATCATCACTTAATTATTCACTTAATTATCTCATTAACTCCAACACTGATTCAGTGTAACATTTAACAGCCTGTAGTGTGCACACTGAGCAGTTCATTTAATCTGGGCTAACCCATGTGGGGTCAACATAGAAATGGCGGACAAAACTGTCTTCACTAATAAACAATCATCATTCAATTAATGATTTAATTATCTCATTAATTTTATCACTCTTGAGCGTGGAATCAAAGAAACACCTGATCACATTTTCTCTGGGCTTGTCTATAAATTAGTTATAGCAGCCAGACAAAAACTAACATTATAAAGTCAAGGGTCAAGAGCCCAACTAAAATAAACCCTGATCACTATAATTCCTTCAGTAATACTGCTTGATCAGTTGTCATCACTAATGCTCAATCATCACTCTGTCAGTTTAAGGCCTAGTCCACAGTTTTTCCTCCTCCGTTTAAAAAAAAAAATGCCGTCCACATGAAAATGCAAAAACACACTATGAAGCGATGTCAAGAGCACACCAAACAGTCAGGTGGCAATATAACCCTAACCGTAAAGCCATGTTGGCCAATCAGAAGCCTGGAAAAAAGGTTATTGCCGGTTCCGTTCTGATGTAACAAGCCAAAATCTCCGGTTTCACTGTCCACATGACAACACTGCAACCAGAGTTTCTAAAAATCATACCCTGGCAGGAAAAGTTCGGTTTCAGTGAACGGATACAGCATTTGCGTGTGGACACGACCACAATGCGGGCTGCACCATCCGGTCCACCATCTGTGTCACCAGAGACCGTGTCAACTAGACTGTCCCCTGTGAAGGCCTCCTTCACTTCACTTTCCCTCTGTACAGATGAAAACGTAATCGGAAACGACTAAAAACACTGTATTATGCATGCCAGACAAGTAATTTGGCAGACATTTTGTAAAGAAAAACGACGTGCATGTGCACATACATATTCAAACGCACTTGCCTATAGACTAAACACGTAATGCTTACGTGCATGCCGTCTCCATTCTTACAGATCACTTTTTTTTTTGTAAGTTTACACAAAGATGATAACGGTATGGTTTCAAAACTTTTTTAAAACTTGTTTCAAGGTTTGTGTTCTCTAGCCATTGAGAGTTTTCTATTTTGGTTGAGGATGGTGTCATGTAAGTGGCCCCAAAGTAAATAACTAATGATTTCTTACGGGAATGAATCAATCAAAAACTTACTTTAGCTGGACAATAACTTTTTCTAGATCTGATGTACATCCAAAACAATCTTTCTTCCATTAATTTTCTATTATCACTGTAAAACTGCTTTGAAACAATCTATATTGTAAAAAGCCCTATATAAATGAAGGTGACTTGACTTTCTCATCTCATTAACTTTAACACTGCTTCAGAGTTACTTTTAACACTCTTGAGTGTGGAGCCAAATAAACTCTGAGGAGTATTGATTTAAAGGTGCAGTGTGTAGTATTTATGAGGATCTGTTGACCGAAATGCAATACATAACTATGTTTTCAGTGGTGTATAAAGACCTTACATAATGAACCATTCTGTTTTTATTACCTTAGAATGAGCCATTTCAATCTACATACAGCACGGGTCCCCTTACAGTGAAGTCGCCATTTTGCGCTGTCATGTTTCTACGGTAGCCCTAAACAGACAAACTTCTCTATAGAGCGCTAGTCACTCTCTGCTCTCTCTGACGACGACATTTTTGTCCTGTGTCGGCCACCGTAGCTTCTCTATGTGCACTCTAAAAAATAATTCAGTGGCTTAGTAAATTGGCAGGTTATGGAGTCAGGCGCGTCGCAGCATCTTTCGACTACGAGTGAAACGCAGGAAGGCGGTCTGAAGTTCAAAGTTCACCCGCAGAGCGCGAGTCTCACCCCGGCACGAGAACCAGCGCTGATATGGTGGAAATGGATAACAGACCGGTTGATTACACCTGAATTATTTATAAAATGTTTAATTTTTACTTCTAATATGTTTGTTACATGAGTTTAAATGTAGGCAATAATGTATACGTCAAACAGTATAAAATATGCTGTATTGCTGTACTCATCGACAATAAAGGCCAATGTCATGTATACCTGTGGTTGTGTGGAGTATTTTACAAAGGTTTAGAGGAAATTTTAAAAAAGTTAATATTAATACTATAAAAGTTAATATTACTCATAAATATTGGTTTTTAAATGTTTCCCCCCAATTATTTCTACTTAATTTTATTTCTTAATGTACCAAATGCAGATCTACTTAATTTTTTTACTTACGTTTACTCATTTCATGCGGTGTATGTAATTGATTTCACTGCTTGTAAATTTAATCAATTTTTTTAGTGTAAAAATGTTTCACCAAAAAAATTTAGCAAATCATAGTAAAAGTTTTTAGAGTGTGCTTCGAAAAGGGAGGGGTGACGGTGGGCGATTGCATTTCACAACCACACCAGTAGATGCCGCTAAAATTCACACACTGCACCTTTAACTCTCTGAAGAGAGTTAATTTGGGGGGTTTTGCTGTGTACTGATGTTCAGGCTATTTATCCACTTTTCCCAGTCAAGCATTAATGTCGAGCCCTGGATAATGATGAATATTATAGTAATAATGAATGAATCAAGATCTCAACTATCTCAAGATGAAAACTAACAGTATAGTACTTGCATGGTTGTTTATCTCTGATGCAATTGCTGCAGTCTCCATTTCTTCTCGAGCTTTGTGACTTTGTGCCCTTGATTTCCAGTGGCTGGTCAGCACATATGACTGTATTGTACCCAGTCAACAATTTGTCTCAGAGTGATCTCACCATGTGTTCACAATGTGAGGTTACAATGTGAGGTTACAGTGAGCTAAAAGTGTAACCTCACAGCACTCTCACTGTGTGCTTATACTATGGCCACAATGTGAGCTCACCCCAGCTAGAAACTTTATTGGATGTGGACTCCGTCACTCAGACGTCAAATTTTGGTTGAAAATGAAAATTGGGTTGACTTCTAAACATTTTATTGACATCAGGCTCCAACATCATTAAACAACTCCACAAACAGCATTACCAGCTTCACTTATTACAAACCAGATTGACTTCATTTCTGTCAGATGTCTACAGAAGTTCTTATTGAGATTAACAGAGGTTTACCCAGCTAACAGGGAACGTTCTAACCCTGGCTAACGTTCTCTCAAAGTTCTCTCAAAGTTATCAAAAAAACGTTCTTGCAGTAACAAGAGAACTGAACGTTCTAATAACATTTTGAATAACGTTCTTATAACCAAACAAGAACGTTAATACAACGTCTTAAAAACTGGACGCTTTTAACGTATTAGAACATTCAGAAATAATGTTTTTATAACTTAATGGGAACGTTATGGAAACGTTCTTATAACGTAAAATTGTTAGCTGGGTAGACGATGATGATTTATTGAAAATAATAGTTTAGTTTGATGTCACCATTATGGTGGTCAGTATTTGCTTTAGGAGCAGTATGACTCTTGATGTTTTAATGTTAGTTTTCTCTGGCTGCTGTAACTGTGTTTGTTATAGCAAGAGAAAATGTGACCAGATGATATCAACTACTTGATGGCGATAAAGATACAATCATCATGTAGCGTTTTCGCCAACAACAAGTTTATTATCAGCAAGAAGCCAATACACTTGAGCACAACTTACAACAAACAGTTACAGCAGCCAAAAAAAAAGCTAACATTAAAAAGTCAAGGCAAGAGCCCAACTAAAGCAAACACTGATCACCATAATGGTGACCAAACTATTACTTTCAAACAAACTTCAACATCTAAACCTTTTATTCTTAATAAGAACTTCTGTTCACATATGTCAGAAATAAAGTAAGCTAATGTTGTTTTTGGAGGTGTTTAATGGCGATGGAGCTTGACTTCAACCCAATTTTCACTTTCAACCAAAATTTGATATCTGAATGACGTTGGAGTCCCGTACCTGCTGGGAAACTTCCCGCTAAAACTATAAATCTTATCACTAAACATGAGATCACTGTGAGTTCAAATTGTTGACTGGGTAATGTACTGTATTCAGCAGCAATGCATCATACACAATGTGTGTTCTAAAATAGGCTCAAGATATCAAACTTTTTGATATCCTCCTACTGAATGGAATCATAGTCTGATGGAGTCTACACCCATCATACACTACACAATTTTCTGTGAATTCTGTCAACTCTGACTGCCAAAAACCTGCAGACTGTCGCAGATTTTCGTCAACTTTTCACCTCACCCAGACTGAAATGCGGTGCAAAATTCTGAGCAGAAGTCATGTAGTGTGTTCCAGCCTTAACAGCACAGATCTTCTGCAGACTCACTGTTTTGGACGATGTCCTGCATCTTCTTGCAGACTCTGAACGGCAGGTTGCCCAAGTACCGTGGCACATGAATCAAAGCTCCAGAAGCCATCTGTGGATCTGGCTGTGAGATCTGGACTCTGGAAGAACATTCAGGAGTCAGAACTGCAGTGGCTTTGGATCAGAACCAGAGAGACCAGAGACACCAGCAGATCACTCACCTTTCCATTGAGACTGGAAACTCCTGCAGAACAAACACACCATTTATTATCAAGAATCAATCAATCAATCAATGATGTGAAATCAGACCTTCAGAAAGCAGACGTCATTGGCTTTCATCATCTCCTCCATGTCTTTGATTTTGTCTGAAAGAGCTGAGATGTGTCTGTTCATCTCCTCCAGCTTCTCCTTTATCATCTGCTTCTTCTGCTCCTCTTCCTCCCTCAGTGCAGTGATTGTAGCTTTTTCTTCATCTCTGAGAAACTGATGAAGCTTCTCAAACTGGTGTTTAATCTGACGCTCTGTGTGCTCACCTTGAGACTGAAATCAAATCACATTCACTTCAATCATCTCAATCAACACATTCTAAACAAAAATGGTGCTAAATAGCACTAAAAGTGGTTCATTGGCTTGCAATCCTAGGAGCAATTATACCATTTTAAGTGGTATATAGCACCTACACCCTAAAAAGAGATGTGTTAAAAATGACACGTTGTGTCAGTTTTAACACATGTAGTGTGTGTGCTCAGGAATAACACATGTTGTATCAAATTTAACACAAATGTGTAATTCATTTTAACACACAAATGGTGTCAGGTAATTACGCAGATGTAATTTTAAAAATAAAGCAAAACGGACAGATGTAAAAATATTAACCATTTAATCAATAGTTGAGTACACAATGCATGTGCACACAAAGTACAAGACAATGTTTACATTATTCTAGCATTATTTCTAAGCAAACACTGATCACCATAATGGTGACTTAAAAATGGTAACTCTTTCCTTCAGCGATTCTGCTTGTTATCATCAGGTGTCTTCACTAATGGTCAACTTAATTAATCACTTAATTATCTCATTAACTTTAACACTTCTTCAGAGTTACTTTTAACACTCTTGAGTGTGGAGTCAAATAAACTCTGAGGAGAGTTAATTTAACACTGGGGTTTTTGCTGTGTAATCGATGATGCTGCTTTTGAGAAAAGTTCATGAAGCGATAACAGTTAATCAAGTTTGCACTTTGACATGACGAACGCATGCCTGAAGTGTCTGCAGAGACCGTGTCAGTTAAACTCCCCCCTGTAAATGCCGCATCGACACGACATCCTCATTAAACCCGTCCCCGGCGTGACGACTCCAATCTTTCGAATAATCCTACGAATATCTATTGATCTAATATGACTTCTGACCTGTAATGTTGCCAGAATCATAATCATACACTATTTGTTCGTCGGCCAGAGGAGAACTGGCACCCCGACTGAGCCTGGTTTCTCCCAAGGTTTTTTTCTCCATTCTGGCCCTGAAGGAGTTTTGGTTCCTTGCCACCGTCGCCTTTGGCTTTTGGCTTGCTCAGTTGGGGACACTTAAATTTCAACTATATTACTGATCTGCCCGCATTGACACTATATGATAATTGAAATGAGCTGGATGACCTCACCGTTTTCACCAGAGCGGCTGTACAGCCGAATCAAATTCTGTTGCATTATTTTCCTGTTACCACTGTGAAGCTGCTTTGAAACAATTGGCATTGTAAAAAGCGCTATATAAATAAAGGTGATTTGATTTTGATTTGATATTAACGAAACGCTATTGGCTGTTTTAAAAAAGGGGAGGAGCTGCTTACAGCTGGAGCTGTTTCAGGGGAAATTACGTCAACACATTGAATAATGCTGCATGTTTCAAGGCACTTCAGGCCTTTAACTTTGTAAAAAAACAAACACGGTCAAATGACTGGCAGCAGTGGCTGCCAAACAATAAGAAACCTTTTCAATTAAATTAAAATATCCTAATTTAATAAAGTGCAAAAAACTTTCACATAAATTGTTTTACATTAAAACACTGTTATTTTACAGGTATTTCCTAAATAATAATCAAACACCTTCTCTGTATTTAAAAAAAAAAAAAAAAAAAAAAAAAGGTCAAATGACTCGCAGCATAGTCTTTCATAATAAAGTTTATATTCAGAATTACCAGAGATTTAGATGTTGCTGTTTTACTGAAAATCATCAAATTTTAAGTGGTCAGTGTTTGCTTTAACCAACCTCAACTTTTTAACATATACATTTTTTTTTGATTATGTGTTTCTGATACATGTTGGTTATGGCAAAACAACGCAAAAAAGACTCTGATCAAATGATGATACAGTCATATAGTGACCTGATTCACTGATTTAAAAAAAAAAAAAAAAACTAATCTCTGAGTACATTACACCAAAAATCAACATATGAATCTCAACAATGGTGACAATCAACAAAGCTTTTTTGTGACCTTCAGAGTTGACCTGTTTATCTGAATATTTTGTCACCATTGTTGAGATTCGCTGATTCTTGATGTCTGCGTGATCTTGTCAAACCTTTTTCTGCATAGTGATTGTATAAAATCTTTTAGAGCACAGCACTGCTCAAGTTTCTGCAGCAATACTGACATGAGAAATGAATAAGCATATTAAACCGTTTAATCAGTCTCCGGTATTGATGAATCAGGCCGCCACATGAAAACTAAATTATTGCCGAAAAGTGACCAACATCATTTGAGTCAAACTGGGTTGTAATAAATCTTTATTGAGGTCTTGAGAGATCTGTTAGTGTTTAATGTTCTGTTGGGATTTAAAGGGTTTCTGTATCGTCTGTTTTGTGCTGAAGAGTAGAGCCTGTGCTTCAGTCCAGGATGGGCCAGTAAACATTGGTGTTATGCTGCATGTTGCTTTATTTAAAGGCAATAACTGTGTAGTTACTGATGCAGTGACATATAGTCGCATTAAAGAGTATATTGCAGGTTAGAGACCCCAGTGAGTCAATGTATAGAAAAATAATGTAGGAACTAGATTTTCTTTAAAATATACTTATAAATACGGTAATCAATAATTACTGAAGGAGTTTGGCATCACTAAGAACTAGGTAACTGACAAATTATAAAGAATTAATAATTAATTACTAATCACAACATTAACGTGTCTGAGATGTGAGCAATTGTCTTTTTTTTACTCTCAACATGGTCATAAAATGCATCACTAATTACAAACCCGATTCCAAAAAAGTTGGGACACTGTACAAATTGTGAATAAAAACAGAATGCAATGATGTGGAAGTTTCAAAATTCAATATTTTATTCAGAATACAACATAGATGACATATCAAATGTTTAAACTGAGAAAATGTATCATTTTAAGGGAAAAATAAGTTGATTTTAAACTTCATGGCATCAACACATCTCAAAAAAGTTGGGACAAGGCCATGTTTCCCACTGTGTGGCATCCCCTCTTCTTTTTATAACAGTCTGCAAACGTCTGGGGACTGAGGAGACAAGTTGCTCAAGTTTAGGAATAGGAATGTTGTCCCATTCTTGTCTAATACAGGCTTCTAGTTGCTCAACTGTCTTAGGTCTTCTTTGTCGCATCTTCCTCTTTATGATGCGCCAAATGTTTTCTATGGGTGAAAGATCTGGACTGCAGGCTGGCCATTTCAGTACCCGGATCCTTCTTCTACGCAGCCATGATGTTGTAATTGATGCAGTATGTGGTCTGGCATTGTCATGTTGGAAAATGCAAGGTCTTCCCTGAAAGAGACGACGTCTGGATGGGAGCATATGTTGTTCTAGAATTTGGATATACCTTTCAGCATTGATGGTGCCTTTCCAGATGTGTAAGCTGGCCATGCCACACACACTCATGCAACCCCATACCATCAGAGATGCAGGCTTCTGAACTGAGCGCTGATAACAACTTGGGTTGTCCTTGTCCTCTTTAGTCCGGATGACATGGCATCCCAGTTTTCCAAAAAGAACTTCAAATTTTGATTCGTCTGACCACAGAACAGTTTTCCACTTTGCCACAGTTCATTTTAAATGAGCCTTGGCCCAGAGAAAACGCCTGCGCTTCTGGATCATGTTTAGATATGGCTTCTTTTTTGACCTATAGAGTTTTAGCCGGCAACGGCGAATGGCACGGTGGATTGTGTTCACCGACAATGTTTTCTGGAAGTATTTCTGAGCCCATGTTGTGATTTCCATTACAGTAGCATTCCTGTATGTGATGCAGTGCCGTCTAAGGGCCCGAAGATCACGGGCATCCAGTATGGTTTTCCGGCCTTGACCCTTACGCACAGAGATTGTTCCAGATTCTCTGAATCTTTGGATGATATTATGCACTGTAGATGATGATAACTTCAAACTCTTTGCAATTTTTCTCTGAGAAACTCCTTTCTGATATTGCTCCACTATTTTTGGCCGCAGCATTGGGGGAATTGGTGATCCTCTGCCCATCTTGACTTCTGAGAGACACTGCCACTCTGAGAGGCTCTTTTTATACCCAATCATGTTGCCAATTGACCTAATAAGTTGCAAATTGGTCCTCCAGCTGTTCCTTATATGTACATTTAACTTTTCCGGCCTCTTATTGCTACCTGTCCCAACTTTTTTGGAATGTGTAGCTCTCATGAAATCCAAAATGAGCCAATATTTGGCATGCCATTTCAAAATGTCTCACTTTCAACATTTGATATGTTATCTATATTCTATTGTGAATAAAATATAAGTTTATGAGATTTGTAAATTATTGCATTCCTTTTTTATTCACAATTTGTACAGTGTCCCAATTTTTTTGGAATCGGGTTTGTACTTAGTAAGTGTTACCTAGTCACTCTGCAGGAACTACTAGTTGTCTGGACCATTATTTTAAAGTGAAAAACATCCTTTTCACTTTAAAATAATGGTCCAGATCACTAGTAGTTCCTGCAGAGTGACTAGGTAACACCTGAGTAATTAGTGATGGATTTTATGACTTTATTCAGAGTAAAAAAGATGACTGATTACGTCTCAGACACACAGACACTTTATAATTTTTCAGTTAATATGCTGGCTTTTGCTTGAATATGCTCGTGTGTCATGTTCGCTTGTTTGTCCATTTGCAATCGTATCGTCGTTCACTTCAGCGATGATAAAGACCCATTCATTTCCACATCCTATAAACCACTGTCTGTTTCAAGCGTCAGCTCGAAGTGTGTCCGAAAAGTAAGATAATAAACTCCTAATATATGTTTGATTCCTTTGGTTCCTCTTTTAGTGATCCGATATAACCCTCTAATCTTGTCACAATTGTAATATATTCGTTAGTTGGACTGTTGTGTTCGTGCTATCGAGTTGTTCATGAGAACTGTGTTTGTGTTTTTGGGATGTAAGGGATGACTTTTTCATTGAACATTCGATCTGGATTACCATAGTAACACACATTGCTTTCACTTACTGATGGCATCATACCCTCGGCGGCTGGCACAGCAGATTCTGCCATAGTCGTTGCCTGCGTTGCGTACGTATATGTGGGGCGGAGCTATCAAAATAGGGGCGAGACCCTTTTGGGGTAGGGGCGTGTTTGTTTTGGTGATTTGAAATATCAACATCGGTTACCAGAAAGCACTTACCCCACCTTTAATAGTTATTAATGAGGCTAATCTCATTCAGTGATTATTGATTACTTAACAAGGAACTATCTCCTAAATTCGATATTGCTTACTGATTAGTTACGCTTGTTTCTATATTAGTTAATAGTAGTAGCTGAAGTTTTAATGTAGTACTACTCATTAGTCCTGCATTACTTCCTGCATAGTTACTTATTAATGACGGACCATTATTCTAAAGTATTACCAAAAAATGTAACCTGCAATATGCCCTTTAAGTCATGCATGTGTGCTATTTCTGGTTAACTGCAAGAGATTCACATTTTACAGTGAATGTGCTTGTTACTAATAGTTCAGGAAATACCTGTAAAATAAGTGTTTTAATGTAAAATGTTTTATGAAAAAGTTTTAAACTAAAAAAAAATTGTTTGCACTTTTTAAAAATAGGATGTTATATTATTTTTTTTTACAGTGTAATGGATTCAGAAGCAGATTGAACTCGAGTCCATTATATTAAATATAAATCATAACTGTGAATAGTGATCCTCCAGCTGTGATGAAAATGACTCTCAATTTGTTTCCTCACCTTGATGTGTTGAACTATTTTTTCAATCTCTCCTTTATTGTTTTTATTGTGCTGAAATTTCTCTTGTAAGGACTTCAGTGCTGTATTGAGCTCCTCCTGGAATTGAACAGAAATAATACATAAAACATCAGATTACAGTGAAGAGAAGAGAAGACAATACAGTGATATGGGCATATAATGCAGTGAAAAAGTATTTGATTCTCTTTGATTCTCAATAAGAGCTTCTGTAGACGTCTGACAGAAATAAAGTCAATCTGGTTAGTAATGTGTGAAGCTGGTAATGCTGTTTGTAGAGTTGTTTAATCCTCCTCTGATGAGATCTTCAGAGATTTAATGTCTTCTTTTATCTTCAGTTGATTTCATCTAAGGCTGTGGCTGAAGTCAGTTGTAGTTCTTGTGTTTCTCTGTCCTTCAGTGATTCTGCTCATTATCATCAGGTATCTTCAATAATGCTCAATCATCACTCAATTAATCACTTAATTATCTCATTAACTCCAACACTGATTCAGTGTAACATTTAACAGCCTGTAGTGTACACACTGAGCAGTGTTCATTTAATCTGGGCTAACCCATGTGGGGCCTCCATGGAAACTGAGGACAAAACTGGCTGGGTCCCAGTTAGACAGCCCAGGTGACACCCATATGGGCCCCACATGACTGTGCTGGCTGGGAACATTGCAACATGTTGTCAATAAACCTAATGAAATGCTATTTTTAGGATCTATTGCTCCTTGACAAAAAACTGAACTGGTTTACGGACCGGATGAAACTAAATCTCGCTTCACTGCATGGTCTCTTTCTCAGATCGCCATCAGATACAGGTAAGTTTCATGGAAATCCTTGAAAATGATTAAATGTGAGTTTGAATCGATACAGGTAAAATAAATAACTATTAAAGGGTAAGTTCACCCAAAAATGAAAATTACCCCATGATTTACTCACCGTCAAGCCATCCTAGGTGTATATGACATTCTTCTTCTAGACGAATACAATCGGAGTTATATTAAAAAATGTCCTGGCTCTTCCAAGCTTTATAATGGCAGTGAATGGCAGCTCAAAATTTGAAGCCCAAAAAAGTGCATCTATCCATTATAAAAGTAATGCATACGGCTCTAGGGGGTTAATAAAGGCCTTCTGAAGCGAATCGATGGGTTTGTGTAAGAACAATATCCATATTTAACACGTTATAAAGTAAAATATCTAGCTTCCGGCGGACCGCCTTTCTATTCAGCTTACGGAAAAAGTGTAACTGCCGCGGCGATGACGTCGGACGTAGAGTAAATGTAACTGGTGCAACGATGAACTTCGAGAGGCGTTACACTTTCTTCGTAAGTTGAATGCGGAAGGCGGTCTGCCAAAAGCTAGATATTTTACTTTATAACGTGTTAAATATGTTTTTTTTTCTTACACAAACCCATTGGTTCGCTTCAGAAGGCCTTTAATAACCCCCCGGAGCCGTATGGAGCACTTTTATAATGGATGGATGCACTTTTTTGGGCTTCAAATTTTGGGCTGCCATTATAAAGCTTGGATTTATTTTTTAATATAACTCTGATTGTATTCGTCTGAAAGAAGAATGTCATATACACCAAGGATGGCTTGAGGGGGAGTAAATCATGGGGTCATTATCATTTTTGGGTGAACTATCCCTTTAATATGCCTGTGGTTTTAAATGTTGTTTTCGTTGCTTTTTTGCATTTGAATATTGCACTTTACTAGTAGATACAGCATGAAATAAACATGTATGAACATCAGAGAATATGTTGAAAGATACAGTACAATGTATGAAATCTGTATTGTCTCATGTAATCGCACAATCAGTGTTTCAACTGCGCAGACGTTAATAAACTTCAAAAAATAGCTTTTAAACGATGTCATGTCACAAAAATTCATTAGTCAGCTAGAAAAGTGAACTCTAGAGAAGAACATTTTGCTCAGTATATTTACTATATTGCATAGTTATTGTATTTTTTACTTTACCTGTTCTTCAGTATTTAATGTATTTTTGAATAAATCTTCAAAATGACAGCCACCACTTAAAAATTGTATCTCTCTCTCTCATTTTTTTCAGCCAGCTGAGGATGAGAGACATTGTTCGTGGGGTGTGGACATCAGACATGATAATGCCTTCCCAGATGATGTTGTGGATGTGGCTGTGATACTGGAAAGGGAGATTGTGGTTTTGGATCTCCAAGATGTTCTAAATGCCTTTGCCACACTGTTTGGACTCCATTATGCTTTGAACAATGACTGTCCCAAAGAGCTATGAGGGGTTTTTTTTTTGTAGTTTTTTTTTTAAATCAAGGTTGGTGGGGAGAGCTGCACAGCTAAGATTGATGGACTGAAAAAAATGCATTGAGGTAACACTGGTGCATATGTGCTGTTTATGTTCATTGATAAATGTACTGAAGCTTGAGAGCTTACACATTGTTAATTAAAATTAACTTAAATTAAGTTTAGATTAAAATGGTATAAAGCCAATTTAGAGGTGTTTAACAGACTTTGCCGTTTCTTTTTGAAAGTTTCTGAAGAAAGGACATTTCTGTAATGTATGTTGTGGGGTGAGCTTGTTTCATTTCATTTTTCAAAACAAATTGCTTTATTTGAAAACCGAGGGAAGCACAAGACATACATTAGCTATGTTTCCATCCACCTATTTTTTTATGTGCATTTTGGGATATTAAATACAGTAAAATACTTTTACTTTTCCTAGTGATAATTAGTACCAGTTTATCAGGAAGTGATCATTTTCTTCTCTTTGACTGACTGAATGGAAACACTGCTTTATTTGCAATTTTTTATGCAATATTTAGTTAAAGTTAAACTCGCAACTTTGGATGCAAACAGCTATTGAGGCAGGTATAATATACCTTTTTTGTGTGGTTGTTTTAGGTGTTTGTTTTTGCAATAAATGTAATTGTGTATTGATATATTGATTTTAATTTGCCATAATTTTTGTCTAAATCAAATGTAATTTACAAATGTATATAGTAATGCAATTAATACTGATTAAAGCAGCTTTGCAACCAACTAAAGTGAAGTTTTTATGACTAGAAAATTTAAGTGCAGAAAACTAAAGGGAAGTTTTCATTACTAAATTTAATTAGTTCAGATAAGTTATCCAAATAAACTAAAAAAAAAAAAAAAAAAAAACATGCAAAAAGAGTTGTCAACAAATAATTTTTTTACAGTGTGTGTTTATCACTAATTATTAGTCTTTACATATGAAACCAGAGACATTTGACTTACCTTATGTGATGAAACCACTTCACTGATGGGTCTGAATGTGTGACTGACATGTTTCTGTGAATCTCTGCACACTAAACACACCAGCTGTTTGTCCTCCAGACAGAAGAGTTTGAGTTTCTCACTGTGTAAACTACAGAGCTCCTCAGATCCTGATGAACGCCTCTCAGTTCTCTCCCTCAGGAACAACTCACACAAGTTTTTTAATGCCAGATTAGGATGAGGATTTTCTTTTGAGGATCTTCTCCTGCAGACAGGACACTCCTTGATTTCCTTGATTCTCCAGAACTGTTGAAGACACTCTTTACAGACACTGTGACTACATGATAAAAGAACGGGATCCTTGAAGATTTCATGACACACAGGACAAGAAAGCCGTCCTGCAGATAGTGAAGCCATTTTACACTATTTGAGCACCAGCAATCTATACTTTCAATTTATGAATGACAGTTTCAAAAATTAATAACCACAAGAATCACAAAGATCAACTGTCTGTTCGGAAACAAACTTCTCAAAAAATCCTTCTATAACGTGTTTCTCTTCATTCTTCACTGATCGCTGATTCTTTATTTCTTGAAGAGACTCAGTATGACAGAAAAGAGAGTCTCTTGCTGGTAAGTGTTCGTATAAGGGTGGAGTTTATGATCACCTTTTGGTCAAAGAACAACAACATGTTCTTCAGGTTAAATTTTAACAGGTCTTGCATTGACACTTTCTCAAGTATAATGCTAGAAAACCTTGAATTAAACACCAAAGAACACAGTGAAAAACATAAATATTGATAATGAAAATACTAGAAGACATTTTATTTAGTGCTTTTTATTTGTCACAGAGATTCTAAAGGGCTTGTCATAATCAAATCTTTGTCAGAATGATTTCTTCACATGCTCTTCCAGTGATAAACACTCACCTGCTTATCGTGCCGATTGCTTATCAGTGTTTGAGCAGAGGCGGGTATGAAAACTACTCAAGTAAAAGTACTTATAATAATTCTCAGAAGTGAAAGTAATAATCTTAATAATAATTAAATAAAGGCGCGGTATGTAGGATTGACAGCCAGTGGTTGAAATAGGTACTGCAGTCAAAATTCAAAATATATCTCTGACAGTGCGATCTCTCTGTGGGTTAAGTGATTGTTGTCATCTTTATAAAAAAAAAAATATATAAAAACATGTATGTAATTAAAGTAAAAATGATTGATAAACATTCTTTCGAATGGAAATAAATAACAAAAACTTTGGGTGTCTTGTTCATCATATTTATTTTCATATAAAAGCAACAGAACTTAAATTACATCCAGTTTATCAGCAACAAAGTGCACAAGTGTGAATCCCGCAATATCTGCCTTTGATCTTGCAGGTGTCTGTTCCACTACGAGAAGCGAGAACTGTCTGTTTGCCTGCACTTTTTACACTCCTCCCCTCACTGCAGCCGCCTACTCTCGCCTACATTTCAGGCGAGGCGCATTTCAAACGAGCCTAATGTTACTTTTACTCTTTGTAGTGTGGACACTACAGGATGTCCCTGTGGGGTTGAAAGGGTTAAAGGTGTAAGATAAAACAACACACCCACACTGTTAGACCTCACCAAGCTTTTGTACTGTTAATTGTACAGTTATTTACTGTAATCTACAGTATGTTACTGTAAAAATACCATGCACTAATTTAAAACTCGAGTTAACTCATTTCATTTGCAGACACCGACTGCCTTAAATTGGCCAAATTTAAATTTACAAACAATTTATAATGCGCTAGTAATGTGACCATATTATTACTGTGAATTTATACAGTTATACAATGGCAGTTATATAATGGCATCACTGTTTCCAGTAGTTTACTGTAAAATTGAGTTTTGTGTGTTACCATTGTGCTGAAGAGTAGAGCCTGTGCTTCAGTCAAGCAGAAGACTAAGAATTTGTTTAAAATATTTTAGTGGACTCAATAAATTCACTGTAATAATATGCTCACATTACTATCGCATTATAAATACTAGTTTATACATTTTAATGGCAGTTGGCCAATTTAAGGTAGTCGGTTTCTGCAAATGAAATAGGCTACACACACCTCAGCACCTGAAAGCAGTTATAGTCCTTGAGGGAAAAATATACCGTGTCATTTATTGTGATTACATCTGGAAAATGTGTCACGTATCTTGAGTGTGTCTGATCATTATAAGGCATCATAATGAATGCACTGAACAAAGCTATCTCAGATTCATAAGGCTTATCAAAGTTATCAAAGGGGCTCTCTAAAAATTTAATGCAAAGGGGTTGAATTATGAAAAGATGCTTTAGAAATATGCTACAGTATAAGTGTACATGCAAATACTGTTTGGAGAAATGTGTAATTATCCTTACACAATTTCTATTATGATTGTGAAAATGGTCACGACTTTCAGGGGTTGAACAGTTATACTTAACTGTAGGCCCATTTAAAATATGCTGTAATTATTATATTTAGTTGTAGCCTACTTATGCTCTGAAAAGACATTGTTCAAAATGTATTTCACATTAAAAACTGCTATTTACAAGCCTAATCTGCTGGTTCTGTGTTTTAGCAAGAGTGCCACACCAGTAGGTGGTGCTAAAGCTCCATTTTCCAATAATTGCGTGTAAACATGTAATTACGTGTCAATACGTAATTACATGTTTACACGTCAGTTTCACACGTTCTCTTTCAAGCATACGTTTCGGTGTCTCACTATGGGATATGCCCCTTCCGCGTATTCCTCAGAAGTCCTATCACATTACGCCAGCCCCAATTGGCTGGCAGACGTGACGTTGTGTCTGGGAGTGGCCTCCCCATCCCTCAGTATAAAAGGAGCGACACAACATCACTACGACATTCAAAAACCTCTTCTCGCTTCACACCAGAAGCCTACATTTTTGGATAAACTTTTAAAGAACAAACTTCTGGACGAACTACTGGCCCCCACGCCGTTTTTTCATCTGGCTCCTTCAGTTAGCATTCCATCCGATTGCAAGGATTGTTCGATACAACGATGGCTGCAGCAATGCAAACTATCCCGGCTAGTGAGGGAGATTCTGTGCGACTTTGTTCATGCGGGAACAAAATTTCATGCAAGGACACACACCAGGTCTGCTCTGCATATCTCAGGCTGAAACATGCCCAATTGGCGATCAAGAATCCTGGCTCCTGTGAACACTGCGCACGCTTCACCATGAAGAGCCTTTGTCACAGGCTAGCACGCCAAGCTAGCCTGTCAGGCCAAGATCCCCTCATGTCACCTAGCCCTGTTCAAGCTGCCACTCCACAGGTAACAATTCCTGTAGTAGAGCTGCCCACCACAGCAGATTTGTCCTGGGGTGAAGAGCTTGATTTGTGCGTCCCTCTGCCCAGTGTGCTCAGCACGAATGAGGATGAGGACGCGCTTGATTTTGAGGAAGAGGGACAATCTGATTTTCTTTTCTCTGAAGAAGAGGAAGATTTTGAGGACTCCCCCTTCCTTCCCCCTGCGCACTCGGCACAATTCCTCGCCGTGGCGGGATCCACGGAAGAGGCGGGTGAGGCACCATCCTCTTCACTTCTCAGTGTTGATCTGCAAGATGTGTGCAAACGCACTGCAGAGAAACCAAATATTCCGTGGCCGACCGTGGTAGCAGAGACTGCAAAGTCTCGCTACGAGGGCAAGAGGCTGCCGAGAGTGAAACGGGCAGCACGACAGCTCCTTCCAGTATTTCCAGAGCTCCTGGAGGAGGTTGCGGTGACCTGGAAGGACAAACCGTTCACCAGCAAGATGCCCGTGCAGGGAGGATCCGCTCTCGACGTGGAGGGGATGGAGAAGGATGGCCTTCTCCGAATGCCCCCCATGGAGCCATTAGTTGCCACGCACTTACACCCAAAGTGCACGGCGGCTGCATATCCGATGTTACCATCCAAAGCGGACATATTCCAGTTGAGCATGACGGAACGCGCTTACAAAGCAGTTGCTCTCTCTGTCAGGGCTCTGAACGCGATCTCTATGCTGACTGCATACCAAGCGGAGCTGCAGGACGAAGCGTCAACCATGCCAGGTCAGACACACTGGTAAGAGATCTGTGTCATTACGGATCTCTCTCTGCGTCTTCAGAGATGCGTGGTTCAAGCCGCGGGCAAGGCCATGGCCACAATGGTCATTTAGGAGAGAGGACGATGGCTTAACTTGGCTAATCTCTCTGACAGGGAAAAAGAAGCCACCCTGGACGCACCGGTGGTGGCAGAGGGCATTTTTGGCTCAGCTCTGACACTGATGCAAAAGAGATGCGGGGAAGAGAAGAGGGATGATGAGGCTTTGCAACTCTTTATGCCTAGAAAGTTGCAGACTGCACCCCCTCCGCCACCTCGGCAGACCTTCGCACAAGCCACGGCCCGCCCACCCCCCAGCTTTCGTATTCCTAAACGGCAGAGACCGAATGCAGCGGGTCAGGGCGGAGTACCGGAACAGAGAACTGCCTGGTCTAGGAAGAACTATCCGCCTGCAACAGCTCAGACGGTTCAGCCAGCTCCTCATTCTCTGGCCCATTCTCAGGGAGTGAGGAGGAAGAAGAAGGCAGTTTGATGGGATCTTCCCCAGGGACGGGAGCCCACAGCCCCCCTGTTCGCTAGCTCCCGATCCTCAAACGTTCAGTGTTCAACAAGGAACGGGTTTCGAAGTTCCCACTTCCAGATGTTCTGTGTGGAAAACAGAGCCCGGCTGGGCCAGGGGAAGCAGAGCAGTGAAAAGAACAAGAGAGCAGTGGTGCTCACCCACCCACTAGTCACAGGCACTTTCGTCCCATATTAAATCTGCGTGCACTGAACAAATACTTAAGAAAGTACAAGTTCAGAATGCTCACTCATTCTACACTCCTAAAAATGTGGGTGCAGAACAGAACCAGTGTGCCAGGGCGATTGGTTTACGTCGATTGACCTGAAAGACGTGTACTTTCACAAAGATATATCCACCCCACAGGAAATTTCTGAGGTTTGCCTTCCTTGGCGTGGCATACGAGTATCTGGTTCTCCCATTTGGCTTGTCTCTCAGCCCAAGAGTATTTGTAAAATGTACAGAAGCGGCCCTGACACCGCTCAGGAAAAAGGGTATTCGTCTCGCTACTTACATAGATGACTGGCTGGTGACAGCTCAGTCAGAGCAGGAAGCGAGATTACACACAGCTATGCTTCTGGAACACATACAGAAACTGGGCTTAAAATTAAACACAGAAAAGAGTGTTTTAATTCCCACGCAGTCTATAACATATCTGGGGCTGTCACTGGAATCGGTGACATTCAGAGCACGACTGTTGGAGGACAGGGTGGGAAAATTCACTCGATGCCTGGCCGAATTTCAGAAGGGAAAAAGTGTCTCCTTCCGCACATGCCTCAGACTATTGGGACTGATGGCCTCAGCACTGATAGTCATTACCTTAGGCAGACTGTTTGTAAATGCTGCCATTATATTGTTTATATATAATTTATGTATAATTTTTTTTTTCTAAAATCACTTTCATAATTGAGAATTTAAGTTGTGTTTGTTATTTATACATTATTTTATTTATTATAAGTTGCAGTACTTTTATTTTGAAATGTCGGTTCAAGTTTATGCGCAAATGCTGACTTCACGTCAGACTCGTAGCAAGCGGCATCACGGACATTATGAATGCTCCGATTAAAAGTGTGTTCTCGCCACAAAGGACTTGAATGGTCATAAAGAAGATTCAAACATTATTTCCCTTTCTCGAGGCATGCAGCCAACGAGGTATTTTGTTTTATTTTGTTTTTTGTGTCAGTAAAATGCCACATCTGTTGCACACGCTTTTGTGCATGCTTTCGCTTTGTGTCAAGCTAATGTGATTTCTTTATTCTGTTTATACTGTTTAGTTTTCACGGTGGATTTGGAGAAAAGTCTTCAATTAAACCAGTAGCAAGAGAACCACTTGTGTCTGCGTATGCTTGGAGGGAGATACAGTGAAAACTTGTCTGTTCAACGACACGAGTGAATGACGCAGCAAGTTCGTACGACTAGCGGGCTTATCACGAAGTGTCTGCACCATGGAGCGTCATCGAAGGATTAACAGATGAGCAGAAAACACGCATCACACACACACACACATGAAGACGTGAGAAGACGCATACAGTTACAAGGTGCAACGGACTAAGTAATAAAGAACTTGAACAATTAAGAGTGGCTTAAGAAGAAGGCTTTTGCAAAGCTTGCCAAAAGATTTTCATTGTAAATGAAAGCTATGTTACTGTAGTGTGTGTAGTAAATGTTTTGACTTATTTGCTCACATAATTTAATTGAAGCTTACTATTTATAGACACGTTTAAAGGGTCATCGAACTTTGTGTATTTCAAATTTAAAGTGATTTTGTAAATAACAAGAGATGGCTATTCGCCATTTGATATCAAATCTTCTAAGTGTATTTTGAAGGGTAATATTAAAGCTGAAATAAGCTGTTTTGCACATTTTAATTTCCTGTGCAATATTGTTACTTAAAATCATCACATTTGCTTTAAGCCTTGAAGTATTTACATTCAACTGACATTTACATTTGAGCAAGTGTTGAAAGTTGATTTAGATGTTTTCTTACCTATGCATATTTTCTACGTATAAAATCAGGTAAATTTAAAGTAGTGATTCAAAATGTCAGAGTCAAGTGAGCCCACAATTCAGGTAAGGGACAGCGTTAGGGATAGTGCAAATTCCCAAGACAAACCTGAAGAAGCTCAAATGAGTGGTGCTGAAGCTCAGCAAGAAGAGACACAGCAGTCAAGATGAAGTAAAAGAACCAGAACTCTAACAGAGAAGGGTAGAGAAATGCAAGTTGCAAAAATTCAATCACTTCAACAAAGGTTTAACTACATTTATGACAAATGGAGAACACTTGTTAAATCTTCTAAGCGGACATTATCACAATCAGCAGAGATTTTATCTGATGACCTGCTTAATGATATTTAATCAAGACAGGCGTTGGAGAGTGGATCTGTGTGTGGAGATTTCTAATTTTGTTGTATCCAGAGCCTCAAGTCGACTGGATGGAAGGATTCCAGAAGGAGAAGAACAAGATTGGCCAGAAGCAGGCTCTCTCTTCAATTCAAGTACCTGTAAATCAGGTTCTGTCACTTCTATCTTGGAAGGTTCCTCAGAGCATTCAAGTAGATCTTCTGTAAAGCGACAAGAAGCTGCTGCTGACGCTGCTGCAAGCCAAGCTGTTCTGGAAGTGTTACAAGAACAAAATAAAGAACAATTGAAAATACAGCTCCTAGAAGCACGAGTTAAAAAGAAGATAGCTGATCAAGAGGCAGCAGTTGTAAAGCGTCGTTTGGATCAAGAAGCAGAAGAGGTAAAACGAAGAATACAAAGAGAGGAAGAGGAAGCAAAAATTAAAGCTCAACTGGAAGAAGAACATGCAGCTCTACAAAAGACTACAACTACATACAACATTTGGAAGCAGTGAAAAGTCTAAATGCAGCACGAGCAAGAATGAGAAAGTCGATCAAGAGAAAGTCATAGAAGAAGATCAGAAAGACTTCCTGAAAATGTCTCCTGTACCACACGCTGTAACCACCTCCTCAAATGAAAGTACAGCAGAGAATGTGAAGGTGCTGGTAGGTGCATTAAGTGCAAACAGAATTCCAGTTCCTGAACCTTCATTATTCAGTGGGGATCCATTGAAATACAATAACTGGAAACTCTCCTTTGAAACACTGATCGACCAGAAGAACATTGAAGACAAGGAGAAGATATACTACCTCCGTAGGTATGTAAGTGGACAAGCTAAGAAAGCACTTGATGGATATTTCCTACTCGGAACTGAATCTGCCTATGTTGCTGCATGGGAAGTTTTGGAAGAGCGATATGGAAACCCATTTTTACGATAGCACAGAGACAAGTTCCATGCATGGCCTAAGACGGGATCTAGGGACAGCTTTGAGCTCAGAGAGTTTGTTGATTTTCTGCGCAGTTGTGAGGCTGCCATGGTCCATATCAAGGCATTGGAAATCTTGAATGACTGTAATGAAAACAGAAAGATACTTTCAAAGCTACCGGAATGGCTAGCGGTGAGATGGAACCGGAAGGTTATCGAAATAGAAGAGGAGAGTAATCAATTTCCCTCTTTCAGCCAATTTGTTAAGTTTCTGACAAGAGAGGTGAAAATTGCCTGCAACCCTGTCACGTCATTACAGGCACTTAAACTAGGTGAGGTTGAAAAGCCAAAATTCCCAAAACGTCAAAGCTTTGGAGCGAAAACACTGACCACAAATTCCAGTGAAATGTCTGTCTTAACATGCATTTTCTGCCAGAAGACTGGGCATACTTTGCACAAATGCAGGAAGCTCATGGAGAAAGCAGTTTCAGACAGAATTAAATTTGTTCAAGCTGAAAAGCTATGCTTTGGTTGTCTCAAGTCTGGTCACTTCTCAAAGAACTGCAACAGTAGGAGTGTCTGCGACATGTGCCATAAGATGCATCCAACCTGTCTGCATGAGGAGCGAACCAAAGAAAACCAAAAACTACCACAAGCCAAGCAAAGTACAAGTCAAGAAAGATACCAAGAAAGACCTCAATCAACACAACATAAAGAAACCACCACAGCCATTACTTCAAATAGAGTGATACTTGACGAAGTTAACGCACAAACAGCAGCAATAATTCCTGTCTGGGTTTCATCCATAACTCAACCAGCACAAGAAGTCCTTGTATATGCTCAGTTGGATCTCAAAGCGACACAACCTTCATTTTGAGTAAAGTAGCCGAAGCATTGGAAGCAAGCAAAGAGCAAGTTAAGCTCAAGCTCTCTACTATGACGTAGTGAACCACAGTGGTAAGCTCCCAAAGAATAAAGAACCTACAAGTCCGAGGCTTTTATTCTGGTAAAAGGATCTCTTTACCCCCAGTCTTCACTCGAGTTTATTCCAGCCAACAGAACTCACATACCAACAAATGAAACCGCAAAAGCTTGGTCCCATCTAGAGCACCTCCAAGAAGAGATAGCACCTCTGCAGGATTGCGAAGTAGGTCTACTCATTGGGTACAACTGCTCATAAGCCCTACTTCCAAGAGAAGTAGTTTCTGGCCAAGAACATCAGCCTTATGCACAGCGTACAGACCTTGGATGGAGCATTGTTGGTCACTGGAATTCCCATGTAGATTAAGGTGACGCTATCGGAACCAGCCATCGCATAGTAGTAAGGCAAGTGACACCAGATATGGAATCTTCTGTCAATCTCAAAACTGAAGTACACTATGTGAGCCGAATTAAAGTAAAAGAAATTACTCCTTCAGAGATAATAAAGGTCCCTGAATCAGATTTCTCAGAAAAAGCTGGAGAAAATGATCCTGTGTCCCAAGAGGATCTCAAGTTCTTGTCCATTTTGAGAGAAAACATCACACAAAAGAGCAATAGTCACTATGAAATGCCATAACCATTCAAAAGGGAAAAACCTAAACTTCCTAATAACAAGACTTGTGCAGTACACCGCCTGAAATGTCTTGAAAAGAGATTAAAGAAAGATCAGAGGTACTACAAAGACTATGTAAAATTCATGGATGACATCATTTCACGTGGCGAGGAAGGTCCCCGAGGAAGAAATTGACAACAGTCCAGTTTGGTATATTTCACATCATGGAGTTTATCATCCACAGAAACCAGGGAAAATACGTGTAGTATTTGACTGTTCTGCCAAGTTTCAGGACACATCCCTCAGTGACCATCTGCTCTCTGGTCCTGACTTGACCAGTACATTGGTAGGTATCCTGTGCCATTTCCGAAAAGGTTCAATCGCAGTCATGTGTGACATTGAAAGAATGTTTCACCAGTTTCACGTGAAAAGGGAGGATCAAGATTACCTGCGATTTCTGTGGTGGGAGAATGGCAACTTGGAAATCACACCATTAATCTACAGAATGAAGGTCCACTTGTTTGGAGCTGCCTCGTCTCGTGGTTGTTCCAACTTTGGCCTGAAACATCTAGCAACACAAGGGCATGGTCAGTACAGTGAGGACACCATACGCTTCATTCAAAGAAATCTCTATGTAGACGATGGTCTGACAAGCGTTCAAAGTGAGACAGAAGCTATCCAGCTTATCAAAGAATCAAGAGAACTTTTTTCCATTGGCAAGTTAAGACTCCAAGTTTGTTTCTAACAGTGAGAGTGTGATGGCAACCATCCCAGAAGAAGAACGTGCCACAGTCAAAGATCTGGATATGGCTTTGAGTTTACCTCAGATGGAGAGAGCTCTAGGAGTGGAGTGGTGCATTACATCTGACTCATTCAAATTCAGAGTTCAAGTAAAACCCAATCCACTTACAAGAAGGGGTGTGCTTTCTACCGTAGTCTCTATGTATGACCCTCTGGGGTTCATGGCACCATTTGTTCTTTTGGGGAAACAAATACTCCAGCAAATGTGCAGAGAGAAGGTTGGTTGGGATGAGGAACTTCCAGAGAACTTAAGACCTCAGTGGGAATCCTGGATCAGAGACATACCCAATTTAGCTGAAATGGAAACCAAGAGAGGCTTCTTACCTTCAAATTTCGGCAAGGTAAAAATGTATGAGCTCCACCATTTTGCATTTGTGTCTCCGGATACGGTGAATGTACTTACCTGCGAGCAATTAATGAGTCCGACAACATCCACTGCTGTTTGGTAATGGGAAAATCAAGAGTTTCACCAACAAAAGTTACAACAATGGGCTTATGTTGCCTCTGAGGACAATCCAGCAGATGCCTCTCGAGGTTTGACAGCAGATCAACTTAAGACCTCCAATTGGTTCACAGGACCAAAGTTTCTTTGGAAAAAGGAACTACCTGACAGAGAATGCAAGGTGGGTGAAATTAAGAAAGCTGATCCTGAACTTTGCAAGGCTCTTGTGTGTAACACTAAGGCAAAAGAGAGCAGATCATTACTGGATCTCCTACAGAAATTCTCTGATTGGTCAAGGGGAGTTAAGGCAGTTGCTAGACTGAAACGCAAAATCAAAGAATTCAAAGGTTTGAAGCAAAGAACCAACAAAAGTACAAGCCTAGAAGAAAGGAAAGAAGCAGAACTTGTTATCATCAGGCTGGTTCAAAAGGAAGCATTCTCAGATGAGATAAAGAGTTTTAAGCTAAAGAAAGAAATTGCTAAGACCAAAGACAGTAGGCTTTACAAGTTAAATCCATTCTTGGACGAAGAAGGTATCCTAAGGGTCGGAGGACGCCTAAGTCAAGCCACGTTACACCCACACGTGAAGCATCCGGCAATACTCCCAAAGAACAGCCATATATCAGCTTTACTTAAGCACTTTCACGAAAGGATACATCATCAAGGTTGTGGAATGACAATGAATGAACTGCGAGCTAATGGATGGTGGATCCTGGGATGCAGCAGTGTAGTCTCGTCACACATCTTCAAATGTGTCAAATGCAGAAAATATAGAAGACCTACAGAACAACAAAGAATGGGTGACTTACCGCAAGATAGAATGGAATCATCTCCACCATTCACTTACGTCGGTATTGACTGCTTTGGTCCAATATATGTCAAAGGAAGGAAGGAAGGATCTCAAGAGATATGGTCTTTTACTTACCTGTCTATGTTCAAGGGCCATACACATAGAGATGATTGATGACATGACAACTGACTCCTTTATCAATGCTTTAAGGGCATTCATTGCCATAAGAGGAAATGTTTGTCAATTGAGATGTGACCAAGGAACCAATTTTGTTGGAGCAAGAAGAGAGTTTGCAGAACTCATGAAAGGAATGGATCAAGAAAGAGTAAAGGCTCTAGGATGTGAATTTCTAATGAATCCTCCAGCGGCAAGTCATATGGGCGGCGTCTGGGAGAGACAAATAAGAACCATAAGAAGTGTTCTTATGTTCTTAACCATAAGAAGTGTTCGCTATTCTTGACCAGTCAGCACAAAGGCTTGACAGTACCTCTCTAAGGACATTCCTATATGAGGTTATGGTCGTCGTTAACAGCAGACCACTCACCACTGAACATTTGAATGACCCATCCGGACCTGAACCTTTAACTCCGAACCACATCCTTACAATGAAGTCCACAATCATTCTGCCCCCACCTGGACAATTTACAAGAGAAAATCTTTATCTTCGAAAGAGGTGACACAGAGTAGAGTATTTGTCTAATGAATTCTGGACTCGATGGAAGAAAGAATATCTTTTGAACTTACAGTCGAGACAAAAGTGGTACAAGAACAGAAGGAACTTAAAGGTCAATGACATTGTCCTCTTGCAAGATGATCTGGTGCCACGTAACAAATGGAAGCTAGCCAGAATCACAGAAGTCTACCCAGGGTCAGATGGTAGGGTGAAAAAGCTAAGATTGCTAGTTAGTGACACCGCATTTGACAAAAAAGGGAAACCCATTACTAAAACTGTGTTCCTTAAAAGACCTATACAGAAGGTTGTTACTTTGCTTGAGACAGTTTAAGAGGTATATTTTCTTGAAGTTACAGCCTAATTGGTTAATAACTAGAAAATGTTTTCATTGAAAAGTTGAAGTAGTTACCAGCAACAATTGTATTTAGTCTCTGAGGCTGGATCCATTACGGCACTCCCGGAGCAGAGTGAGAGTGACGTCAGAGGTGGTCTTGGCACTGCGCCAACGGAGACTCCCGACCTTTCTGGTTCAAGGGGCGTGGTTCGAGCCAGGAAAGCCATAACAACGGACGCGTCGTTGTCAGGTTGGGGGGGCGTTCACGAGGGCAGGATAGTGAATGGGAGATGGGGTCATCATCTGACCAATCTTCACATAAACTATCTGGAAATGCTAGCCGTTTTTCTGACGTTGAAGCATTTTCTTCCTTTTCTGAAGGGACATCATGTCCTTGTGAGAACAGACAACACTACAGTTGTGGCTTACATAAATCGACAGGGGGGTCTCCGATCACTTCCCTTGCACATGTTAGCACGTAAACTGATTTTATGGGTCAATGTCAATCTTCTATCCCTGAGAGCGACGCATGTACAGGGTGTCATGAATCAGGGTGCGGATCTGCTGTCCAGGGGCAATCCTCTATACGGGGAGTGGAAATTGAACAGGAAAGTGGTCGAACAGATTTGGAGCATATACGGCAGAGCGACAGTGGATCTGTTCGCGTCTCACGACAATGCTCAGTGTCCTCTGTTTTTCTCCCTGAAAGACCAGAGCGCGCCCCTGGGGAGAGATGCGCTGCCGCACGAATGGCCTCGCACTCTCCTCTACACGTTCCCACCGATAGCGTTAATATCCCCAACACTCTACAGAGTGAGGGAGGAGGGATTGAAGCTGATATTAATAGCTTCGAGGTGGCCAGGGAAATATTGGCTGGCGGAGATCATACATATGCTATACGAAGATCCGTGGTCTCTCCCGTTGCACAGAGATCTACTGTCTCAGGCAGAGGGGGAGATCTTTCATCCTCATCCAGAATGCCTGGCGCTATGGGCCTGGCCAGTGAGTGGTTCAATTTGAACACAACCGGTCTGTCTGACAGTGTTATCAGGACCATACAAAATGCTAGAGCTTCGTCTACTAGTTCTCTTTATGAGTGCAAGTAGGGCGTGTTTGAATGCTGGTGCGCGGCTAAACACGAAATTCCCTTTCAGTGTTCAGTGGCAGTCGTTCTATCATTTCTGTAGGATTTGATAGACCAAGGGAAAGCGTTTTCAACCATAAAAGTGTTTCTGGCTGCTATATCTGCTTGTCACATAGGTTTTGATAACAAAACTGTTGGGCAGCATTCTCTAGTATGCAGGTTCATGAAGGGCGCACGCCGCGCTTTGCCAGTTTCAAAACCGCCTTCCCCTTCATGGGACTTGGGATTGGTACTTGATGCTATTTCAATGTCCCCATTTGAACCATTGGACAAGATTGATTTCAAAATATTGTCGTTTAAGACAGCGCTGCAGTTAGCTTTGGTTTCAGCAAAGCGCGTAAGTGAGATCCATGCACTTTCGGTGCATTCAGCGTGTATGCAATTCATGCCTGGGGATGCAGGGGTTCCTCTTGAGTTGAGAGCTTTCTCCCCACCGCCTTTTGCTTCATTAGAACAGCAAAAGTTGAATGCGCTGTGCCCAGTGCGCGCTTTACGCATTTACGTGGAAAGAACCAGAGGGTTCAGGGAAAATGATCAGCTTTTTGTGTCTTGGGCGAAACCACGTACGGGGAAGCCGATTACTAATCAGCGTTTATCGCACTGGATAGTGGAGGCAATTTCGTTGGCATATTCCAGTAAGGGTCTTGTGCCCCCATCTGGTTTACGTGCACACTCAACAAGGGGAATGTCAACGTCGTGGGCTCTATTTAGAGGAGTCACGATACAGGATATTTGTGAAGCCATTTGCAAGGTTCTATAAACTGGATGTTACAGCTCAAACATTAGCACATGCGGTATTGAGCGTAGGAATGTGAGTCATGACTTATTGACTCGTTCAGCCCTGGATACAGTGATTGTGGTTGGCAGGAGACTTCGAGGCAGGCTATCTGGCAATACGGGAGTTAGGATATCCCATAGTGAGACACCGAAACGTATGCTTGAAAGAGAACAATAGGTTACTTGCGTAACCCCGGTTCTCTGATAGCATTAAGTGAGGTGTCTCACCAGATCACCCTCCTTGCTGTGTGAAGCGAGGAAGAGGTGTGCTTGTTTTGAATGTCGTAGTGACGTTGTGTCGCCCCTTTTATACTGAGGGATGGGGAGGCCACTCCCAGACACAACGTCACGTCTGCCAACCAATTGGGGCTGGCGTAATGTGATAGGGCTTCTGAGGAATACGCGGAAGGGGCGTATCCCATAGTGAAACATCTCACTTAATGCTATCAGAGAACTGGGGTTACGCAAATAACCTATTGTTTTGGCCCTAATGGCCTTCCATATAAATATGTGTTGTTTACGCGTTAACAACGTGCTGCTGTTTCACGTGCAAACAATTGTTCAGCTGAAGTCAATTCAGTGTTGATTCAGTTCCGTTGTAAAGATCATCAATTATTAAATTAGTTAATTTACTCCATAAAGCAGTTGTGTAGAAAACAGTGTTTCCATCGTCCATTTCAGTTGAGTTCTCATACAAGTGTCAGTGCATTCAGATAAAAAATTAATTGTGGAATATTTAGAGCTTTCAGACACTAATTTCGTCTTGTCTGTTATTATGTTTAATAGATTACAAACGATGGTAAGAAGTCTGCAGTGGGCGAGCGGAAGACTCGTTGAAATGGATGCAGCAGAAGAATTGGTTGCTGTTGTGGAACAGTTCCTGGAGGAAGTTCAAAACATTGGGCATACTCAGCCATCAGCAGGTTAGTTCTTCTCAAAGTTCCTTTGTTGTTAACACGATATGCATGTATAAATAAACGTTTTGCTTTTGCATTTATGCATTTAACTTTAAATGTAGAGAGACTGAGCTTGGTTTGCTACTATATTTTAGTTTTAGTTCATAATCATTGGTATCTTTACATTCCTGCGATGAACTGTCCACCCAAACACACATACAAACAAACTAAAAATTCCAAATCATACCAATTAAATAATTAATAATTAAACAATCACATATTAATCATAATCTTATTATTATACAATACATTAAGTACATACATAATTATTAATGATATAAGATGTTGAGTTCTGTTGTCCTGGTTTAAAATAAACATTGTGCCAATATGATTTGTTTGGTTTGCACAAATAGACAACATACATTTCATAATTAATTAACAAAAGTCACTAAATATTTGCTGACAATGTATGTGTTTTTACCTAAGAACTTATGGTTTAATTTGTACCTAGTTGGGGTATGTTAGTGTTTGTTCCAACAAAGATATTCAGCAAAGAATAAAAAGTGTGCTGACTAACCCCAGTCTCATCTAACCTATAGCTACTGATATTAAAAATGCCTCAGTGCAGTGTGGATTGCTTTGCAATAATTAACAAAAGAGAAAGCTTTTGTTAATTATAAAATATAAATGTTGACATGACCTAATTTCACTATCCCTTTTCTAGAGGATGCACACAGTTATCGGTCTCCCTTTCTGAGGAGCGGTGGTGTAGGGCGACCAAGGTGGGACATATTTGTTGAACAGCTCAACTTTCTACTGTCCCTCAACTTTACAGCTCGCCAAGTTGGAGACATTCTGGCAGTGTCCTGTTCAACAATTAAGAATAGGCTCAGGTAAAATTTTGTTTTTTTTTAGTTATTACAGTTTTTCTGAATTGCTAAAACACATTTCTTGAAACCATCACTCATTTTCTCACCACATTAAACACAAATCCAAATCCTCAAACTACATTCTCAAAACCCCTGACTCTTCTGGCAAAATCAAACAATTGCCTCCACTATTTCACCTGTTCTCAAAATCAAACAAAGCTTTCAGATCATACACACGAGTCAATAATATAAGCACCAGATCATTCATTAGACACTACATCAAAAAATGGAGAACACAGCATCCAGAACATGGTTACAGAAAAAAAAAAAAATATATATATATATACACTCACCTAAAGGATTATTAGGAACACCATACTAATACTGTGTTTGACCCCCTTTCGCCTTCAGAACTGCCTTAATTCTACGTGGCATTGATTCAACAAGGTGCTGAAAGCATTCTTTAGAAATGTTGGCCCATATTGATAGGATAGCATCTTGCAGTTGATGGAGATTTGTGGGATGCACATCCAGGGCACGAAGCTCCCGTTCCACCACATCCCAAAGATGCTCTATTGGGTTGAGATCTGGTGACTGTGGGGGCCATTTTAGTACAGTGAACTCATTGTCATGTTCAAGAAACCAATTTGAAATGATTCGAGCTTTGTGACATGGTGCATTATCCTGCTGGAAGTAACCATCAGAGGATGGGTACATGGTGGTCATAAAGGGATGGACATGGTCAGAAACAATGCTCAGGTAGGCCGTGGCATTTAAACGATGCCCAATTGGCACTAAGGGGCCTAAAGTGTGCCAAGAAAACATCCCCCACACCATTACACCACCACCACCAGCCTGCACAGTGGTAACAAGGCATGATGGATCCATGTTCTCATTCTGTTTACGCCAAATTCTGACTCTACCATCTGAATGTCTCAACAGAAATCGAGACTCATCAGACCAGGCAACATTTTTCCAGTCTTCAACTGTCCAATTTTGGTGAGCTCGTGCAAATTGTAGCCTCTTTTTCCTATTTGTAGTGGAGATGAGTGGTACCCGGTGGGGTCTTCTGCTGTTGTAGCCCATCCGCCTCAAGGTTGTGCGTGTTGTGGCTTCACAAATGCTTTGCTGCATACCTCGGTTGTAACGAGTGGTTATTTCAGTCAAAGTTGCTCTTCTATCAGCTTGAATCAGTCGGCCCATTCTCCTCTGACCTCTAGCATCAACAAGGCATTTTCGCCCACAGGACTGCCGCATACTGGATGTTTTTCCCTTTTCACACCATTCTTTGTAAACTCTAGAAATGGTTGTGCGTGAAAATCCCAGTAACTGAGCAGATTGTGAAATACTCAGACCGGCCCGTCTGGCACCAACAACCATGCCACGCTCAAAATTGCTTAAATCACCTTTCTTTCCCATTCTGACATTCAGTTTGGAGTTCAGGAGATTGTCTTGACCAGGACCACACCCCTAAATGCATTGAAGCAACTGCCATGTGATTGGTTGATTAGATAATTGCATTAATGAGAAATTGAACAGGTGTTCCTAATAATCCTTTAGGTGAGTGTATATATATATATATATTGCATGCAGTAAAAAATTGTTTCAATTATGTAAAAAAGTATAGTAATCAAAAGCTAAGTATGGTGAATATATTGTATACTTTGTACTGCAAGTACAGTATTGTATTAAATATTGTATGGTAATGAACACTTCAACACTTTTACTGTAAAAATACAGCAGTCTAAATGCAAAAGCCCAAAAGGTCAAAGAAAACTCTAAATTAATAGTATGTTACAGTACACCATTAAAGAAAAGTTGTGCAACTGCAAAATCAAGGTCAGTGAGAGATTGATTCTGCCTCAGCATTGCTAGGTCCGGAGTCAAGTCAAGTCCTCTTTAATTTTTATAGTGCTTTATACAATACTGATTGTTTCAAAGCAGCTTTACAGTGATAACATGACGATCAGTGATGCAAAGAGAGTTCATTTCAGCTGTACAGCTGCTCTAAAAGAAAATAGTGTCATTGTTTTGCTGAAGTCAGTTCAGTGTTGATTCAGTTCCATTGTAAAGATCTTCAGTTATTAAATTAGTTTATTTCATCTATAAAACAGTGATGTCATTGTCCAGCTCAGTTCAGTTCTCATTCAATAGTGTCATTGCAGTCAAATCAATCATATTGTTGAATATTGTTGAGAACTCATCACAGGCAATGTCGTCTCTTGCCAGGCAAAGAGAAAAAAAACCCTCTGTTGTACCAGATCCAGTGTTGACAACATTGTCCACACCTTGCTCTTTCTGATCCTCATCCTCTTCCTCCTCGTCCACCATCTCTTACACACACTCTTTTTCCTCTCCCTCTCAGATTGTTTTCATTTATTGTTGGTATTGTTATTCAGTGCACCTGAACAGGCCTATATTTTGTACAGTTGATTTGATCACATCATTAGAAATAAGTGTGAACAATTTTAAATCGTTGTGTGTAAACAATGACAACTGTGTTTTAGTTGTGTTTAACATTTGCCTCTTGTGTTTAATGTTTTGCGAATCAAATGTATCAGTGCAAAATGTGGTTTAATGCATGAGAATGTGTTTAGAGTTTAGCAAAAGAGTGCATGAGATTTGCAAACAGTGTCTAACTGCCTGAACTTGTTTAAGGTTTTGCAGAAAGAGTGATTTTTTTCGACAAATTGGTTTAGGCTGTTGAGAATTTGGTTCAACAGTGTTTTATCAATTCAGAAAAACTGTATTAACCCAGCAGATACTAGTTTGGGGCCAAATGAAATCATTCCATGTGCAATTGAGAATTTTTGTTTTGTTTGTTGTGTTTGGAAAAATGGTACATAAATGTTTGTGGTTTTTGTCAAATCAATAAAAAGAGCTGCAAATGCTTTTTTCCTGATATATTAAACATTTGGTTGGCTGTGTCAAAGTTTAACTTCATGTGTAATATAACTATGTTCTTAAGATAATGTCATGGATATAGAGACTGTGGACTGATGTCTTATAGGCTATGTGCTTACGTCTTCAAGAAAACATTCACAAACAGCTGAACATCTGGAGATCGAAGTGTTCTTTTCTGCTCATGATCTTCAAGGTCGTTTGAATAAGACGTAAGCCTAGACTTTAACTGTACTGCCAGGTTACCAAACCATAGATGTATTCCGTATCTAATCACATTCTCCAGTACAGCTTGATGGAACAACATCATGATCTTACTGCTAACACCATGAAGTCTAAGCCTTCTCAAAAAGTACATTCTCTGTTGTAACCCGAGCACAGGCTTTCAACATGAACAGTGAACAATCAATATAAACACCAAGATATTTATATGAAGACACCCACATATGTGAACAACATTGTGAATAAATACTGGGCTGTGATCTCCACTCAGTTTGCTTCTCAGTCACTATAAGGTGGTGCACTGAAAGGTTTTCATTCATCCAATTAAAAAAAATTAGGGTAATGGTTCACATCTATATTTTATAACTTGAGCCAATGAAAAATAAATAACTTGCCCTAAACAATATTTTCCATGTCTATGAAAACTATTTTATAAAACCTGGCACAAAGTATATTTTTCGTGTTGAAGAGAGTCAATTAATTTAAATTCACTTTTTGATCTAAACAAAACTATATAGATTTAATTAAAACAAAAATTCTCATTTAAGAAATAATATGTATTAGAAATGATTTGCTTTATCCAATCAAATACATGTAGATTTAATTCAACAATAGTTCCTCATTTTAAAAAATACAAGTTTTTAATGCAATAAATTATTTGTTTTCTGGGAGCTCATGGTGAGATCACTGAGAGATCAAATTGTTGACAGGGCTTGCATCTCAAAATGCTTTTATGACGCGAAATTAATGTAAACACAGACAGTTGTCAAGACTTAAGGGATTAAATAGACAGGACAAACCACATCTTATAATTCAAAAGAGATCTGTGCATTAGTGTGAATTTACCATTTATTAGATCTCTGCACTCAGGTTCAGGGAAAATGACATGCCTGCACTTGGGAGGGGGAATAGTGTGGGTGAAGATGTTCAGACCCTCCAAGATGATGCATCAAGCATATATGAGTCGACTTGCAAGTCAACGACAAGCCAGTTTAAGCAGAACCCTGGTGTGGAAGTCTGGAAGACTTGTGTGTTGTGAATAGGCCTGATTAAAAGGGAGATGCTGAAGTTGAACAGTTCCTTAACATACTTTCTGGTCTTAACAGATGGTGAGGTGATGAGGTGCCTGTCGTCATTGGTACTGTCAAATTAGTTCAAGCCGTCACATTGCTGCCAAAGCAGGAGCACCTGGTGTGGGCCAATCTCCCTCCTACAACACCCATTTCAGAGGGCAGTGCGGTGTTGATTGAACCAACTAAGTCGCTGACCCATAAGAAGGATGTCATTGTGGGACATGTGGTGGCTTCCATGACCGCTGATAGGTGGGTGCCAGTTAGGATGCTTAACCCTATTGACAAGCCCATCACTCTAAGGTAGTCAACGTTTCTCCTTGCATGGCTTTGGAAGATCTGGAAATGGATGCAGAGCAACCCTTCGAGACCGTTAAAGCTCAGAGTCAAACCGTGCATGACGAACAACCCAACCCAAACTTCCATAATATCTTGCAGAAGATAGGATTGAGTGACTTGGACATTGACTCTTGCGAAGTGTCACCTCAATGGAAAAGTCAGTTATTGCGTTTGGTCCAGAAGTATGAACACATATTCTCAAAGCACAAGCTATACTGCGGGAGGGCAAAGGACTTTGTGCATCGCATCCATCTGTCTGACAACCGGCCTTTCCGTTTGCCTTATCGGCATGTGCCGCCAGGGCACTATCAGAAGTTACAGCAAGTACTGTCAGAGATGGAAGAGCGTGACATCATTCGTAAATCCAGCAGTGAGTGTGCCTCTCCCTTGGTTCTCGTGTGGAAGAAGAGCGGCGACCTCCGTATCTGGTTTGAATACTGCTGGCTAAATTCACGCACTATAAAGGAAGCACACCCTCTTTCTTATCAAGCCGATTGTCTCGCTGTTCTGGGAGGGAATGCTTTTTTCAGTGCAATGGACCTCACGTCTGGCTTCTATAACATCTCCATGTCTGAGAAAGACAAGAAACTTACAGCCTTTACCACACCTCTAGGGCTCCACGAGTTCAATCGTCTTACGCAGAGACTATGCAACAGCCCAGCAAGTTTCATGCGGCTTATGATGAGTATATTCGGCGACCAAAATTTCCTTACCCTGCTGTCTTACTTGGATGATCTCCTAGTGGTAGCTCCTAATGAAGAAAAGGCCCTGGAGTGGTTGGAGATGGTCTTCGAGAGATTGAGTGCTCAAGGGTTGAAGTTGGCGGCGAAAGAAATGCTACTTCCTTAGACGGAGTGTCAGGTTCCTTGGCCATGTTGTGGATGAGCATGGAGTCGCGACTGATCCCGACAAAATTGCAGCCATTACCGCCGTCACTGAAAAGGACCTTATGATGGACGATGGGGTCTCACCTTCCCAAAGGAAGATCAAGTCCTTTTTAGGTATGGTCATGTATTACCAACGATTCATCCCTAACTGCTCCAGCATCGCCAAACTGCTCTTCACACTAACTGCTGCAGCCAAAGGGAAAAAGGGCTTCTCAAAGGGTGGCGCTATTTTCAGGAAACTCAGCCTATCGGATTGGACTAGAGAATGTATCCTATCCTTTGAACAGCTTAAGACGGCTCTTGTGAGCTCCGTAGTGTTGGCACACCCTGATTTCACCCGGCCATTCATCCTCTCTACAGATGCCTCCTTGGATGGTATAGGGGCAGTATTATCACAAGTCCCTGAAGGAGAGTCCAAGGCACGACCCGTTGCCTTTGCAAGTAAGGCAGTTACAAGTGCTCAGTCCAACTACCCTGCGAACCGCCTTGAGTTTCTGGCATTGAAATGGTCTGTCTGTGATAAATTTAGCCATTGGCTAAAGGGACACTCTTTCACAGTCTGGACAGACAATAATCCGTTGACCTACATTTTATTGAAGCCGAAACTAGACCCGTGCGAACAGAGGTGGGTAGCTAAGTTGGCCCTGTACACCTTTGACATCCAGTACATACCTGGCACCAAGAGTGTGGTTGCAGATGCTCTGAGCCGTCAGCCGTTTGTTCCCAGTCATGTGAGTCAGAGACTAGTGGCAGAGCCTTACAACCTTTTACTAGAACAGTCTGAAAAGATAAGAGAAGACACAGTACAGGATTCCGTTAGACTCACATAAGCAAATACCCAGTGTGTTGGACATTCACTAGAGAAATGTTCCTTGTCCTCTGATCAGGTCTCTGCTATCTTCGAAGCTCATGCTAAGTGGGAAGTGGGAGCAGAGGGGAGAGTCATTTCCTGGCTTGCTCAAGAAACCCAACAGATGATGCCTGCTGGTCAGAACCCCTTACCTGTCTACTCACTGGAGGAGCTTTCGAAAGAAGCAAAAAGGTGACCACGTGCTTTCAAGAGTTCTTTTCTATGTGTGCCGAGGTAAGAGACCATCTTGGAGAGAAAGAGCCAAAGAACTTTACAAGGCCTTGAAACTGTTGAAGCAATCGGACAGATTAAAGCTGTTGGATGGCACACTGTACCGTGTCTGCAAGAATCCAGTGACTAAGTTTACACGTTACCAGTTCATAGTTCCTGTTTCGCTGGTCAGTGAAGTCTTGCACGGCATCCACGATGAGGCAGGTCATCAAGGACAAGGAAGAACGTTATCTTTGGCTAGACAGAGATTCTCATGGGTTGGTCTGGAGAGTGACATCCAAGAGTATGTGAGATGCTGTCAATGTTGTGTGGTCAGCAAAACCCCTGAACCAGAGGGGAGGGCCCCTTTAGAAAGCATCCAAACTGTCAGTCCATTGGAATTAGTCTGTATTAGTCTTCTGGTCAGCCCAGGATTCTTCTGGCAAGAGCGTTGATGTACTAGTGGTAACGGACCACTTCACGAAAATGACAAATGCCTTTCCGTGCAAGAACCAGTCAGCATCTCAAGTCACTCGTCACTTTTGGGATAAGTTCTTTTGTGTCTATGGATTTCCACAAAGAATCCACGCAGACCAAGGAGCGAATTTTGAAAGCAGGTTGATCAAGGAACTATTGCAGATTGCTGGTGTACAAAAGTCACAAACCACGGCATGTCACCCGATGGGCAACGGCCAAGTCGAGAGGTTCAATCGCACCCTGGGTAATATAATCAGGGCATTACCTCCGAGAGCCAAACATGACTGACCGCAAATGCTGCAAACCCTGACGTTCGCTTACAACTGTACTGCCCATGGGTCGACCGGCTTTGCCCCATTTTTCCTCATGTATGGTCGGATTCCCAGATTGCCTGTCGGTGTTATTTATCTGGGGTACAATATAAGTGGTGATCATTTTAAGTATCTTTGAAGTAGTGTTTATGGCACTTCTTTTTGCGGGCAGACACTTGAGAGTCTGGCCAACTTTCTTTTGTCGCTCTCCCAGTGAGTTGGGTAACATACACTCACCTAAAGGATTATTAGGAACACCTGTTCAATTTCTCATTAATGCAATTATCTAATCAACCAATCACATGGCAGTTGCTTCAATGCATTTAGGGGTGTGGTCCTGGTCAAGACAATCTCCTGAACTCCAAACTGAATGTCAGAATGGGAAAGAAAGGTGATTTAAGCAATTTTGAGTGTGGCATGGTTGTTGGTGCCAGATGGGCCGGTCTGAGTATTTCACAATCTGCTCAGTTACTGGGATTTTCACGCACAACCATTTCTAGAGTTTACAAAGAATGGTGTGAAAAGGGAAAAACATCCAGTATGCGGCAGTCCTGTGGGCGAAAATGCCTTGTTGATGCTAGAGGTCAGAGGAGAATGGGCCAACTGATTCAAGCTGATAGAAGAGCAACTTTGACTGAAATAACCACTCGTTACAACCGAGGTATGCAGCAAAGCATTTGTGAAGCCACAACACGCACAACCTTGAGGCGGATGGGCTACAACAGCAGAAGACCCCACCGGGTACCACTCATCTCCACTACAAATAGGAAAAAGAGGCTACAATTTGCACAAGCTCACCAAAATTGGACAGTTGAAGACTGGAAAAATGTTGCCTGGTCTGATGAGTCTCGATTTCTGTTGAGACATTCAGATGGTAGAGCCAGAATTTGGCGTAAACAGAATGAGAACATGGATCCATCATGCCTTGTTACCACTGTGCAGGCTGGTGGTGGTGGTGTAATGGTGTGGGGGATGTTTTCTTGGCACACTTTAGGCCCCTTAGTGCCAATTGGGCATCGTTTAAATGCCACGGCCTACCTGAGCATTGTTTCTGACCATGTCCATCCCTTTATGACCACCATGTACCCATCCTCTGATGGCTACTTCCAGCAGGATAATGCACCATGTCACAAAGCTCGAATCATTTCAAATTGGTTTCTTGAACATGACAATGAGTTCACTGTACTAAAATGGCCCCCACAGTCACCAGATCTCAACCCAATAGAGCATCTTTGGGATGTGGTGGAACGGGAGCTTCGTGCCCTGGATGTGCATCCCACAAATCTCCATCAACTGCAAGATGCTATCCTATCAATATGGGCCAACATTTCTAAAGAATGCTTTCAGCACCTTGTTGAGTCAATGCCACGTAGAATTAAGGCAGTTCTGAAGGCGAAAGGGGGTCAAACACAGTATTAGTATGGTGTTCCTAATAATCCTTTAGGTGAGTGTATATGTTGTGTGCAGATACTGTGATTTTGTCAGTGTGATCATATCCCCAGTGTCATTTAGTCACCTAGTATTGGACTAGTTTTGTGAAGTTCAGGGGGGTAAATGTAGCAAGTTGGGAAGAGAAATATTAATTGTATTGTATTTTCGTATAATGAACTTCCCAAAACAATTTTATTTCATGGAGTAAAAGACAACAAATTTTTTATGAATTTAATACCAATACGAGTCATGCAATGTTATTGTGCGTAGGAACTATCAATTAAGGTGTTCGTTAAGTGGGACACTTATCTGTGTTGCGCGTTATGCTTTTGGGGCAAGCGGCAACCTCCCCCAGTTTCTCTTGAAGCCAATACGGAAGTGACTTAAACTGCAATTCATCGACTGGCCGCTAGGGACAGGCTCCAGAAGGGAGCAGAATCTCATTGAGCCCCATGTTAAAATGCCCAACTTTACAGCAGAAAAAAACATGTTTACAGCCTGGTACAAATTGTGGTTTTGGTCTATACAGCTAATTTTGCCGTTCATGACAACTGTGAGGGGGGTGAATTTTTTTATAACTCATTTGTTTACATTATATAAAGCCTTAAAGTTCTGCATAATTAAGGGCATGGCCACTTTGAGTGACAGGTGGATTGCCGTTTGTCTGCTGTCTGTTAGTCATCACGTCATCTCAGCTCTACCTACATCCCGCCTCCATTTTCTGTTATCCAGGAGTGATGCGCGATGACGCCCTGGCAAGATGGCAACGGCCGGCTTTGAGGCTTCAGAACTGCTCTTCACATCCCTATGGGTGACGTCACGGACACTACGTCCAGATTTTTTTACAGTCTATGTTTTGGGGAGTGCGTGAGTTACGTCAGCCTCAGACCGCGAATGGATGCTGGCAAGGCAAGACGCAAATTTTTCCCTTCTCCTCTTCCTAGTCTAGATATTGGTATGTTTAAAAGTGTTTATTCAGTTAAAGTTAATTAAATATTAAACTGAATGTGTTCTGAGTGTGAATTGATTATACATATGTATTTCATGTATTTTGAGTTTTATTTGGGTTTTATGTGACCTTTATCTGACTCACGTGGAGCTAACTAACTAGTGGTTTGTGCACAGTGTATTACGTGGGAAGAAGTTAACACAAGAGACATTTCACTGATTAAGTGTCCCGTATGTTTCAGGTATGTTCAATACTTTAACTCAAATGGTATAAAGTGATCTAATTTGTGTTATTTGGGTTGATGTATATGTGTAATGTGCTTTTGAATTATCTTCATTTTATATCCTTACTTTCTCTTACTCTAATAGATTTATATTTCTTAACATCCAACTGTTACGCTGTTTTTGCAGTTGTACAGAGTATAATGTGAATATGTATGATTGCTTTGAGGGAATGTTTGTATGTTGGTTCACATTTCACACATCATTCATTGTTAATACATGTGGAAATTGTAATTTGACAGAGTGAAAAATACACCAGCCATTTTATTTAATTTCTTTAATTTTAAAATAACAACAATGTATTATTTCCTTTGTTGTGTATTACATAATATTAGACACATGTAATTTTAGTACATCAGCATTTTTCCCTTCTCTTCCCAGTCTATATTGTGTATTACGTGGGAAGAAGTTAATGCAGCAGACATTTCACTGATCAAGTGTCCCATATGTTTCAAGGTCAATAAAAGGTGGTGTTTGAAGTTATCCTGCTGTCCCTGGTGTGAGATTTCTTATGTACAGAACTGAATATGCTACATATGCATCATCAATAAGGTGTATAATGAATTTGGTCTTTTAATATCACTGTCTTACTACATTAGTACTTACACAAACCTGGTAAAAATGACTGGTGGTCAATGGAAGAAAGCCTTGCTTTGCCCTCCAGGTGGGCGTTCCTATAAGAGTGTGACTACACATGAAAACTATGAATAGTTAATGATATGCTAAAGCCTGCCTGCACGTTGACGTGTTTGGATACAAGGTAATGTGTGATGTAAGAAACACCAGCAATTTCAAACCATGTTTTTGTCTTTGGTTCACTGCAGTTTTAAGGAGAAAATACTCTGCAATGCTGTTAACTCATGAATATGCACATGGTTTGTCTGAAAGCATATTAAAAACACCACATAGACATATAAACAACATTAAAAACTTGATTTTCACCACAGGGGATCTTTAAGAGTAACCCAGAACAGAACACATTTAAATTGAGTGTTGACTTTTAACCTCTTTTATCCAGTGCATTTGCAAAGATGTTGATGAGTTCAGAGTCTCACTGATGTGTAATAGAAACTCATTTCTGATCTGTTTCAGAGATGAAGAGTCTCACTCTTTATCTGCTCCATTAGATGTATCGATCCAAACTCTCAATAGCGTCCTGTTTAGAGTATTTTCTCCAATCATCTGGGATCTCAATACTCTTAAATGTTTTACTGTAGTATTTTTCCAGATGTTTCTGAAATCTGCACACAAACCACTTCCAGTAGGGCAGCTCAGAGAGGTCGGAGGTGATGCTCCAGTCGGCATAAACTCCTCCTGCTTTTCTGTATTCTCTGCAGAGGAATGATTCATCTGAGGCATTGGAATAAAAATACTGATTTCTGCTTGCTACCGCTGAAGTGCAGATTTTAACAGCCAAGTTTGTTTTTTCTCTGTACAAAAACCCATTAATTCCAGTCACTCTGTGGAAAGGAACATTGTGATCTCCATCATGGTTTTCTATGGTGTTGGTGCAGGTGGCTCTACAGAACGGACACTGAACCCAACAACACTGACAGAAGTGTTCAATCAGAAGCTCATCTGGTCTGAATTTATAATCCAGATTTACTGAAAATGTCTCTGCATTGAATCTACTGCAGATACCTGACATTATAGCAGGAAGTTCTTGTCTTATCACATCTTTTAGGAGGCTGAAATCAACATCATCATGTTTCACTCCTATGAGGTCTTTTTCAGAGAAGATCAGCTCATCTGAGAGCTGCTGTGTGAAACTCTTCAACCACAAACCAGCATCTCCTCTGTTCACTTGAACATGTTCAGTAGATGCATGAGCTGCTTTCATGATCTTCTGCTGCAGGAGTTTAATATTCTCCTTCATCTTTGGTAAAACACTGACACTGAACTTATCAGTGATGTACCGACTGACTTCATCTCTGATGAAACTCTTGAAGTGATCCCTGGGATTATGAATGTAGTTCATGTATTTGTCAAATTCCTCTTCTTCTGCCAGTGTCTTCAGGATGTGTTTCTCCAGTTTTGATCTGTTTCCATTCAGTGATTCACAGTTTGATATAATTTCATCTGTCAGATCTCTGGCAGTCTTCTTGTAGACGCTCTGCTCAATGGGCTCTTTAAGTTTCTGACAGATGATCTCACCAAAAATGGCATCTGATGCGGCTCCATGACAGCATTTCTTCAAAATACTATAGTACTCTTCTCTCTTCTTCTCAACATATATTACAGGACTATTGGCTTCCCTGAACATCATGTGTTGGTCAGTGATCATCTTGTTTGCTCTCTTACAGATGGAATAAACTAAATCCATGAAGAAGCCATTCTTGAATTTATATTTCTCTTGTCCTTCCTGATGTTCTGTTACTCTCTTCTGTATGTAACATGTGAGTTGTCGAATGCAGCTGATGTTGTAGCCCATCTTTGAAATGTTAAAAGACTGAATCATTTTGGCTGTCTTTAGAGCAACATCTGTGATTAAGGATCTTATTTGGACTTCATCCTCTTTTGATAGAGCATAACCAAGCCTCTCTTTAGCTGATATGATGGCTTGTGTGAAAAATCCACTGGATCTCTTTTCCTTTACATAATCATAATATCTCAGCACTGAGAAAATATCCCTGCTCTCCTTCCAATGGTCTACAGAAACACTTCTATAGACATCACTGAAGATCTCTCTCGCATCTCTCATTATGTCAATGTCTTTGATTGGAGGAGTGTCTCTAATGATCTTCTTAACACTCTTTTTCCAAAGCAAATCAAACTCTTTCTTCAGTGTTTTTTCATCTTTTGTTTTGAGTTTTAAGGCAAGTTCTTTGCTCTTTTCATAGAGGGTGTTTTCATTATGTGTCCTCTGAGCATCAATCTTTTTTTTCAGGCCTCGCTGCTGAAGAACCTCATTTAATTTCCTCTTTGTTTCTCTCACAGTGTTTTCTTGAAGCTCCTTGATTTTGACTTCAAATGATGTTTTCCATTGAATCAGTATATCTTTGTCTTTCTCAAAGAATTCAAACATAGATTTGTTCACTTCTTCACTTGTCTCCTTCAGTTCTCTTTGAAGATCAGTTTCCTCAACCTCATGAATTACTTCATTTTCTATTTTGTTGTGTAGTTTAATCTCAGTTTCCATTATGGTACTGCAAAGACTCCAGGTCCACTTGCTGTATTCAGTCTCCAGTTTCCTATAGGCTGAAATCTCCAGAGAATTTCTGAAGCTGAATCGTCCATTCAGTAAAGCCTCCCAGAGATCTTTAATGCTCACTTTTAAGTGTGTCAGCCTCATTCCATGTAAACCAGCAGCATAAAACATAATAGTTTCTTTTAGTTCTTGAATATTCTCACAGTAGTTTGGGTTTGGTGGTGCCATCGGTGGGTTTCCCTCCCAGAGATGAGCAAAATACTTCACATCATTTTGAACATCAAATTTAATGACATCACTGAAACTTTCTGCATCACACCTTTCCTCTTTAGCAGCAAGTTTTGTCATCTCATCCAGTTTCTCCTGCAGTCGTCTCCTTCCCTCCATGTGTTTCTCTCCAACTGTGACTTTTGAGACGTTCTGATGCACAAACACACAGCTGTGATTCAGTCTGACCTTCTTCATCATGAAGGCCTGAACAACTATTTGAAGAATGTCCTGCATCTCAGCTGGGTTTTCTCCAAAGATGTTGATCAAGGTCAGATTTCCAAGACCAACAACAAATGTGGCCAATTCATTGTCATGATGACCCTCTGTATCAACAACCAGAATGTAGTCAAAGTTTATCTGTGTTTTCATCTCGTCTGACACTCTGACCAGCTGCATGAAAGCTCCTCTGGTGCACCTGCCAGCACTGTCGGCAAACTGGAGTCCAAACATGGCATTCAGCATGGTGGATTTCCCAGAGCTCTGAAGTCCTAAAACTGACAGCACAAAGACTCTCTGGTCTCCCAGTTTCTGAATGAGTGCATCTAGAACAGCAGAGATCCAGATCACAGGAACATGAGCAGCATCTCCATCCATCAGCTCCAGTGGAAATCCAGAGATCATCATCTCAGCTGCAAGACTTGGGAGAGAAGAGAAGTGAAACTGCAGGTCTTTCTTGTTCTTCTTCACAGATGAACATGATTCATAGATCTGACCGATCTCCCTCATGATGTGCTCCAAACCAAAGGTTGCAGCTTCAAGTTCCTCAGATATTCTCTCAAGGCCAGTTTGTTCAGTCTTGAGCTGCTCAGATTTATCATTGTTCTCTTTCAGTTTTAAGACTGTTGACCACTGTTTGTCATACTTGTGATGTAGAGCAGAAAGATCAGCTGAGATATATTCATCCAAGAGGATTCTGAGCCATTTGATGAAATACATCCTCTCATTTTCATCATGTGAGTTCATTTGTTTAATGAAGAGCTTCAAGAACTCACCGATGTCAGATTCATGCTGCTGTTCTCGTATTTTCTTCATTTCTGTTCGTTTCCTACTGATGTCCACTGCTGTCTCATCTCCTTCAGGTCGATGTATTTCTTTGTTCTTCTGACTCCACTGATGCCACAGTTTCCCCTGACAGGGCAGAAATGATTCTTTGATTTCTGTCAGATGTTTCTTCTCCAGTAAACGCATCATCTGCTGTGCTGCTTCTCTTCCTCTCCTGCAGTCACCATCATCTTCCTCATCTACTCTGATGTCTGAGTGTTTGGACACATCTTCAAGCCTGAAAGTGGAAGATGATTCTGAGATACAATCATTTATGGCTCTTCTGAGTTCTTCAGATACATCTGACTGATTTCTGTCCTTCAGACCGATTTTGAATTTCCATTTTGTCATCTCAGTGACAGTAGATTCATCCTCTGTAAAAAGACAAATGAGTGGCTTTCTGTTCTTGTAGAGGTTTTGGATTATTTCTGCACTTCTGTCATTCCTGTCAAGTTGTGGTAGAAGAACAACATTGACTGAGGCTATTTCAGTGAGGATCTGGAGCTGTTTCTCATGGTCTCCTGCATCACCATGTAGATTACAGAAAGCAACACAGTCAGTGAATTTATCCGTGTTTTTCCCAGAGGGGCAGAACCAGGCGATCTCCACCACTCCATCCATCAGGACTCTGGTTCTGCTGCTGCCTGGGCAGTTCCTGTGGAAGAACGTGTTGTGTTTCTCATTGATCAGACTGTTCATCAGATGAGATTTGGATGAAGACACAGAGCCAAACCTGAAGAAAGACACCAATGGAGTTTGTGCTTTGTAGATTGGATGGATTAGACTGCTTTTGGTGTTTCTGATCTTCCAGCTCTTGTTGATTTGTTTGAATGTCCAGAGAGGAAACTCAATCTGTTGTGTGAATGGATCAGGAACAAGCAGAGGCAGAGCGTACTGACACTGGGACAGTTTAGTGACCATCAGCTGCTTCAGGAAACCATCAGCACAATGAAACACGGCCATTTGAACATCCATCGGGTGAATGCGATCAGATTGACTTGTTCCTTTGTTTGACAAAGTCACTGCTTTGAATATATCACCACCATCTTCAGATGAGTCATTATTTCTTTGCGCGTGATCCTGTTCACTTGCCTTATTAACATGGATGTATCTTGCTCTGTAGTTCATCATCAGTAGTTTTTGTATGAAAGTCTGAATCAGCTCCTCCTCAGCACAAGACTCATGGGACTGTAATGAATGTTCAGTTATCTGAAGAACATCTGAAGCTCTCAGTTTACTGTGGCACCTGCCTTCAAGATGAAGTTTGTGAAACAGATGCTGTATTTTTTCTCTTCCACACTTTTCCTGCTGTAGGTGTTGATCTGGTCCGACTCCAGAGGTTCCAATGTCCTTGTTTTCTCCCTGTTTTATAGACAAATAGAATTTGGAAACAATTTGTAAGACTTTGTAAATTCTCATGGAATTATATTCAGTATTCTTAATGAGAACAGCCATTTGCAAACTGATTGTGTCAAAGCTTTTTAATTGTTATTTGTTGTTTAATTGTTAATTGTTATTGTTACTGGAAAGTATGGGGAGAGAGAGGGCAAATGGGATTGGAACATGACCTAAGCCAAACTCAAACTGGGATCCCCGTGAGCCAACAGCTCTCATTCAGCTAACACATTTTTGTTATAAGAATGTTCTCCAAATATTCAGTATTGGTTCTGGGAACGTAAAAATGTTCAGGTTCCTTGACGTTAGAGGAACGTGTTTTAAAAGGTGTAATGTTCCTCAAACTTTCTTTCAACTTTCTTTTGATTAACAATTCCATATTCTAGGAATGTTGCACAGCCAAATCTCCAGTATTAAATGAACATAGCATGCATATGTGTGCACACTACAGGCTGTTCAAAGTAACACCGAAGCAGTGTTGAAGTTAATGAGATAATTAAGTGATTAAGTGATGATTGACCATTAGTGAAGACACCTGAAGATAATGAGCAGTTAATTTTAGCCTATTGAAATGTCTCAGTGCGACTGGTACAAAGGTCTCATTCTCACAGAAGTAAAGCAAAAGATAACAAAGGTTTTAAGTGTTTAGAGATATTTTGCTTATTGTGATGGGTGTGTCCTCTGCCAATTGGTCTTTACCTCCTGTCCTCAATAAGGTGTAAATTACAGGTCTGCAAGACTTGATTAATGCGAATTCCCATTGTGAACTCATGTCTACATTTGAAAGAAGTTTCTGTCTTGGTCTGTGTATTTTTAGGAGATGTTGCAGAAGGGTCAGGGCGAGATTCTGTAGCCAGATCAGCCCGTAATGCTTTGCATTATGTATCCTATTTCCTTGAGGTCAGGTATGCATCTCTTACTCTTTACTTCAGAGCATTTAATGTTATGTATTGATTATCTTTGAATTGATTATGTAATTAGCATGATACATTTACCTGACTAATAATAAATTGTTACATTTAATTTCATTCTGACTTACTCTGGACTTATTAACTCTAGTAGATTACATTAAGTCCATAACACCGCAAATCTACGCTTAGGTTAGTAGCGGACTAAAACACAGTTTCGGTGAAGCATAAGGGCACACCAGGCTGATGTTTTAGAGCTCCAACTAACACATTGGCATTAGTTATGTATACTTAGACTGTAGAGGCTAGTAGACCTAATGGGTCTTCTGTTTAGAGCAACAAAAAGTTGTTAGACCACTCTAAATAGGGTGAGCCTCAATTCCTGGTTATTGTAATATTATTCTAATTACGTGTACGTGGAAAATCACAGCATGATTATGTAAAGTTACCATTAGAGGAAGTTAAGTTGGTTGCTTGGTCATGGCCTCTGGTTAGAAGTGAGTTCAGATCTATGGGGACTGAATAAAGTATTCTAGAATGATCAACGTGGAGCACGGGCATCTAGAATATCAGTTAATCGCCTCTGTCTACCAACTTACCTATAGGCTAAACACGTAATGCCTGCGTACATGCCGTCACAGTTTTCACGGACTCGCCTTTTTTGGGGTTTGCGCGGGGGTGGTGGTATAGTTTCACAACTACTTCAGACCTATTTCATGGTTTTGTTCTCTGGCCACCGGGTGCTATTGCCGTGCGGATGGGGTCCGGAACGCATTGGGGGTTTAGTTGAGGATGGTGTTGTTTACATGGCGCCAAATTAAAAAAACGAATCAGTTTTTACAACAGAAATTAATCAATCAAAAACTTACTTTAGCTTTTCATCTAAAACAAAATTAATTTCCTATTACCACTGTAAAGCTGCTGTGAAGAAATCTGTGTTGTTAAAAGCGCTAAATAAATGAAGGTGAGTGTCAGTTCTGAACACTGATAATTCACAGTTATACTGCAGTAGGCTACTTTATCAAAAACAACAAAAGTTACCCAGAATGCATTGTTTTCTATGATATTACTGTTTTAATACTGTTTTAGTATGTTACTGTAGAATTTGGCTGTTTTTTTTTTTTACATCAAAGTTTTACAGTGTAATCCTGGCTTAGTCTAAACCCTGTTTGTGAAACCGGGCCATTATAATTTTATAATTTACTTTTTTGACTAATAGAGTGATCTTTTCAATAGTTTGTTTTAGGTAGGTCCAATCATTCTGAAAGGATATAGTATGCTAAGAGAGAAAAGTCTTTAGGTCTCATCTGAGTTTGGTGTATATAAATTGTGTCAAGCCAACATAATCAAACTTACCATCGCTGATGCTTTTGTCTGTAATTGTCTGTGTCCTTGTGATCCAAAAATTGTGGATTTTGCTACTGTCACAAATCCTAATCCTTCTCCCAGTAACCGTCTGGTTAATCCAATTGCTTCTGCTAATTCTGCTGGTGATTCAGCTTTTAATGCTCCTCCTGATGCTGCTGATTCAGCTTTTGATGCTCCTCCTGATGCTGCTGATTCAGCTTTTGATGCTCCTCCTGATGCTGCTGATTCAGCTTTTGATGCTCCTCCTGATGCTACTGATTCAGCTTGTGATGCTCCTGCTGATATTGCTGATGCTGCCAGTGATGCTCCTCCTGATGCTGCTGATTTGTCTTGTGATGCTCCTCCTGATGCTGCTGATGCTGCCAGTGATGCTCCTGCTGATATTGCTGATGCTGCCAGTGATGCGCCTCCTGATGCTGCAGATGCTGCCAGTGATGCTCCTCCTGATGCTGCTCCTGCTGATATTGCTGATGTTGCCAGTGATGCACCTCCTGATGTTGCAGATGCGGCCAGTGATGCTCCTCCTGATGCTGCGGATGCTGCCAGTGATGCTCCTCCTGATGCTGCTCCTGCTGATATTGCTGATGCTGCCAGTGATGCACCTCCTGATGCTGCAGATGCTGCCAGTGATGCACCTCCTGATGCTGCGGATGCTGCCAGTGATGCTCCTCCTGATGCTGCTCCTGCTGATATTGCTGATGCTGCCAGTGATGCACCTCCTGATGCTGCAGATGCGGCCAGTGATGCTCCTCCTGATGCTGCGGATGCGGCCAGTGATGCTCCTCCTGATGCTGCCGATGATGCTCCTCCTGATGTTGCCAGTGATGCTCCTCCTTGAGATACTGCCTGTGATGCTCCTCCTGATGCTGCTGATTTGACTTGTGATGCTCCTTCTGATGCTGCCGAATTTGCTTGTGATGCTGCTAATTCTGCTGGTGATGATTTTTCTAATACTGTTGATTCTGCTGGTGATGCTTCTCCTAATACTGTTGTTTCTGCTGGTGATGCTGCTGATTCGGCTTGTGATGCTTCTAATACTGTTGATTCTGCTTTTGATGCTTCTCCTAATACTGTTGATTCTGCTGGTGATGCTGCTGATTCGGGTTGTGATGCTTCTAATACTGTTGATTCTGCTGGTGATGCTTCTCCTAATACTGTTGTTTCTGCTGGTGATGCTGCTGATTCGGCTTGTGATGCTTCTAATACTGTTGATTCTGCTTTTGATGCTTCTCCTAATACTGTTGATTCTGCTGGTGATGCTGCTGATTCGGGTTGTGATGCTTCTAATACTGTTGATTCTGCTGGTGATGCTTCTCCTAATACTGTTGATTCTGCTGGTGATGCTTCTCCTAATACTGTTGTTTCTGCTGGTGATGCTGCTGATTCGGCTTGTGATGCTTCTAATACTGTTGATTCTGCTTTTGATGCTTCTCCTAATACTGTTGTTTCTGCTGGTGATGCTGCTGATTCGGCTTGTGATGCTTCTAATACTGTTGATTCTGCTTTTGATGCTTCTCCTAATACTGTTGATTCTGCTGGTGATGCTGCTGATTCGGGTTGTGATGCTTCTAATACTGTTGATTCTGCTGGTGATGCTTCTCCTAATACTGTTGATTCTGCTGGTGATGCTGCTGATTCGGCGTGTGATGCTTCTAATACTGTTGATTCTGCTTGTGATGCTGCTGATTCGGCTTGTGATGCTTCTAATACTGTTGATTCTGCTGGTGATGCTGCTGATTCGGCGTGTGATGCTTCTCCTAATACTGTTGATTCTGCTGGTGATGCTGCTGATTCGGCTTGTGATGCTTCTAATACTGTTGATTCTGCTGGTGATGCTGCTGATTCGGCGTGTGATGCTTCTCCTAATACTGTTGATTCTGCTGGTGATGCTGCTGATTCGGCTTGTGATGCTTCTAATACTGTTGATTCTGCTGGTGATGCTGCTGATTCGGCGTGTGATGCTTCTCCTAATACTGTTGATTCTGCTGGTGATGCTGCTGATTCGGCTTGTGATGCTTCTAATACTGTTGATTCTGCTGGTGATGCTGCTGATTCTGCTTGTGATGCTTCTAATACTGTTGATTCTGCTTGTGATGTTCCTCCTGATGCTGCTGCTGTTGCTATTGCTGCTGCTCCTGATCCTACATTTAGTGTTGCTGTCGGTAATACTTTTCTACCCCGTTGTACTGCTACTTTTACTCTTTTTACCAAGGATAAAACCCGTTGTAGTACATACATTGCCCTCTGTGTTATCTTTATCGCCCACTGTAATTGTGTTCTTGCTATTGCTACTATTGCAGCTCCTGCTATTGTTCCAGCTACTGCTGATCCTGTTAATGATTGTGTTACTACCAATGATCGCAGGATCACTGCTGTTGTTCCTGCAAGGCCTCCTGCTACTGCTGTTACTGCTACTGCTGCTTGTGTTCTTCTTTCTTCTTCCCATTGTGATTGTAAAATGCCCACTCCAGCAGCTGCTCCTGCTGCTGCTCCCACTACTGCTTCAGCTATTGTTGTTCCTGCCATTGCTACTCCTACTGCAACTACTGTGATTGTCAGTGCTATTGTTATTGTAAGTAGTGTTTGCTTCCATGCTGCTTGCAGTGTGTACTGTAGGGTTGCCCTTTGTTCTCCTGCTTCTCCTGGCACTGCAACAATAAAAGGAAGGACACATTTTCATCATCAAATGTCATTCCAGAAATACAAACATCATAAATTATGCTCAGCATAAGATATTGATGTCATCCAATAATATAAATTACATTTCTTACCCATGCTGCTTGATTTTAAACCACCAGGATATGATGGCTCAGATCTTCTAATCACTCCTGCCAAGTTCACACAGGGCTGGCCTGTGGTTTGTGGGACCCTAGGCAAGATCATGAAAATGGGCCAGTATTGACATAATATAACTATATATATATATATATATGTTACTATAACAACTATATAACCACTACAAACATGACAACTGCACTGAAAAATAAATCACTAACAATAAGCACATGGTATATATTGTTGACAAATAACATTTCCATGTCCTTTTTATTCAACATAAACATAAAATATGTGAACATACAAGGAACAGTGTATATTTTAGGCTCTATGACTGGTTTCACAATGTTTTAAACTTTCTTTCAGGTTTTATAAGTTCACCTAAATAGTGGTGACAAATTACTGAAATTGAGTGCTTGAAATTCCGGGCCCTATTTTAACGATCTGAGTGCATGGCGCAGGTGCACTTAAGGCATGTTCGAATTCACTTTTGCTAGTTTAACAACGGAAAAAATGGTTGGCGTTCCAGGCGCATGGTCCAAAAGGATTGTACGTAGTCTCTTAAATGAGTCATGGGTGTGTTTTGGGCAAAACGTGCAATAAACCCAGATAGCAACATTACCAGCCAACACTTTGATCTCACAGTGATCTCACCATGAGCTCCCAGGATACTCATGATGTGGTCACAATGTGAGGTCACAGTGATCTAAAAGTGTAACCTCACAGCGCACTCACTGTGTGCTCATACTATGGCCATAATGTAATGTCAAAGTGCACTTAGACTAGGTACCCAGCATGCATTGCAGCATGAAGCTTTTGATTGTTACCATTGTTGAGATTCATACGGCATATTGAGGCATTGCTATGGCCTCAATGGCTATGGCAAACAGGAGTGGGCCCCCCAAGGGTCATCATTCCATGCAGCATGTGAGCCAGATGTGGGCCGGATCTGGGGCGGTACAATGTTGCTATCTGGGGAGTCTGATCTCCCATTCTTTTTAAAAGTCAGTTGCGTGTAAAAAGTACAGTGTATGCATGTTGTGTACCCGCCTACAAAAAATACTGCGTAGTCATTTTCAGTTGCCTCAAAATAGCGACGCGCCAACAATATGCCTGAACACACCTAGTTTTCAGACGCACAGATGGGCGCAAGTGCATTTGCTATATAAATAACATGCCGCAGGATGTGAAATGATAACTGCATCGGGTAGAAACAAGCAAAAAACACTTGCGTTGCACCTGGTGTCACATTGCGACGGGTGTATGATAGGGCCTTCCATCCCAGTCAACATTCTATACTCACAGCGATCTCACCATGTGGTCACAATGTGACAATGTGAGGTCTCAGTGATCTAAAAGTGTATCCTCACAGCGCTCTCACTGTGTGCTCATACTATGGCCACAATGTGAGGTCTCAGTGATCTAAAAGTGTATCCTCACAGCGCTCTCACTGTGTGCTCATACTATGGTCTCAATGTGAGGTCTCAGTGATCTAAAAGTGTATCCTCACAGCACTCTCACTGTGTGCTCATACTATGGTCTCAATGTGAGGTCTCAGTGATCTAAAAGTGTATCCTCACAGCGCTCTCACTGTGAGCTCATACTATGGTCTCAATATGAGCTCACCCCAGCTAGAAATGTTATTGTTCTAAGAATGATCTGAGAACATTATGTTCTTGTAATGTTTTCAGTAGCTAGTTTTATTTTTGTTACCAGAATGTTCTCCTAAAAGGTAGGATAACATTCTCTAAACATGTTTAGTGATAAGATTTATAGAACATTATCCCCAAACATTCTTATAAAGTTTTAGCGGGAAGTTTCCCAGCAGGCACGGGACTCCAATGTCATTCAGATGTCAAATTTTGGTTGAAAGTGAAAATCAGGTTGAAGTCAAGCTCCATTGCCATTAAACAAATCCAAAAAACAGCATTAGCTTACTTTATTTATGGAATATGTGTACAGAAGTTCTTATTGAGATTAAAAGAGGTTTAGATGTTGAAGTTTGAAAGTAATAGTCTGGTCACCATTATGGTGATCAGTGTTTGCTTTAGTTGGGCTCTTTGGCCTTGTTTTTTAATGTTAGCTTTTCTCTGGATGCTGTAACTGTTTGTTATGGCAAGAACAGCAAGAAAAGTTGTGATCAAGTGTATTGGCTTCTTGTTGATGATAAAGAAATTATCATGATGTAGTGGTCTGACTTCAACCAGAGCGTAATATCTGGTACCAGTTTTACATCATCATCTTGGGATTCTACAGCATGAGATCGTGCAGAAATTTAATAAAAAATATCTGTGTGCAATTAGATTTAAACCCCTTCACCGAGATAAACAACCTCAAGAAGCAGCGTATGAATCTCAATATCCTAACGATGACATGCTTCATGCTGCAATGCCTTCTGTGTGCATCATACAAAACTATTCAGTGGCTCCCAGAATGCATTGCGGCATGAAGCATGTCACCATTGAGATTCATATGCCGATTCTTGATGTTTGAGTGAGTAGTTCAAAATGCTTGGTGTTTTCTTCAAATTATACTAATTTTCTTATTAAATCACTGTTGTATATCATGCTGTAAAAACATTACTATAACCAGTAATGTGAAATTAATGACACATATGATGGTCTAGATGAGATCAGCTGATAGAAACGCTACATGATGATTGTATCTTTATCGCCATTAAGTAGCTGACATAACTTGCCATAACAAACACAGTTACAGCAACCAGAGAAAAACTAGCACTAAAACATTGTCACACTGCTCAACTAAAGCAAATACTGACCACCATAATGGTGACATCAAACCAAACTATTATTTTCAATAAATGATCAACATCTAAACCTCTGTTAATCTCAATAAGAGCTTCTGTTGACGTCTGACAGAAATAGTCAGTCTGGTTTGTAATAAGTGAAGCTGGTAATGCTGTTTGTAGAGTTGTTTTAATGACGTTGGAGCCTGACGTCAAACATATGTTTAGATGTCAACCCACCAAAATTTGACGTCTGAGTGACGGAGTCCACGTCCAATAACATTTCTAGCTGGGGTGGCCATAGTATGAGCACACAGTGAGTGTGCTGTGAGGATACACTTTTAGATCACTGTGAGACAAAGTGTTGACTGGGTTAAGTGTACTAAGTATACTTGAAATTATTCAAATTTAGCACATAAAAGTACACTAAATACACTTATGCTTTAATACAACTTATTTACTAAAATATACTCCAAAATAGCACACTTCAAGTTAACTAATCATTAACACACTCGAAGTATACTGATAATTAGTCTGGCTGCAAGTATACTTAGCATACTTTTTTTGTCATTAGGGGTGTCTTGAAATGTTATTTATATTAAAACGATACTGATAGATTTTTGAATTCCTCCTCTCTTACTGTGGTGATATTAAGGAATCAACAACATGTCATAAATAATTTAATTCATAATTAACTCTTCATAATTCATCTAAATTATCTTGCTAAATATAATCAATTTGTTAACTTCCACTCGGACATGACGTCACTTTGCTCACTTTTAGTATACTGCACACAAATGCTATTAATGTTGACAAATCATACATCTTCTGAAAGGTGTAAGGGTTGAGCATCAATGTCCGCTCTCTGATTTATGATAGAGATAGCCTACTCCAGCAACAGTATTATTGTAATATGAAAACGCAAGTGAAAACAGGACTTACCTTTATTATGAAAAGGCTATCGGGAGATGAATCCAGTCCGTTACACTTGGGTAAATATGATATATTCTGCACAATTTACATCAGATTTTCCTGAAAGATCTTCACTCCATGAAGCAATCAGAGCACGTGATATTGTGAAACTATAGCCTATTTGATTTTACACTCTTGCAAACAAAATGAGCCCGCCTCCAAAATTTCTTTGTCAAAATAGAGAGGTAGTTTGACTCGTAACATCCAAACAGTGCAGTCGGATGTCTATCGTCTTGTCAAACACACAGAGTAGGCGGCTGCAGTGAGGGGAGGAGTGAAATATAAGTAGCCTACAGTCAGGGCGAGTCATGGAAAACAGTTCTCTCTCTGAGGAATTTAACGCAGTCTATCATGCTATCACACATTTCCAGAAAGATCAGGATCTTGGCACCAGCCTTGCATTCTCGTACACACACATACAGACATTCCTTTCTCTGTTAGGAAATGTTATGGACATCTTGACCATAACAAACTATAAAAAAGGCGTTTTTAATTATATTAAGCTTAAGATGTTTTTGTTAAATATAAGGGGAATTCTAGTTTTCTGTAGTAAACACATTTTTGTTTGATTGATACTTTTCTCGAATACTTAGTGTGTTCGTTGTCCCTAGCCTTGAACAAGTTCTCAGAAAGTTCTGTGTTTTCACTGAAAGTGTGATAACACCTGCAGATAACACCAACTAAGGAGTTTGTTATTGTGTTTTTTGTTACCGGATTAATAACCCCACACCCATTGAAATGAGAGTATAAAAAAAATATTAAGTCATGATGAACACCTGATGTTAATGTGTAAAATTAATATATGAAAGAAGAACAAACAATTGAAGTCACCATTGTGGTGATTAGTGTTTCATGTAGTTCCTCTTTACTTTTGAGTAATTTAATTTAAAAAAATATATATATTTTCTTTGGCAGTGCAACATGTCCAAATGACAATAATGTATAACTTTCTCACAGTAAAAAAAAAAAAAAAAAAAGACAAGTTATGCATGTAGTGAACTTTCCTTGACGAAAGACAGATTATGTGTTGGAAGTGATTTGGCTCCACACCCCTCCACTGTGGTCATTTTCCTGAAAGTCATGTGCTTTGCTGGAAAGAGGAGACTCACAGATAATTTCTGATTGGCTGACATGCATCTTACATAACACGAGTACACTTATTTAAGCCCACAGCAAAACAAAACAAAAATCAAGAAAATAACACACATCTCTCGTATAATATACAGCAGAAAGCTCAGTTTGCTGTTTGGAACACAGATTTCCTCAGGTTTGACTTTTTTACATTTACATTTATTTGTTTTTTCATTTCTGACACAGACTGTAAGGGGTAGACCAATCACAGAACAGACTGGGCCTGAAATGAGGTGATGTGCATTGTTTATTATGAGAAAATTAAAGTGTTTTTTGACCTTGGATGGATGTAAACTTATAGTAGGACTCCCCCAAAACAAAATGATCATCTTTTAAAATTACACAATAGGAGCTCTTTAACATCATAATATGTGAAACAAAGAACCACATATTCCCACAACAGCGAGATGGGTCAGGAAATAAGGTCAGTATAAACAGCGGAAGGGCTCATTCCGATGGAAACTTGGCCATGACTAACAAATTGACCTCAGTGTGCTTAATTTATTGGAGAACAGGCATGAATAAACCTCTTGTAGAATTGTGATTTGTGAATCTGTTGTTATTTCTCTAACCCAGCATACAAAGCCGATTCCAAAAAAGTTGGGACACTGTACAAATTGTGAATAAAAATAATTTTTATAATTTACAAATCTCAAACTTATATTTTATTCACAATAGAATATAGATAACATATCAAATGTTGAAAGTGAGACATTTTGAAATATCATGCCAAATATTGGCTCATTTTGGATTTCATGAGAGCTACACATTCCAAAAAAGTTGGGACAGGTAGCAATAAGAGGCCGGAAAAGTTAAATGTACATATAACGAACAGCTGGAGGACCAATTTGCAACTTATTAGGTCAATTGGCAACATGATTGGGTATAAAAAGAGCCTCTCAGAGTGGCAGTGTCTCTCAGAAGTCAAGATGGGCAGAGGATCACCAATTCCCCCAATGCTGCGGCGAAAAATAGTGGAGCAATATCAGAAAGGAGTTTCTCAGAGAAAAATTGCAAAGAGTTTGAAGTTATCATCATCTACAGTGCATAATATCATCCAAAGATTCAGAGAATCTGGAACAATCTCTGTGCGTAAGGGTCAAGGCCGGAAAACCATACTGGATGCCCATGATCTTCGGGCCCTTAGACGGCACTGCATCACATACAGGAATGCTACTGTAATGGAAATCACAACATGGGCTCAGGAATACTTCCAGAAAACATTGTCAGTGAACACAATCCACCGTGCCATTCGCCGTTGCCGGCTAAAACTCTATAGGTCAAAAAAGAAGCCATATCTAAACATGATCCAGAAGCGCAGGCGTTTTCTCTGGGCCAAGGCTCATTTAAAATGGACTGTGGCAAAGTGGAAAACTGTTCTGTGGTCAGACGAATCAAAATTTGAAGTTCTTTTTGGAAAACTGGGACGCCATGTCATCTGGACTAAAGAGGACAAGGACAACCCAAGTTGTTATCAGTGCTCAGTTCAGAAGCCTGCATCTCTGATGGTATGGGGTTGCATGAGTGTGTGTGGCATGGGCAGCTTACACATCTGGAAAGGCACCATCAATGCTGAAAGGTATATCCAAGTTCTAGAACAACATATGCTCCCATCCAGACGTCGTCTCTTTCAGGGAAGACCTTGCATTTTCCAACATGACAATGCCAGACCACATACTGCATCAATTACAACATCATGGCTGCGTAGAAGAAGGATCCGGGTACTGAAATGGCCAGCCTGCAGTCCAGATCTTTCACCCATAGAAAACATTTGGCGCATCATAAAGAGGAAGATGCGACAAAGAAGACCTAAGACAGTTGAGCAACTAGAAGCCTGTATTAGACAAGAATGGGACAACATTCCTATTCCTAAACTTGAGCAACTTGTCTCCTCAGTCCCCAGACATTTGCAGACTGTTATAAAAAGAAGAGGGGATGCCACACAGTGGTAAACATGGCCTTGTCCCAACTTTTTTGAGATGTGTTGATGCCATGAAATTTAAAATCAACTTATTTTTCCCTTAAAATGATACATTTTCTCAGTTTAAACATTTGATATGTCATCTATGTTGTATTCTGAATAAAATATTGAAATTTGAAACTTCCACATCATTGCATTCTGTTTTTATTCACAATTTGTACAGTGTCCCAACTTTTTTGGAATCGGGTTTGTATATAAATTCAACAGATTTCTCTGGGATGCTGTAATCTAGACTGAAGTTTGAAAGATTTTCTATATATTTCTACTAGAATAGACATGGTAAGGACTTGAATTCACTTCTGTTATATAAGAAAACTACTTTTATTCTCCTAATCCACATTTTAAATATTAAATCTATGGTTTAACAGTTTCACATGTAATATTGAGGTTTGAATAATGTATGAAATGCTACAAACAAGCAGTTCAAACCCAGTCAACACTTTCTCACAGTGATCTAAAAGTGTAACCTCACAGCACACTCACTGTGTGCTCATACTATGGCCACCCCAGCTAGAAATGTTATTGGACGTGGACTCCGTCACTCAGACGTCAAATTTTGGTTGAAAATGAAAATTGGGTTGACATCTAAACATTTGTTTGACGTCAGATGTCATTAAACAATTCTACAAACAGCATTACCAGCTTCACTTATTACAAACCAGATTGACTTTATTTCTGTCAGACGTCTACAGAGGTTTAGATGTTGATCATTTATTGAAAATAATAGCTTGGTTTGATGTCACCATTATGGTGATCAGTGTTTGCTTTAGTTGAGCAGTGTGACTTGATGCTAGTTTTTCTTTGGTTGCTGTAACGTGCTTGTTATGGCAAGTTATGTCAGCTACTTAATGGCAATAAAGATACAATCATCATGTAGAGTTTTTATCAGCTGATCTCATCTAGACCATCATATGTGTCATTAGTTTCACATTATTGATTATAGTAATGTTTCTACAGCATGATGTACAACAGTGATTTAAAAAGTTGTACAATTTGAAGAAAACAGTCCCGTGCCTGCTGGGAAACTTCCCACTAAAACTTTATAAGAATGTTTGGGGATAATGTTCTATAAATCTTATCACTAAACATGTTTAGAGAATGTTATCCTACCTTTTAGGAGAACATTCTGGTAAAAAAATAAATAAAACTAGCTACTGAAAACATTACAAGAACATATAATGTTCTCAGCAGAGGTGGAAAGTGAAGGGGTCAGAAAGTAAAAGTCCTGCCATATTTTTGTTCCACTCATGAACTCAGTCAGCTGATTTCACTAATTAATTCTACATCCTGGCTGAAGAACTGTGCTACTTAGCAAATCCAGGTGTTTGGAACAAAATACAGAGCTGGGGCCTGTACCATGATGGTAGTTTAACAAACTCAGGGTTACAGGATTTGTTTCGAGTTGACAAAGCCAAACCAATCATTTCAGGCTTTGTTGGTCCCATGATGCTGATCATCAACTCTCTCTGTCAACTCAGGCTTTGATCCTGAGTTTAGGAGTTTAGCTGTGACATCAGTAGTGAACAGCCAATCACATGCTGTGGATCAGTGAAACTGAGATTCACTTCTCGTGAGAGAAGCTGTGAGATTCATTTCTCTCTTCTGCAGAATATTACATGATTGAAAAATATTAAGAATTTTGTAGATAACTAAGTTACTTAAGGAAGCTATGTTCATATACTGTATGATATTTTCCTGTTGTTGGAGTACCCCCTTGTGGCCAGGCAAGTTTATGTACTTGTGATACAAGTGAGTCAGGATGACTCCAGCTCTCCATGATAGCTAATAAAACAAGTTGTTCTCCAGCATACAAAAGCCTCTGTCTCTATAACAAACTACAAATTTAAACAAATGTACACAGGAAGAAGAAAAGAGCTGTCTATGAAAGAGGACAACTTAAAGAAAATCTTACTACGTCAGTGCAAGTAAAAGTCAAGAAGTTAGTTTAGTTGATATATAGAGAGAATTGAACATTTAAGCTCACATGTAGTCAGCTTTATTTATTGATTTTAAAGCTTATTTGTATGACCTTTATATAGGCTATTTATATAAATTTTAACAAAGTGCCTATTAATGATTGATTAACTAAAATGATACATGTGTAATTGATTAAGGGTATAATAATTACATAAATGATATCTAAATCATTCAAAATTATTATTATAAATAAGCATTGTTAAAAGCCAGACGCTTTAGTCTTTAAAAACCATTTGCTATGTAGTGACCTTTAATATGGAGTAGAAAAAGGGGGAGTGACTTTATTGAGGTGTGTCACTTTGCTCACAGCTGATTGGTCCAATTTCAGTTTGAGATCTCTTATCCAGAACATAACCTGCCCTGGAGCAGGTTAGCCATGGAGCTTAAGTTACTATGGAGATGAACACTGCCAAAAGCCAAATCACTTTAATGGTACCTAACCCAGGATTGGCACAAACTAAGCTTAAACATATCTGGTTAGTCAGCTAAACCGACTTCATGGTACAGGCCCCAGGACTTTCTATCTTCTGAACCTGGACTTTCCACCTCTGTTCACATTTCAAAGTCTCTGCTGCCCTGTGGTGGACAACTTGAGACAGCCAGCCAGAACAGTGACCTGGGCTGTCTAACTGGGGCCCAGTCAGTTTTGTTCTCAGTTTCTATGGAGGTCCCACATGGGTTAGCCCAGATTAAATAAAAATGAAGTATGAAGAAAATAGAAACAAGAACAAAAAAGACGAAAAAAACAAGACAAGCAGAAACACAAGAACTGACTTCAGCCACAGCCTTAGATGAAATCAACTGAAGATAAAAGAAGATATTAAATCTCCATTATGGCTTTTTTCTTTGGCTGTTATAGCTGTGTTTATGTGTTTTGTGTTATGGAAAAAAACAGTAAGAGAAAACGTGATCAGATGGTGTTGGCTACTTGATAAAGATGTGATTGTCATGTAATAGCCTCATTTTCTCATCTCATTCAGAATCTAATTTCTGATTATGTAGGTTATGTGTTAAGAATAGCACATCATTGGTTGCAGTAGCTCTGTGAATGCACATCTTGATATTCAACACTGGTGTGATAACTTGAAAAATGTTATTAACTGTTCACAATTTTTTTGAAAAGCTATGCTCTCTGAATACACACCTATATCAAGAATCAGCTTATGAATCTCAACAGTGGTGACATACTTTATGCTGCAATGCATGATGGGAGTCATGAGTTTTATACTATGTTGGCTCCCAGAATGCATTGCAGTATGAAACGTGTCACCATTGTTGAGAATCCTATGCTGATTCTTGATATATGTGTGTGTTTAAACATTTCTTTTCTACAGTGTATTTAAATTCTGAAGGTCTGATCTCTAGCAAACCATAGATGGTGAAAAAGAAAAAAAAAACAGTAAGTAAACACTTATGATCAGTAATCCATTTTTGGAAAAAACTTTGATGATGAAAATGATATCTTTGTTTATGGCTTCTTTTCCAGCAAATTATGTTTTTATAAACACTGTTAAAAAGACCACAACAAGCATATAAATGCCCAGTGTCAACTAAAGTCACCACAATGGTGAGTACAAACTATTATTACTTAAGAGCTTCTGTAGACGTCTGACAGAAATAAAGTCAGTCTGGTCAGTAATGTGTGAAGCTGGTAATGCTGTTTGTGGAGTTGTTTAATCCTCTTCTGCTGAGATCTTCAGAGATTTAATGTCTTCTTTTATCTTCAGTTGATTTCATCTAAGGCTGTGGCTGAAGTCAGTTGTAGTTCTTGTGTTTCTCTGTCCTTCAGTGGTTCTGCTTGTTAACAGCAGGCGTTCATCATTAATGCTCATTTATCACTTAATTAATCACTTAATTACCTACTTAACTTCAGCACATATAAACAACGACCGTTTCTCAATATGCGTTCTTGTCTGTACTTGTGTTCTCGTGGACTTGTGAAACGTCATCAGTCGCTGACCAAGTACTGTTTCAATTCAAAGTTCACATCTAGCCAAGTACAGTACAGTACATGTGTCCTTGATCCGCCCCTTTTTATCGAGGATGCATCGAGAGGAGACTTGTGTGGACTTGAGACAGACAGGTATCCCAGAATGCATCTTGCACCAACCAGCAAGCATCAATAGTGGATGAGAAACCATGGGTAATTTAAAAATACTACTGTTAATGTGTCACGAATTGTAGTTTTCAGACTTTTTCAGGTGAGAATGTACTTGTTTAAAGTTCAAATCTGTGGTTTATTTATAAAGAGAGCGCCTGTTTGAAAATTTTATCTGCCGTTTTCGGAGCTGTAAGATCCAGTCGATCACCAGGCGCTCAACGCTCATTAACCCTGCCGAGAGCAGCCTTTCCTCGGCTAGTCCTTCTGACGTTCGCCGCTGGCTCTGATGTCTCTGTAGTGGTTAAACATGAGATATAATTCGTCTTGTGTAGATCTAACGGGCGATCTCATGTATCTATAATTTGTTCCCTGGCAAATCGTTTTGGCTGAGGGCAAAGTGAAGTTTCATACCTTTATTTTTTTAGGATATTTAACTTTATTAGCCTACTAGCGCTGCTAGCGCTACTAGCTACTAGACTTTGTATGTTTGACTGAATTGTTTGCTGTATTTATTGTATAGCTTCTTATACCTTTTACTGATACTTTTATAATGGCTATTATTGATCATACATAAACTGACATTTAACAAAAAGAGACTGGGTACTGTTTTGTCATATTTAATTTTATTACAGTGATAATCATATGCACACTTATTGCCTAAAACACATAATAATATGTTTAATTTTTTTTATGTAAACGAAAAGAGGCAGGGTTGTTTTATATTTCATTTTGTTATAAATATACATGCATTGAAGATAATCTAGCGTTGCCTGAACCACATTTGTGTGTTTAAGATTTTTTTTAATGAAAAAAAAAGAGGCAGAGACTGGCGTTTTATGACATATTTCGTTTTATTGTAGCCTAAAATATACATACAGGAGTGAGAGCGAGCTGAGTAACACTATCAAGAACGCTGCTGTTCCATTAGCAGAGTACCGGACTTGTGTCCTCCCGTCCTCGGGAGTTTGTTCTCCCGAGTCGAACTTGGCAAGTTTGAACTACCAAGGACGCAAGTCACAAGTTTGCGTACTTGGTATTGAGAAACGGCCAACGAGCAGTGTTAATTTAACACTGAGAAATGTGCTGTGTGCTTGTTAACAGCAGGTGTTCATCACTAATGCTCAATCATCACTTGCTCATTCATCACTTAATTATCTCATTAACTTCAACACTGATTCAGTGTTACCCTTTCACACTCTGAGTGTGGACTCATATAAACACCAGCAGTGTTAATTTAACACTGAGGGTTTTGCTGTGTACACTTTTATTGCCATGTGACCATATATTTTGGAACCACCCATCATTTCTACCAGACTGTGAAAATGAGAAGCACATGGGAGGAGTGGAAGGCACCCATTTACTTTAAAAGCTGTTTTTGGCTTGTCAAAGTAAAATTTTAGCAGAACAGATGTAATGGCTGTTGCCTCAAAGCAAATTTGTACAGGTCTAGACTATTTATGATCCATATTGGTTATTTAGCAATGTATAAAACCATGCAAATCATTTAGCTAAATATTAGCCTGAATTGGTAAGCTAGCTAGTTTTATCCAAAATGGTAGCTATGGGGCAAAGTTAGCCAAATGCTGTGGGGTAAATTGAGCCAGTGTTTTAACTTACCCCATCATAAGACACTCTACTAAAGTTAAATCTCTGAAGTATAAACTGGTATAATTTCAATGTAATGTTACACAACTGGTTTAGTTTATCACAACTTAAGTTTTAATTTGAGTTTATTTGATAGGAACAATGTACAAGTACACCAAATCCTTCTCTGATAAGAACCAGAAGATGCTTAATCATATATATATATATATATATATATATATTTTCATCTGTAGTCCCTAATGACCTAACAACGACCTTTTCTAACATTGCAGAAAAACTACCATGACACGAACCATTTGCTTAAAATGTTTATTAGTTTCAATGACATTTATTCATTCATTCTAATTGAGTTTTTATTTTATTTAATTTTCATTTAATTTTACTTGACAAACTCTGTTTAGTCTGTTTTGGGGAAGGTTACAACTTTGGTGTTCAACATATTGTTTCAGAAATGCAAACAATTAAAGATTTCAACTTCATTTGGTTGGTTTTATGTTGTTTAAATTAGATAATTTAGATACTTTCATTGTACTTCTGCCTTATTTTCTATTATCTTGAGGACCACATAAGTAAAAAAAATGGCTCATCTTACCCCACTCTCCCCTATGTTGTGTTAGATGTGATATTCTTCTAACACCCCCAATAGTAGTTAGACAATTAGGTCTGTGACTTTCTGTTTACACTTCAGTCTCCACTAAATCCAAAAGCACATTTTTGGCATCCTCAGCTATGTCATTCAGAGCTCTCTTCAGCATTGTTGAGACTGTATAATAGGACATTCCTCCCGCCACCACAGTGCCAATAATGGGTATGAGACTCACAGCCCACTCAACTGCATCTTCAGCCAGAGCCAGGGAGACACCGCCCAGCAAGCTTAAAACTGAAGCTGCATTTATTCCAGCATGCAGTGGCGACTTCATCAAACTCTTGAAATGCTCTACACTCTTCCCAGATCTTTCACAGAGTTTCTGCAAGGATTTATCATCGAGACCAAAAACATTGAAATACCTTTCTGTCTCTTTTATTATAATGGCTAAATCCACAGCAACTGAAAGACCAGGAATAGGAACCGCAGCCACCAAAGCAGACAGTAAAGCTACTCTTGCAATATTTTTCTCCAGAGCTTTCTTCTTTTTCTCATTAATCTCCAGCGTGATATTTGGCAAAGCTGATAGCAGCAAATCTCTCTTATGCTGTGGAAGTTCTTTCTCTATCTTCTCCTGCAGCAGATTGAAATCATACTTTTCCAACTTCCAGGAAGAGATCAGGAAAACAGCAGGATCCTTCACATTGATCTTTCTCAGCCCTATAGCAAAAAAAGGAATAAATAATATCATCATTAATAGAAGACTATTATTTATGAACAATTATTATTATTTATAGTATAACAATGGATTTTTATGTGAGAAAAAAATAGTTATGATAAAAGCAGTGATTGCAGATTTTGATGTTTACTGTATACATTGTAAGGCCAACTACTGCATTGACCAACCTTCATTCGGATGGAAACAAGTGTTTCTTTCTCGTCAAATTTGTCCTTCATCTTCCTTTTCTCAGCAGCAATGCTAGAGTCAATCTTAGAACGAACAAAATAAAACTTTTTCCCCATTCCTATGATCTCTTTGGCCAGCTGTTCGTGGCATTCCTTAAATCGATCTGAAGCAATGATGATGAATACATCATAGCGTTTAATGTTAATCAGTTTAAGGTACTCATGGGCTTGGAACTTTGGTGTTCCAATGCCAGGAAGATCCCACACTTTCACATTTTTGTATTTTGGGTGAAGATAAACCTTAGGTTTCATAGTGGTCTCCACTACACCAGTTTCGGCACAGCCCTCATCCGCATCTCCTAAACCCCTGAAAGCATTGACAAATGAGGACTTTCCAGAACCGGACTCCCCTGTAATACCAATGTTAAGTTCTTCAAGATCTTGCTTTTCAAGGTATTTTTTAATCGTGGTTATGGCTGATGGGAGATCCTGAGTATCTATGGATTCTTTAATATCTTCCAGGTGCTTTAAAGGTGAATTTTCTGTTGGACTAAATGTAGCCATCTAAAAAAAAAAAAAAAAGTCAACAGTAAACTGTTATAAAAAATATAAAAGACTAACATACTCAAAATTAAATGCATGTATAAAAGTACAGGTTTTAGGGTTAGGGTTTTTGATTTCATATAAGATTAGGCTACCATTGAATTTGACTAAAAAACAAACACAAGTTATAAATAAATATAATTTAAAAATCTTACCTTTATGCTTCAGAGCCCACAAAGCAAGAAGAATTAAACCAGAGGCAAGTGCTTTGTTCCCTAAAGCAAATAAAGTGTCACTATCAAATGAACAGAAGTTTTGTTTTGTAGCTAAGTCCAGTCTATTTGATGCCTTATGTTAAGGGTACACAGTCTACTTCAGGAATACCATTAAATATCATACATTTAAGCCTGTATTTGATCAGATGTTAAGTTCTGACTATTTCAGTTTAAAACAAGAATGATGTTACTCTCAAGAGTTTATCAGAATTCTAAATATATGAATGATCAATTAAACAAATATACATTCTCGTGAGGTATAAACCTCTTACCAAATTCTTCTGAGCAAGTGATAGCAAGAAGGCACCGATGGTATCTGATCTGAAAAATAAAGCCTGTGACTCTGCACACCTAAATTTATAAGAAATGGGCTGGGTTTCATGAGTAGTACTTTAGTCACATATAAAAACCATTTAATCTCTACTACACAACTTTATGTAACAGAATGACATGATAATGCATTCCATAACTTTCTGTTATGACCTGTTGATAAGCAACTATTTGCAATAAATCTCATTTATCTTAAATGGGTCATGAACCGCAATGTTTTATAGTTTTATAATGTTTCCTGGGGTGCATTTAAACTGTGCATTTAAACTAGGCATTTTTCCTACTCTGATTTTAGCCCTCTAAATGTAAACGCTCTGTTGTAGAAACCTAACCCTAACTGCTGTGATTGGCTGCTGTGAGACATCTTTGCGTATAAAATAACTAGTATTACATGTGGAACTCTCTCAAAATTTAAACTATTACAGCTTTCAAGGTTAACTAATCATGAAAAGTGCTGATTATAGCATTATATTTCGATCTATAGAATTATATTTAAATTGTGGCATTAAGGTTGCAGTGATTAGCATTGTAGCCGATCACAGACATGTTGAGCGCATGAATGCAATTTTAATTTAATCACAGTTTAAATAACAGATTATTTTCATCCTTCTAAGAGAAACAATGTGAAGTTGAGCGTTTCGTCACTGGTTTGATTTACTGACACACAGACAAAGAACATCTGATGATACATGAATCATATCAGAAATCACTGATCTCAGATCAGCCATTAGAGTTAACACGGTTACTCACATTTTGTGGCATTACTGTCGAGTCCATATCGTAAAAGTCTGTTTGCAAAGCCTGCGCCGAAATTGTGACTGATTTACCAAAGAATCCACAGTGAAATGTACCGAACACAAATAAATAATACTCAACTGAGACATTCACATTGTTCAAAATAAATAACTATATTCCTAGCATTAGGATCCTTTGGAAGGTCCCTGTTTGATCCCACTTTATATTAGGTGGCCTTAACTACTTGTCTATGTACTTGCATCAAAAATAAGTACAATGTACTTCTTGTGCTCATATTGTTTTGCAAAACACATTTGCTGCTATTGAGGTGGATACGGAGTAAAGTTAAGGACAGGTGTGGTGGTATGGGTAGGTTCAAGGGTAGGGTTAGGTTAGGTGTAAGGAAAGTGTCGACAGTGTAATTAAAAATGTAATTACAGGTATTTTTTTAAATGTAAGTACAATGTAAATACCTGTAAGTACACAATAAGTGCATTGTATCAAATGATTAATTTAAATGTAAGTACAGTAGTTAAGGCCTCCTAATATAAAGTGGGTCCTGTTATTTTTAGTCCAGTGTCCTGTATCGCACTTCTCTCCTCATCATCTCACTAACACACCGGTGGGCACGGCCAGAGTTGCAATGATGAAACAGGCGTTGATCTTCTTCTGCAGAGGTGGTCTTTCAAACATCTATGACGTCGTAAATAGGCACATTCCACAACGAGTTGTTCTCTGGGCTTGGTTACAATAAAATCTGTTTTTGGACTAACAAGGAAGTTTTCAGTTCTGAAACTTACATGCTATTCTTATAGTATGATGGCCTCTTATACACTCTAAAAAGAGATATGTTAAAAATGACACATGTTGTGTACACTGTAAAAAAAATTACTGTAAATTTACAGTACTTACTGGCAATTTTGGTTGGCAATAAGACTGTAAATCTTTAATTACAATTGTACTGTAAAAATACAGTGCACTACTGAATACATACTGTAAAATTAACACCCCCCTTTACAGTTGTTACTGTAAAATTACAGTAGTAAAAATGTACTGTGGAATTTACAGGCAAAAAATGTACCAAAAAAATCCTGCAAAAATATTGTTAATTGCTGTAAAATTGATTATAGAATAATACTGCAAAGCAATTTACAGTTAATTGTTGTATGTGAAATACAGTAATTTGTAGTTTTCATAAATTTAATAAACTTTTAACTCAAATAATATATATGGAGTCAAACCATAATTTTATCTAAATAAATCTAAATCTAAATAAATAAATACAATTTAAAATAAATATCTAAATAAATAATACAATAGATATCATGTAGACACCACATCTACATAATAGAAGTAAATAATACACCATATGAACACAGAGACTTCAATACTTGGTACACAATACACAATGACGGTAAAATTCGATAGATCGCTTTGAGTATGAATGTGTCATTTTGAGTAGAAAATGAATTTCAGATGTCACAAAATCGCAAGCTACTAAACCTAACAATAAAAGCAATGATAAAACAGAGTAAATACAGCTGGAAAAAAATCTTATTAATTTTATGCTCTAATTTCTACAAGCTTGAATTGAGTACTAAAGAATTTACTTAGTTTTTTTTATTCTTAACTGAACTTTTTCATGTAGAAATTACATTTGATTTTCTGTAAACATTTTGATTTTCAATAAAGTTGCCAATAAAATATAATTTACAGCATTTTTTTGTAATTTCACTAAATTTCACTGTAATATGTAATATAAATTCATGTCTAAACATAAGATTTATGTATTTGAATTGCATATAAATTTTCCATGCATTTGGATTACAAAGTTTTAACATAAATTAATAATCTTAATGTTTATTATGTTAATGTTTATAATGATTCATATTTAAATTATACACAAATGAAACAGTTACGATATATGTAATTGTATTAATAAACTGAATGTGATTCATATATGCCAGTTATATGTGAACTAACTTATAACTAACCAGATTGACTTTATTTGTTTTAATGAAAATAATAGTTTCGTTGGAAGTCACCATCATCAAAGCGGTGAAAGCATTTGAAAAAGACATTCATAAAGAGGCACGATGTAATTGGCTGCCAAAAAACACTCGTTAATCTATACGTTTTTATAAATTAAGATTTTATTTATTTATTTTAATGTATTGTTTTATTTATTTTAGAGCTTTTTATGGGATACCATATAAAATATACCTATATTTTTTTTCATAAACACAAACTGCCCTTCACCCAGTGCTGTTCTATCCAGAGTTCCAGATCCACATTGTGTGTTGAATCTACACAATATGTGTCAAAATACCATCAACACACTGTGTGTGTTGTTTTTAACACATCTCTTTTTAGAGTGTATGTCAAAACCTCAAGGAAAATTTGATTTCTCAGTTCACCCCTTTAAAGATAAGGATAGTATGTCCATGGAAGGACTGCATGATAGCAGTTTTTATTTATTGGTAGCACTAAAATAAGGCTCTTCACCTTTGGAACATCAGAAATGATGAACTTAAGTAACAAATATGATCTACATGATTGTTTGTGCATTACTCTGCAAGTTATATTGTAAAACAACAATCAAGATGAGCTAATATGATTTTAAAAGCATGATTTGCAACGTTATATGACTACCCAACCCTAAACTGTAATGCAATCCACAGCTATTCTTGATTATGTAAATGTTATGACCCCGAGTTTAGGGTTTGAGATTAACATAAAGTTAATAAAAACAAAGAAGTTACTTCCAAGATAACTTGGGTTTCTTACATTTATTGTGAGGAGAGAGGAATCTATTGTTGTTAATAGTCAGTATAGGCCAAAATGAAAGCAAAACTAACTAACCATGTTTCCATGTGCTTTTTAAGACCGAGAGGTGCGGTGGCTTGAGTGGGCTACAAACTTTGTGTTCCTGCTCAAATAAGGCTGTTTCCACCACTCTGGTGTGTGGGTGCTGCACAGTAAATTCCCCAGTGTTGAATTAATACAGCTCGGTGTTCATATGGGAACCACCAACAGGGTGTCAGAGTTAATAAGATACTTAAGTGATTAATTGAGTGATGATTGTTTGATTGCTGAAGACACCTGATGATAACGAGCAGAATCACTGAAGGAAAGAGAAACACAAGAACTACAACTGACTTAGAAGAAATCAACTGAAAATACATTAAATCTATCTTATTACCTTTTAGTTTCATTTTTTTTTTCCAACAATGCTTTCTTGCCAGAAATCAAACACTATGAACTTTGGAGGAAGAGGAAGAGGAAGAGGAAGAGGAAGAGGAAGAGGAAGAGAAAAAGAAACTCTTCAGACACACACGAACATCAGGGATCAGCATATGAATCTCAACAATGGTGACATGCTCATGCAGCAATGCATGCTGGGAGACACCATAGTATAAAACTCATGACTCCCAGCATGCATTGCAGCATTAAGTATGTCACCACTGTTGAGATTCATATACTGATTCTTGATCTCTGTCTACTGATACTGATTACACAAACTAATATATATATAAAAAAAAAAAAAAAATACACATTCAAACTGTCCAACTAAAAGCAGTATGGATCACTGTAAGAATAGATTTTTTCCTAAGACAGAACTCAAGAAATCTAATCTACAATAAACTTCACTCATCTGAAGAAGAGATCTACAAAACCCCACCTGGCCAAATCTTATCTCTTCGAATAGTGATGTCAAAATTCTCTATAGGATCTAGAAAAAATCTGACCGTTATTAAACCAGATAATCTTAAAATAGATTAACAAAAACATTCTCTAAAACTAGGTCTCCTTAACATTAGATTGCTTTAGAAGCAACGTTAGAAGCAGTTATTGTAAATGAAATGATCACAGATAATAGCTTTGATATACTCTGTCTGATTGAAACCTGGCTTAAACCCGCCAATAGCGCGCCAGGTGGATAAGCCAGTTTGTGATTGGTCCCCGCAGATTTGTAACGGAAGCAGGATAGACTTGGTCGGCATTACTGGGAACGCCCACAAAAACGTCACATCCGTTTATGCTGTGGGGGAAAACAAGCCATTCAAATGAACGCGCATAGACCATGTTAGGTGCTTTATCTTTACTCTTTGTAATAATTACGATTGATTTGTGCTTGGTGCAATGCCGAAAAGTTGCTGTGTGGTGTTCTGCACCTCTAAGAAGTTAAATCTGAAGTTTTATACTGCCGAATAAACAGACGGAGCCGTTCGTCAATTCCGAAAGCCTGTGCAACACGTCCATTACAATTAAACATTTGCACGACATGATGCTGGTATTATTGTAAATTACTGCAATGGCAAAAGTTTAACAAAAACGCCAGTCATACTTGTCACGGGACTCAAACTGTGTCAAAAAGCAGTCAACTTATCATTAAAGCAGTTTTCATGCAAGCTGTGATAGTGTGTGGGGTTATTAATGTACAAAACATTCAAAAGTCTTCTTTATTTCATTAAGGGAAGGGCTGGGCTCATGTTTGTGCTTCAATACAAGCTGATATAGTCACATTACATGTGCGACACTTGAATGACATTTTATCGTCAGAATACATGCTGCTCCCCCAAATATCACACAACATAATAGCCTACTTCATAAATCACCCAGTCTTTCGATGAAGACGGTTGCTATAAAAAAGCAAAAAAACGTTGCTATTGTCAGTACAGCAGGGTGCTGTATAACCCTTGCTGTTTATTGGCTGGTGTCATGCCAACTCTGTGAGCCTATCAGTGCTCGTTTTGGGACGTATAAAAACGTGAGTGTTGTTGGCTGGGTATGCGTCACTATTGGTCCCGCCCATCATAGGCTCTACGTTGTGATGGTAGGTGTAGTAGGGTTGTGTTTGAACTTGAATTTGTTTGAGATGTTTACATCGGTATATTTTGTGGCCGCCAGGATAGTTGATGCATCCTCTGGGTTCTCTGCTGTGTACTGGCTACTTGCAATTGTAGCCAGGGGTTGGCCGTGAATATCAGTTGATTTTGTGTATTTCCATGGAGTGCTGTGTTGAATACTTTGTATCACTTCAAGTGTGCGTGTTGTGTATTCAGAGTGGGGTGGAAATCTGAGGGCCTCCACTGGCCACCTCCCTCTTTTTGTATATTTTCGTGAAATGGGTATTGTTTAATGATGGTTTATTTGAGACTCTGTTTTAATGTTTTATATTCATTTTTGTATTTAAATAAAGTGTCCCTTTTTTTTGTATTTGTTCTCATCTCTTTGTTCACCCTGCCTTTGTCAACGAACCTGTGCCCTTGTGTAGGGCTTTTAGGTCCTGGTGTATTCCAGGTGACGTAGTCGAGTATTTACTACAGGATCGTTGGTCCTTTGTGTATATTTTCTAACCCCCCTATCTGACCAATCTGCCACATCAGTAATTTGAATAATATTGTGACTGACATGTCAACTCCAAATTTGCTTTGTAAAATGTAAATGCTGAACTAATTAATTCGTGCATGGCTGTACTATCGAGAAAAACGAATAAATAAACAGATAATGCTACAAGACAACAGAAAACTGACGGATGTCTAAACTTTATCTGAACCCGTGTCACTGATGCCAAACAGCTCAATATAATTAGTCTTTTGACAAATGTTTGTTAAACGTGGCACTGCGGTAAATTAATGTTTGACATTAGACTCTGTGCATTTCATGTTTCTATTCTAGCCCAAACAAATACATGAACAAACGCCCTTTGCATTGCACACGGCATATTCAGAAAAACATTTCATAGCACAAGTAGGCATGTCGTGTGATATTTGGGGGAGCAGCATGCATTCTGATGAGAAAATGACACCTCTGGCCACTGCGTTGGGTCGTTTTTCCAGTCACAGATACTGTACAGACAATCCGACCAAATACGGCTCAGTTTTTCTATATATATCTTGCTCTGTCAAGCGACAGAAGTGATTCTAAATAGGCTATACTGGGTTGACGCCATGCATTTCCAGTGTGGGGGAATGGACTGTTTTCCCCCACGCCGACTCCGTCCCCACACCACGCCCCCAGCTATGACACGACACTGACCAAGTCTATAGAAAAATGTACAGGTTTCCAGCCTGAGCTGCAGGGCGAAATCAAATTGCCGGCAGATCGGGCTGGGTTTACCCAGTCTAGATGTCTGTTTGATACCGTAGACCAGGGGTGAACAATCCTGCTCCTGGAGGGCCACTGTCCTGCAGAGTTTAGCTCCAACCCCAATTAAACACACCGGTACCAGCTAATCAAGGTCTTATTAGGCATACTAGAAACTTCCAGGCAGGTGTGTTGAGGCAAGTTGAAGCTAAACTCTGCAGAACAGTGGCCATCCAGGACCGACTTTGGACACCCTTGCCGTAGACTGTAAGATCCTATACACACTGTGTCTTTAAAAACACATTTTAAGCTAATAGCGACATGCTAATCTCATGCTGACGAAACACAATAATAAAAACCTTTCGAAAAGTTATCTTTCAGATATTAAACTTATGCTGAGCTTATCAAAACTACATGATATTATCATCTGATCATATTTTTCTCATGGTTATTCCTGCTGCTTCAAATGTGCAAAATAAACACACAGTAACAGCAAACAGAGAAAAACTGATGTGAAAGAGTCAAGGGTCAAGAGCCCAAATATCACGATTCTGGAGACTTCAAATGAAACATTCAATGAATCATCAACACCAAATCCTGTTAATTCTCAATAAGAGCTTCTGTAGACGTCTGACAGAAATAAAGTCAGTCTGGTTAGTAATAACAAGTGTTGTAGTACTCAAGACCGGTCTTGATCTCGAGACCGGTCTTAAGACCATTTTTTGAAGGTCTTGGTCTTGGTCTTGGTCTTGTCTCGGTTTCGACTGCATTTCTCCTCGGTCTTGTCTTGGTCTCAGACTTAGAGGACTCTGGATTTTATCTCAAGGTCAAGACTAAAACTGCAAGGATATCACTAAATTGCCAGTGCATTGTCTGATTTAACATCATTAATGTGATTTGATGTAAAAATTATTGCTTAAAATGCAATCAAAAACTTCTTTGTAATGTGATTTCTTTTGTTACTGTGCTGCCGGGTTCAAAATCAATGCAGCATTGTGTCAGAAATGCCCAAAATTAATATAAATGCCCACACAATTCTGAGATTTAGTTTTTTTTATATAACATAGAATATAATTAAGCAATATCACAAGAGCAAGAGAGCTGTTTTCATGAATATAAGCATGATTGCAAATGAATGATTTATACAAACGTTCAATAAACAAGAAGTTAATATTAAATGACAAATTTTAAACTGTCTTTGCTAATGGAGCGCAACTGGAAGAAAACAAAACGGGAAGTTTTTCGGATCTCGTGGAAAGAGAGCATGATTACGTACAGAAAGGCCTTAAAAACTGCTAGATCTGCTTATTTCTCGACTCTCTTAGAAGAAAACAAACACAACCCTAGGTATTTATTTGATACAGTGGCTAAATTAACAAGAAATAAAGCCTCAACTTCTGATGTTTGCAAACAACACAGCAGTAATGACTTTATGAACTTCTTTACGTGTAAGATTGATAATATTAGGAAGAAAATTATAACTATGCAACCATCTACTACAGTATCACATCAGACAGTGCATTGTAGTGTCACTGAGGAAAAATTACATTCATTCACTGCTATAGGAGAGGAAGAACTTGCTAAACTCGTTAAATCATCAAAATCAACATGTATGCTCGACCCTATACCGACTAAGCTACTAAAAGAGATTCCAGAGGTCAAAGATCCTTTCCTTAATATCATTAATTCATCTTTGTCATTAGGATATGTACCGAAAACTTTTAAGTTAGCTATTACTAAACCTCTTATTAAAAAAATGCAACTTGATCCTACAGAATTAGTCAATTACAGGCCAATCTCAAATCTACCCTTTCTGTCAAAAATACTAGAAAAGGCAGTGTCCTCACAACTACATTCCTTTTTAGAAAGAAATGGTATCTGTGAGGATTTTCAGTCAGGATTTAGACCGTTTCATAGTACTGAGACTGCTCTCATTAGAGTTACAAATGATTTGCTCTTATCATCCGATCGTGGTTGTATCTCTCTGTTAGTGTTACTCGATCTTAGCGCTGCATTCGATACTATCGACCACAACATTCTTTTGAATAGACTCGAAAATTATGTTGGCATTAGTGGAATTTCATTGGCATGGTTTAAATCATACTTATCTGACCGTTATCAGTTTGTAGCAGTAAATGAAGAGATGTCACACTGATCACAAGTTCAGTATGGAGTACCACAAGGCTCAGTGCTAGGACCGTTGCTTTTCACCCTGTACATGCTACCCTTGGGAGATATCAGCAATCATGGTGTTAGTTTTCATTGTTATGCTGACGATACTCAGCTCTATATTTCCTCACGCCCTGACGAAACTTACCAATTCACAAGATTAATGGAATGCATAGCTGATATAAAAAAATTGGATGACTATTAATTTCCTGCAACTTCAGAAAAAAATGAATTTTGAATTATTGGACAAAAACCCTCTGCACGTAGTAACCTAGAATACTGTCTAACACTCGATGGCTGCTCTGTCAAGTCCTCGTCGTCAGTTAGGAACCTGGGTGTGCTCTTTGATACCAGTCTTTCATTTGAAAGCCACGTTTCTGCATCTGTAAAACTGCATTCTACCATCTTAAAAATATATCTAAATTACGGCACATGCTTTCAATGCAAAATGCTGAACAGTTAGTTCATGCGTTCATGACCTCAAGGCTAGATTATTGTAATGCTTTACTGGGTGGTTGCCCTGCTCGCTTAATAAATAAACTGCAGCTTGTCCAAAACGCAGCAGCTCGAGTTCTTACTAGATCCAGGAAGTATGACCATATTAGCCCGGTTCTGGCAACACTGCACTGGCTCCCTATTAAACATCGCATACATTTTAAAATCTTGCTGATTACTTACAAAGCACTAAATGGTTTAGCTCTCCAGTACTTGAGCGAGCTCTTAATGCATTATACTTCATAACGTCTATTGCAGTCTCAAAACTCTGGCCAGTTGATAATACCTAGAATATCAAAATCAACTGCAGGCGGTCGATCCTTTTCCTATTTAGCACCTAAACTCTGGAACAGTCTTCCTAGCATTGTTCAGGAAGCAGACACACTCTGTCAGTTTAAATCTAGACTAAAAACACATCTCTTTACTATGGCATACACATAGAACATTATCAATTTATATTATTCAAATCAGTTAAATGATTGTTAGGCTGCATTAACTAGGTCAGGCGGAACCGGGAACACTTCCCATAACACCTGATGTACTCGTTACATCATAAGAAGAAAGGCATCTACGCTAATGTTAGTCTCTCTGTTTATCCCAAGGTTTACTGCAGTCGGCCGGATCCGGGCCGTATCCAGATCAGATGGTGGACCTGCTCCTAGACATGACCAGCGCATCCCTGAAATGTCTGCAGAGACCGTGTCAAATAAACTCCACCCTGTAAATGCCGCATCGACACGACATCCTCATTAAACCCGTCTCCGGCGTGACGACTCCAATCTTTCGAATAATCTTACGAATATCTTTCGATCTAATATGACTTCTGACCTGTAATGTTGCCAGAATCATAATCATACACTATTTGTTCGTCGGCCAGAGGAGAACTGGCACCCCAACTGAGCCTGGTTTCTCCCAAGGTTTTTTCTCCATTCTGGCCCTGAAGGAATTTTGGTTCCTTGCCACCGTCACCTTTGGCTTTTGGCTTGCTCAGTTGGGGACACTAAAATTTCATTTATATTACTGATCTGCCCACATTGACACTATGATAATTGAAATGAGCTGGATGACATCACCGTTTTCACCAGAGCGGCTGTACAGCCGAATCAAATTCTGTTGCATCATTTTCCTGTTTAACACTGTGAAGCTGCTTTAATCACCATTGTAAAAAGCGCTATATAAATAAAGGTGACTTGGCTTGACTTGACTAATTCGGCAACATTTCGTTATTAAATGAATCAGCTGCTTTGAACAAATCGGTTGAATAAATGATTCCCTGACTGTTAAATAATGTTAATCTGAACATTATTTATGCAGGTGTAATTGTAATTCAGATGCAACTTTTGTGCCATGAATTTTATTGTCAGTGATTTGATTGGTAACAACGCTATAGTGTCTTACTATTGTAATTGTGTTTATTCATTAAATATAAGACATTTCTCAGACAGTAGATATGGATCTTTTAGATGAATTTAAGGAGTGCTGGTCTGGTCTTGGTCTTGACTCGGTCTCAGTTTAGGTGGTCTTGACTACAACACTAGTAATAACAAGTGAAAAGCGGTGAAAGCATTTGAAAAAGACATTGAAATAGAGGCATGATGTGATTGGTTGCCAAAAAACACCCTTAATCTTTAAGTTTCTATAAATTAAGATTTTATTTATTTATGTTAACGTATTGTTTTATTTATTTTAGAGCTTTTTATGGGATACCATCTATACAAGATCTATACAAGAACACATATACAAAACTCTTCAAAACAAGATAAATCTTATTTAAAATACACAAAATAAAGGCACACATCAAACAAACGACAGAAGAGAAAAGCATTAAGCTTACTTTAATCATGAAGAAAGTCTCCTGGTCGCTCTACAGTTTCTCAATGTGTTGTGTGTGGATACAGGAGTTTAATCAGAGCTCATTAACACAATGATTCCGAGATTGATGTATGAAAACAAGTGTGAACGAATCAAACAGTAAGACAAACCAAAAACTAGTTATAGATTATGAAGTAAAGAAAAGATAATATTAATTTAATACAGGGAAAGTCATGGTTAAAAGGTGTTTTCATGCATGTTTAACCAGAGTTGTTGTTGCATTTACTCTGTTCTCACCAGTGTGGTGTTTCGAATGCTCGAAGCATTTCGTTTCGTTTGTCCCATTACAAGTGTAATGTATTAACACAATTCTGTTAGCAGCCCGTGCCGAAGGCACCCGTCAGCCCCCAGTGCCCTTCTTCCCGGAAGTGCATGAAGAGGTGTCGAAGTCGTAGAAATCTCCCTTGACTTTTCGCGATCGTTCGGCAGCCACTTCCGCCTTCACTGCCCTCAACAGCGGCGCGGTGAAAGGGTACACTGGGCTTCCCCCTGTTGAGCGCTCTGTTGCGATGCAACTGTGTCCGCAGAGCGCTGCGACATGGCGTGGTGACCTAAAGCACCTGTCCAAGGCCTGTAGGTTTACGTCTACTTTGGTGGCGAAGACCTACAGAGCTGCGGGCCAGGCCACGTCTGCCCTGCATGCGATGGCCACCCTTCAGGTCTACCAGGCCAAGGTGCTCAGAAACATGCACGAGGGCAATGCTGACCCCGCATTAACGCAGGAGCTGCGGGCGGCCACCAGACGAAGGAGACCGTTCGCTCTCTCGGTCAGGTGATGTCCACTTCTGTGGTCCAGGAGCGCCACTTATGGCTCAATCTGGTTGATGTGGGTGAATCTGAGTGAACCCATTTCCTCAATTCAGGGAGGACAGGGAGCAGGTCTTTTTGGTCGCCCCATATTGGCCCGGTCGGACCTGGTTCTCAGAACTCGTACTCCTTGTGACAGCCCCTCCCTGGTCGATCCCTCTGAGGAAGGATCTCCTTACTCAGAGACGGGGCATCGTATGGCACCCACGTCCCGACCTTTGGATCCTACACGTGTGGGACCTGGACGGGATGCAGTAGGTTTGAGTACCCGCCATCTCCTCCTATGGAGTAAGAAGCATCTGAGGTCACTTCGTGCCGTTCACATCCCGGGAGAACTGAATCGTGCAGCCGACGAGCTGTCACGGTTTCAGCCGCTTCCGGGGCAATGGAGACTCCATCCCCAGACGGTTCAGCTGATTTGGGAACAGTTCGGCGACGCACAGATAGATCTGTTTGCCTCCCACGACTCTTCCCATAGAGGTCTGTAATTTTTATCATAGGTACTCTTCAACTGTGAGAGACGGAATCTAAAACAAAAATCCAGAAAATCACATTGTATGATTTTTAAGTAATTAATTTGCATTTTATTGCATGACATAAGTATTTGATACATCAGAAAAGCAGAACTTAATATTTGGTACAGAAACCTTTGTTTGCAATTACAGAGATCATACGTTTCCTGTAGTTCTTGACCAGGTTTGCACACACTGCAGCAGGGATTTTGGCCCACTCCTCCATACAGACCTTCTCCAGATCCTTCAGGTTTTGGGGCTGTCGCTGGGCAATACGGACTTTCAGCTCCCTCCAAAGATTTTCTATTGGGTTCAGGTTTGGAGACTGGCTAGGCCACTCCAGGACCTTGAGATGCTTCTTACGGAGCCACTCCTTAGTTGCCCTGGCTGTGTGTTTCGGGTCGTTGTCATGCTGGAAGACCCAGCCACGACCCATCTTCAATGCTCTTACTGAGGGAAGAAGGTTGTTGGCCAAGATCTCGCGATACATGGCCCCATCCATCCTCCCCTCAATACAGTGCAGTCGTCCTGTCCCCTTTGCAGAAAAGCATCCCCAAAGAATGATGTTTCCACCTCCATGCTTCACGGTTGGGATGGTGTTCTTGGGGTTGTACTCATCCTTCTTCTTCCTCCAAACACGGCGAGTGGAGTTTAGACCAAAAAGCTCTATTTTTGTCTCATCAGACCACATGACCTTCTCCCATTCCTCCTCTGGATCATCCAGATGGTCACTGGCAAACTTCAGATGGGCCTGGACATGCGCTGGCTTGAGCAGGGGGACCTTGCGTGCGCTGCAGGATTTTAATCCATGGCGGCGTAGTGTGTTACTAATGGTTTTCTTTGAGACTGTGGTCCCAGCTCTCTTCAGGTCATTGACCAGGTCCTGCCGTGTAGTTCTGGGCTGATCCCTCACCTTCCTCATGATCATTGATGCCCCACGAGGTGAGATCTTGCATGGTGCCCCAGACCGAGGGAGATTGACCGTCATCTTGAACTTCTTCCATTTTCTAATAATTGCGCCAACAGTTGTTGCTTTCTCACCAAGCTGCTTGCCTATTGTCCTGTAGCCCATCCCAGCCTTGTGCAGGTCTACAATTTTATCCCTGATGTCCTTACACAGCTCTCTGGTCTTGGCCATTGTGGAGAGGTTGGAGTCTGTTTGATTGAGTGTGTGGACAGGTGTCTTTTATACATGTAACGAGTTCAAACAGGTGCAGTTAATACAGGTAATGAGTGGAGAACAGGAGGGCTTCTTAAAGAAAAACTAACAGGTCTGTGAGAGCCGGAATTCTTACTGGTTGGTAGGTGATCAAATACTTATGTCATGCAATAAAATGCAAATTAATTATTTAAAAATCATATAATGTGATTTTCTGGATTTTTGTTTTAGATTCCGTCTCTCACAGTTGAAGTGTACCTATGATAAAAATTACAGACCTCTACATGCTTTGTAAGTAGGAAAACCTGCAAAATCGGCAGTGTATCAAATACTTGTTCTCCCCACTGTATACTGTATTAGAAAATGTATCATTTTAAGGGAAAAATAAGTTGATTTTAAATTTCATGGCATCAACACATCTCAAAAAAGTTGGGACGGCCATGTTTACCACTGTGTGCCATCCCCTCTTCTTTTTATAACAGTCTGCAAACGTCTGGGGACTGAGGAGACAAGTTGCTCAAATTTAGAAATAGGAATGTTGTCCCATTCTTGTCTAATACAGGCTTCTAGTTGCTCAACTGTCTTAGGTCTTCTTTGTCGCATCTTCCTCTTTATGATGCACCAAATGTTTTCTATGGGTGAAAGATCTGGACTGCAGGCTGGCCATTTCAGTACCCGGATCCTTCTTCTACGCAGCCATGATGTTGTAATGTGGTCTGGCATTGTCATGTTGGAAAATGCAAGGTCTTCCCTGAAAGAGACGACGTCTGGATGGGAGCATATGTTGTTCTAGAACTTGGATATACCTTTCAGCATTGATGGTGCCTTTCCAGATGTGTAAGCTGCCCATGCCACACGCACTCATGCAACCCCATACCATCAGAGATGCAGGCTTCTGAACTGAGCGCTGATAACAACTTGGGTTGTCCTTGTCCTCTTTAGTCCGGATGACATGGTGTCCCAGCTTTCCAAAAAGAACTTCAAATTTTGATTCGTCTGACCACAGAACAGTTTTCCACTTTGCCACAGTCCATTTTAAATGAGCCTTGGCCCAGAGAAAACGCCTGCGCTTCTGGATCATGTTTAGATATGGCTTCTTTTTTGACCTATAGAGTTTTAGCCGGCAACGGCGAATGGCACGGTGGATTGTGTTCACCGACAATGTTTTCTGGAAGTATTCCTGAGCCCATGTTGTGATTTCCATTACAGTAGCATTCCTGTATGTGATGCAGTGCCGTCTAAGGGCCCGACGATCATGGGCATCCAGTATGGTTTTCCGGCCTTGACCCTTACGCACAGAGATTGTTCCAGATTCTCTGAACCTTTGGATGATATTATGCACTGTAGATGATGATAACTTCAAACTCTTTGCAATTTTTCTCTGAGAAACTCCTTTCTGATATTGCTCCACTATTTTTCGCCGCAGCATTGGGGGAATTGGTGATCCTCTGCCCATCTTGACTTCTGAGAGACACTGCCACTCTGAGAGGCTCTTTTTATACCCAATCATGTTGCCAATTGACCTAATAAGTTGCAAATTGGTCCTCCAGCTGTTCCTTATATGTACATTTAACTTTTCCGGCCTCTTATTGCTACCTGTCCCAACTTTTTTGGAATGTGTAGCTCTCATGAAATTCAAAATGAGCCAATATTTGGCATGACATTTCAAAATGTCTCACTTTCAACATTTGATATGTTATCTATATTCTATTGTGAATAAAATATAAGTTTATGAGATTTGTAAATTATTGCATTCCTTTTTCCATCGTACTTGCGAGTTCACACACCTCTTTAATGTTAATTTTGGTGATCTCCGACTGGAGAAGTCTAATCAAATCACATCAAATCACCTTTATTTATATAGCGCTTTTTACAATGGCAATTGTTTCAAAGCAGCTTCACAGTGGTAACAGGAAAATAATGCAACAGAATTTGATTCAGCTCTGGTGAAAACGGTGATGTCATCCAGCTCATTTCAATTATCATATAGTGTCAATGCGGGCAGATCAGTAATATAGTTGAAATTTAAGTGTCCCCAACTGAGCAAGCCAAAAGCCAAAGGCGACGGTGGCAAGGAACCAAAACTCCTTCAGGGCCAGAATGGAGAAAAAAAACCTTGGGAGAAACCAGGCTCAGTCGGGGTGCCAGTTCTCCTCTGGCCGATGAACAAATAGTGTATGATTATGATTCTGGCACATTACAGATCAGAAGTCATATTAGATCAATAGCTATTCCTAGGATTATTCGAAAGATTGGTGTCGTCACGCCGGGGACGGGTTTAATGAGGATGTCGTGTCGATGCGGCATTTACAGGGGGGAGTTTAATTGACACGGACTCTACAGACACTACAGGGATATGGTCGTCATGTCCAGGCTAAGGTCCACCATCTGGTCCGGATACGGCCCGGATCCGGCCGACTGCAGTAAACCTCGGGATAAACAGAGAGACTAACATTAGCGTAGATGCCATTCTTCTTATGATGTAACGAGTACATCAGGTGTTATGGGAAGTGTTCCCGGTTCCGGCTGACCTAGTTAATGCAGCCTAAAACAATCATTTAACTGATTTAAATAATAATAGAAATTAAAAATGTTTTATGTGTATGCCATAGTAAAGAGATGTGTTTTTAGTCTAGATTTAAACAGACAGAGTGTGTCTGCTTCCCGAACAATGCTAGGAAGACTGTTCCAGAGTTTAGGTGCTAAATAGGAAAACGATCGACCACCTGCAGTTGATTTTGATATTCTAGGTATTAGCAACTGGCAAGAATTTTAAGACCGCAATAGACGTGATGGAGTATAATGCGTTAAGAGCTCGCTCAAGTACTGGGGAGCTAAAGCATTTAGTGCTTTGTAAGTAATCAGCAAGATTTTAAAATGTATACGATGTTTAATAGGGAGCCAATGCAGTGTTGCCAGAACCGGGCTAATATGGTCATACTTCCTGGTTCTAGTAAGAACTCTAGCTGCTGCGTTTTGGACAAGCTGCAGTTTATTTATTAAGCGAGCAGGGCAACCACCCAGTAGAGCATTACAATAATCTAGCCTTGAGGTCATGAACGCATGAACTAACTGTTCAGCATTTTGCATTGAAAGCATGTGCCGTAATTTAGATATATTTTTAAGATGGTAGAATGCAGTTTTACAGATGCTAGAAACGTGGCTTTCAAATGAGAGATTGGTATCAAAGAGCACACCCAGGTTCCTAACTGACGACGAGGACTTGACAGAGCAGCCATCGAGTGTTAGACAGTATTCTAGGTTACTACTTGTGGAGTTTTTTTGTCCAATGATTAAAAATTCAGTTTTTTCTGAATTAAGTTGCAGGAAATTACTAGTCATCCAATTTTTTATATCAGCTATGCATTCTGTTAATCTTAAGTTTCGTCAGGGCGTGGAGAAATATAGAGCTGAGTATCGTCAGCATAACAATGAAAATTAACGCCATGCTTCCTAATAATATCTCCCAGTGGTAGCATGTACAGGGTGAAAAGCAACGGTCCTAGCACTGAGCCCTGCGGTACTCCAAACTTGTGTTCGGTGTGACATCTCTTCATGTACTGCTACAAACTGATAACGGTCAGATAAGTATGATTTAAACCATGCCAATGAAATTCCACTAATGCCAACATAATTTTCGAGTCTATTCAAAAGAATGTTGTGGTCGATAGTATCGAATGCAGCGCTAAGATCGAGTAACACTAACAGAGAGATACAACCACGATCGGATGATAAGAGTAAATCATTTGTAACTCTAATGAGAGCAGTCTCAGTACTATGATACGGTCTAAATCCTGACTGGAAATCCTCACAGATACCATTTCTTTCTAAAAAAGGAGCATAATTGTGAGGACACTGCCTTTTCTAGTATTTTTGGCAGAAAGGGTAGATTTGAGATTGGCCTGTAATTGACTAATTTTGTAGGTTTAAGTTGCGGTTTTTTAATAAGTGGTTTAATAATAGCCAACTTAAAAGTTTTCGGTACATATCCTAATGTCAAGGATGAATTAATGATATTAAGAAGAGGATCTATGACCTCTGGAAGCATCTCTTTTAGTAGTTTAGTCGGTATGGGGTCGAGCATACATGTTGTTGATTTTGATGATTTAACGAGTTTAGCCAATTCTTCTTCTCCTATAGCAGTGAATGAATGTAATTTTTCCTCAGTGACACTACAATGCACTGTCTGATGTGATACTGTAGTAGACGGCTGCATGGTTATAATTTTTTTCCTAATATTATCAATCTTACAAGTAAAGAAGTTCATAAAGTCATTACTGCTGTGCTGTTTACAAACATCAGAAGGTGAAGCTTTATCTTTGGTTAATTTAGCCACTGTATCGAATAAATACCTAGGGTTGTGTTTGTTTTCTTCTAAGAGAGTCGAGAAATAAGCAGATCTAGCAGTTTTTAGGGCCTTTCTGTATGCAATCATGCTCTCTTTCCACGAAATGCGAAAAACTTCTAGTTTTGTTTTCTTCCAGCTGCGCTCCATTTTTCTGGCTGCTGTTTTAAGGGCCCGGGTGTGCTCGTTGTACCACGGTGTTGGACTATTTTCTTTAATCTTCTTTAAGCGCCGGGGAGCAACTGTGTCTAAAGTGCTGGAAAAGAGAGAGTCAATAGGTTCTGTTGCAACATCGAGTTCCTCTAGGCTATCTGGGATGCTGAGGAGATGAAACTGATGAGGAAGATTATTTACAAAGAAATCTTTAGTCGCAGCAGTGATAGTCCTGCCATATTTGAAGCGAGGGGACGGCTTTGCAGCCTTTGCTAAATTAAGTGTACATGATACTAGGTAATGATCTGAGATGTCATTGCTCTGCTGCAGAATTTCTATGGTATCAACATTTATTCCATGTGACAGTATTAGTTCTAAAGTATGATTACGGCGATGAGTGGGTCCTGACACGTGTTGCCTTACTCCAATAGAGTTTAGAATGTCTCTAAATGCCAATCCCAATGTGTAGTCGTGTCTTATTTAAATGGTTTAAAACATTGTTTTCTGAGATCGCGCATTGATTGTGTGTAGAACAAGCAGAGCGCGAGTCCTGTCTCACTTAAATGGTTTAAAACATTGTTTTCTGTGATCGCGCAATGGTTGTGTGTGCAGAACAAGCAGAACGCGAGTCGTGTCTCACTTAAATGGTTTAAAACATTGTTTTCTGAGATCGCGCAATGTCTATGTGTGCAGAACAAGCACAGCGCGAGTCGTGTCTTATTTAAATGGTTTAAAACATTGTTTTCTGTGATCGCGCAATGATTGTGTGTGCCGAACAAGCAGAACGCGAGTCGTGTCTCACTTAAATGGTTTAAAACATTGTTTTCTGACATCGCGCAATGTCTATGTGTGCAGAACAAGCACAGCGCGAGTCGTGTCTTATTTAAATGGTTTAAAACATTGTTTTCTGTGATCGCGCAATGATTGTGTGTGCCGAACAAGCAGAGCGCGAGTCGTGTCTTATTTAAATGGTTGAAAACATTGTTTTCTGAGATCGCGCAATGATTGTGTGAGTAGAACAAGCAGAGCGCGAGTCGTGTCTTATTTAAATGGTTTAAAACATTGTTTTCTGAGATCGCGCAATGATTGTGTGTGTAGAACAAGCAGAGCGCGAGTCGTGTCTTATTTAAATGGTTGAAAACATTGTTTTCTGAGATCGCGCAATGATTGTGTGTGCAGAAGAAGCAGAGCACGACGCGCGAGTCGTGTCTTATTTAAATGGTTTAAAACATTGTTTTTTGAGATTGCGCAATGATTGTGTGTGCAGAACAAGCAGAGCACGATGCGCGAGTCGTGTCTTATTTAAATGGTTTAAAACATTGTTTTTTGAGATTGCGCAATGATTGTGTGTGTAGAACAAGCAGAGCGCGAGTCGTGTCTTATTTAAATGGTTTAAAACATTGTTTTCTGAGATCGCGCAATGATTGTGTGCCGAACAAGCAGAACGCGAGTCGTGTCTTATTTAAATGGTTTAAAACATTGTTTTCTGAGATCGCGCAATGATTGTGTGTGCAGAACAAGCAGAGCGCGAGTCGTGTCTTATTTAAATGGTTTAAATCATTGTTTTCTGAGATCGCGCAATGATTGTGTGTGTAGAACAAGCAGAACGCGAGTCGTGTCTTATTTAAATGGTTTAAAACATTGTTTTCTGAGATCGCGCAATGATTGTGTGTGTAGAACAAGCAGAACGCGAGTCGTGTCTTATTTAAATGGTTTAAAACATTGTTTTCTGAGATCGCGCAATGATTGTGTGTGCAGAACAAGCACGACGCGCGAGTCGTGTCTTATTTAAATGGTTTAAAACATTGTTTTCTGAGATCGCGCAATGATTGTGTGTGCAGAACAAGCACGACGCGCGAGTCGTGTCTTATTTAAATGGTTTAAAACATTGTTTTCTGAGATAGCGCAATGATTGTGTGTGCAGAACAAGCACGACGCGCGAGTCGTGTCTTATTTAAGTGGTTTAAAACATTGTTTTCTGAGATCGCGCAATGATTGTGTGTAGAACAAGCAGAGCGCGAGTCGTGTCTTATTTAAATGGTTTAAAACATTGTTTTCTGAGATCGCGCAATGATTGTGTGTGCAGAACAAGCACGACGCGCCAGTCGTGTCTTACTTAAATGGTTTAAAACATTGTTTTCTGAGATCGCGCAATGATTGTGTGTAGAACAAGCAGAGCGCGAGTCGTGTCTTATTTAAATGGTTTAAAACATTGTTTTCTGAGATCGCGCAATGATTGTGTGTTTAGAACAAGCAGAGCGCGAGTCGTGTCTTATTTAAATGGTTTAAAACATTGTTTTCTGAGATCGCGCAATGATTGTGTGTGCCGAACAAGCAGAACGCGAGTCGTGTCTTATTTAAATGGTTTAAAACATTGTTTTCTGAGATCGCGCAATGATTGTGTGTGCAGAACAAGCACGACGCGCGAGTCGTGTCTTATTTAAATGGTTTAAAACATTGTTTTCTGAGATCGCGCAATGATTGTGTGTGCAGAACAAGCAGAACGCGAGTCGTGTCTTATTTAAATGGTTTAAAACATTGTTTTCTGAGATCGCGCAATGATTGTGTGTGCAGAACAAGCAGAACGCGAGTCGTGTCTTATTTAAATGGTTTAAAACATTGTTTTCTGAGATCGCGCAATGGTTGTGTGTGCAGAACAAGCACGACGCGCGAGTCGTGTCTTATTTAAATGGTTTAAAACATTGTTTTCTGAGATCGCGCAATAATTGTGTGCCGAACAAGTAGAACGCGAGTCGTGTCTTATTTAAATGGTTTAAATCATTGTTTTCTGAGATCGCGCAATGATTGTGTGTGTAGAACAAGCAGAGCGCGAGTCGTGTCTTATTTAATTGGTTTAAAACATTGTTTTCTGAGATCGCGCAATGATTGTGTGTGTAGAACAAGCAGAGCGCGAGTCGTGTCTTATTTAAATGGTTTAAAACATTGTTTTCTGAGATCGCGCAATGATTGTGTGTGTAGAACAAGCAGAACGCGAGTCGTGTCTTATTTAAATGGTTTAAAACATTGTTTTCTGAGATCGCGCAATGATTGTGTATGCAGAACAAGCAGAGCACGACGCGCGAGTCGTGTCTTATTTAAATGGTTTAAAACATTGTTTTCTGAGATCGCGCAATGATTGTGTGTGCAGAACAAGCACGACGCGCCAGTCGCGTCTTATTTAAATGGTTTAAAACATTGTTTTCTGAGATCGCGCAATGATTGTGTGTAGAACAAGCAGAACGCGAGTCGTGTCTTATTTAAATGGTTTAAAACACTGTTTTCTGAGATCGCGCAATGATTGTGTGTGCAGAACAAGCACGACGCGCCAGTCGCGTCTTATTTAAATGGTTTAAAACATTGTTTTCTGAGATCGCGCAATGATTGTGTGTAGAACAAGCAGAACGCGAGTCGTGTCTTATTTAAATGGTTTAAAACATTGTTTTCTGAGATCGCGCAATGATTGTGTGTAGAACAAGCAGAGCGCGAGTCGTGTCTTATTTAAATGGTTTAAAACATTGTTTTCTGACATCGCGCAATGATTGTGTGTGCCGAACAAGCAGAACGCTAGTCGTGTCTTATTTAAATGGTTTAAAACATTGTTTTCTGAGATCGCGCAATGATTGTGTGTAGAACAATCAGAGCGCGAGTCGTGTCTTATTTAAATGGTTTAAAACATTGTTTTCTGAGATCGCGCAATGATTGTGTGTGCAGAACAAGCACGACGCGCGAGTCGTGTCTTATTTAAATGGTTTAAAACATTGTTTTCTGAGATCGCGCAATGATTGTGTGTAGAACAAGCAGAGCGCGAGTCGTGTGTTATTTAAATGGTTTAAAACATTGTTTTCTGAGATCGCGCAATGATTGTGTGTGCAGAACAAGCACGACGCGCCAGTCGTTTCTTATTTAAATGGTTTAAAACATTGTTTTCTGAGATCGCGCAATGATTGTGTGTGCCGAACAAGCAGAACGCGAGTCGTGTCTTATTTAAATGGTTTAAAACATTGTTGTCTGAGATCGCGCAATGATTGTGTGTGCCGAACAAGCAGAACGCGAGTCGTGTCTTATTTAAATGGTTTAAAACATTGTTTTCTGAGATCGCGCAATGATTGTGTGTGCAGAACAAGCATGACGCGCGAGTCGTGTCTTATTTAAATGGTTTAAAACATTGTTTTCTGAGATCGCGCAATGATTGTGTGTGCTGAACAAGCAGAACGCGAGTCGTGTCTTATTTAAATGGTTTAAAACATTGTTTTCTGAGATCGCGCAATGATTGTGTGTAGAAGCAGAGCGCGTGTCGTGTCTTATTTAAATGGTTTAAAACATTGTTTTCTGAGATCGCGCAATGATTGTGTGTGCAGAACAAGCACGACGCGCGAGTCGTGTCTTATTTAAATGGTTTAAAACATTGTTTTCTGAGATCGCGCAATGATTGTGTGTAGAACAAGCAGAGCGCGAGTCGTGTCTTATTTAAATGGTTTAAAACATTGTTTTCTGAGATCGCGCAATGATTGTGTGTGCAGAACAAGCACGACGCGCGATTCGTGTCTTATTTAAATGGTTTAAAACATTGTTTTCTGAGATCGCGCAATGATTGTGTGTGCAGAACAAGCACGACGCGCGAGTCGTGTCTTATTTAAATGGTTTAAATCATTGTTTTCTGAGATCGCGCAATGATTGTGTGTGTAGAACAAGCAGAGCACGAGTCGTGTCTTATTTAATTGGTTTAAAACATTGTTTTCTGAGATCGCGCAATGATTGTGTGTGTAGAACAAGCAGAGCGCGAGTCGTGTCTTATTTAAATGGTTTAAAACATTGTTTTCTGAGATCGCGCAATGATTGTGTGTGCAGAACAAGCAGAACGCGAGTCGTGTCTTATTTAAATGGTTTAAAACATTGTTTTCTGAGATCGCGCAATGATTGTGTGTGTCGAACAAGCAGAACGCTAGTCGTGTCTTATTTAAATGGTTTAAAACATTGTTTTCTAAGATCGCGCAATGATTGTGTGTGCCGAACAAGCAGAACGCGAGTCGTGTCTTATTTAAATGGTTTAAAACATTGTTTTCTGAGATCGCGCAATGATTGTGTGTGCAGAACAAGCACGACGCGCGAGTCGTGTCTTATTTAAATGGTTTAAAACATTGTTTTCTGAGATCGCGCAATGATTGTGTGTGCAGAACAAGCACGACGCGCGATTCGTGTCTTATTTAAATGGTTTAAAACATTGTTTTCTGAGATCGCGCAATGATTGTGTGTGCAGAACAAGCAGAGCACGACGCGCGAGTCGTGTATTATTTAAATGGTTTAAAACATTGTTTTCTGAGATCGCGCAATGATTGTGTGCCGAACAAGCAGAACGCGAGTCGTGTCTTATTTAAATGGTTTAAATCATTGTTTTCTGAGATCGTGCAATGATTGTGTGTGTAGAACAAGCAGAGCGCGAGTCGTGTCTTATTTAATTGGTTTAAAACATTGTTTTCTGAGATCGCGCAATGATTGTGTGTGTAGAACAAGCAGAGCGCGAGTCGTGTCTTATTTAAATGGTTTAAAACATTGTTTTCTGAGATCGCGCAATGATTGTGTGTGCCGAACAAGCAGAACGCGAGTCGTGTCTTATTTAAATGGTTTAAAACATTGTTTTCTGAGATCGCGCAATGATTGTGTGTGCCGAACAAGCAGAACGCGAGTCGTGTCTTATTTAAATGGTTTAAAACATTGTTTTCTGAGATCGCGCAATGATTGTGTGCCGAACAAGCAGAACGCGAGTCGTGTCTTATTTAAATGGTTTAAATCATTGTTTTCTGAGATCGCGCAATGATTGTGTGTGCAGAACAAGCAGAGCACGACGCGCGAGTCGTGTCTTATTTAAATGGTTTAAAACATTGTTTTCTGAGATCGCGCAATGATTGTGTGTGCAGAACAAGCAGAGCACGACCCGCGAGTCGTGTATTATTTAAATGGTTTAAAACATTGTTTTCTGAGATCGCGCAATGATTGTGTGCCGAACAAGCAGAACGCGAGTCGTGTCTTATTTAAATGGTTTAAATCATTGTTTTCTGAGATCGTGCAATGATTGTGTGTGTAGAACAAGCAGAGCGCGAGTCGTGTCTTATTTAATTGGTTTAAAACATTGTTTTCTGAGATCGCGCAATGATTGTGTGTGTAGAACAAGCAGAGCGCGAGTCGTGTCTTATTTAAATGGTTTAAAACATTGTTTTCTGAGATCGCGCAATGATTGTGTGTGCCGAACAAGCAGAACGCGAGTCGTGTCTTATTTAAATGGTTTAAAACATTGTTTTCTGAGATCGCGCAATGATTGTGTGTGCCGAACAAGCAGAACGCGAGTCGTGTCTTATTTAAATGGTTTAAAACATTGTTTTCTGAGATCGCGCAATGATTGTGTGCCGAACAAGCAGAACGCGAGTCGTGTCTTATTTAAATGGTTTAAATCATTGTTTTCTGAGATCGCGCAATGATTGTGTGTGTAGAACAAGCAGAGCGCGAGTCGTGTCTTATTTAAATGGTTTAAAACATTGTTTTCTGAGATCGCGCAATGATTGTGTGTGTAGAACAAGCAGAACGCGAGTCGTGTCTTATTTAAATGGTTTAAAACATTGTTTTCTGAGATCGCGCAATGATTGTGTGTGCAGAACAAGCACGACGCGCCAGTCGCGTCTTATTTAAATGGTTTAAAACATTGTTTTCTGAGATCGCGCAATGATTGTGTGTAGAACAAGCAGAACGCGAGTCGTGTCTTATTTAAATGGTTTAAAACATTGTTTTCTGAGATCGCGCAATGATTGTGTGTGCAGAACAAGCACGACGCGCCAGTCGCGTCTTATTTAAATGGTTTAAAACATTGTTTTCTGAGATCGCGCAATGATTGTGTGTAGAACAAGCAGAACGCGAGTCGTGTCTTATTTAAATGGTTTAAAACATTGTTTTCTGAGATCGCGCAATGATTGTGTGTAGAACAAGCAGAGCGCGAGTCGTGTCTTATTTAAATGGTTTAAAACATTGTTTTCTGACATCGCGCAATGATTGTGTGTGCCGAACAAGCAGAACGCTAGTCGTGTCTTATTTAAATGGTTTAAAACATTGTTTTCTGAGATCGCGCAATGATTGTGTGTAGAACAAGCAGAGCGCGAGTCGTGTCTTATTTAAATGGTTTAAAACATTGTTTTCTGAGATCGCGCAATGATTGTGTGTGCAGAACAAGCACGACGCGCGAGTCGTGTCTTATTTAAATGGTTTAAAACATTGTTTTCTGAGATCGCGCAATGATTGTGTGTGCAGAACAAGCACGACGCGCGAGTCGTGTCTTATTTAAATGGTTTAAAACATTGTTTTCTGAGATCGCGCAATGATTGTGTGTAGAACAAGCACGACGCGCCAGTCGTTTCTTATTTAAGTGGTTTAAAACATTGTTTTCTGAGATCGCGCAATGATTGTGTGTGCAGAACAAGCACGACGCGCGAGTCGTGTCTTATTTAAATGGTTTAAATCATTGTTTTCTGAGATCGCGCAATGATTGTGTGTAGAACAAGTAGAGCGCGAGTCGTGTCTTCTTTAAATGGTTTAAAACATTGTTTTCTGAGATCGCGCAATGATTGTGTGCCTAACAAGCAGAACGCGAGTCGTGTCTTATTTAAATAGTTTAAATCATTGTTTTCTGAGATCGCGCAATGATTGTGTGTGTAGAACAAGCAGAGCGCGAGTCGTGTCTTATTTAATTGGTTTAAAACATTGTTTTCTGAGATCGCGCAATGATTGTGTGTGTAGAACAAGCAGAGCGCGAGTCGTGTCTTATTTAAATGGTTTAAAACATTGTTTTCTGAGATCGCGCAATGATTGTGTGTGTAGAACAAGCAGAACGCGAGTCGTGTCTTATTTAAATGGTTTAAAACATTGTTTTCTGAGATCGCGCAATGATTGTGTGTGCAGAACAAGCAGAGCACGACGCGCGAGTCGTGTATTATTTAAATGGTTTAAAACATTGTTTTCTGAGATCGCGCAATGATTGTGTGTGCCGAACAAGCAGAACGCGAGTCGTGTCTTATTTAAATGGTTTAAATCATTGTTTTCTGAGATCGTGCAATGATTGTGTGTGTAGAACAAGCAGAGCGCGAGTCGTGTCTTATTTAATTGGTTTAAAACATTGTTTTCTGAGATCGCGCAATGATTGTGTGTGTAGAACAAGCAGAGCGCGAGTCGTGTCTTATTTAAATGGTTTAAAACATTGTTTTCTGAGATCGCGCAATGATTGTGTGTGCCGAACAAGCAGAACGCGAGTCGTGTCTTATTTAAATGGTTTAAAACATTGTTTTCTGAGATCGCGCAATGATTGTGTGTGCCGAACAAGCAGAACGCGAGTCGTGTCTTATTTAAATGGTTTAAAACATTGTTTTCTGAGATCGCGCAATGATTGTGTGCCGAACAAGCAGAACGCGAGTCGTGTCTTATTTAAATGGTTTAAATCATTGTTTTCTGAGATCGCGCAATGATTGTGTGTGTAGAACAAGCAGAGCGCCAGTCGTGTCTTATTTAAATGGTTTAAAACATTGTTTTCTGAGATTGCGCAATGATTGTGTGCCGAACAAGCAGAACGCGAGTCGTGTTTTATTTAAATGGTTTAAATCATTGTTTTCTGAGATCGCGCAATGATTGTGTGTGTAGAACAAGCAGAGCGCGAGTCGTGTCTTATTTAAATGGTTTAAAACATTGTTTTCTGAGATCGCGCAATGATTGTGTGTAGAACAAGCACGACGCGCCAGTCGTTTCTTATTTAAGTGGTTTAAAACATTGTTTTCTGAGATCGCGCAATGATTGTGTGTGCAGAACAAGCACGACGCGCGAGTCGTGTCTTATTTAAATGGTTTAAATCATTGTTTTCTGAGATCGCGCAATGATTGTGTGTAGAACAAGTAGAGCGCGAGTCGTGTCTTCTTTAAATGGTTTAAAACATTGTTTTCTGAGATCGCGCAATGATTGTGTGTGCCGAACAAGCAGAACGCGAGTCGTGTCTTATTTAAATGGTTTAAATCATTGTTTTCTGAGATCGTGCAATGATTGTGTGTGTAGAACAAGCAGAGCGCGAGTCGTGTCTTATTTAATTGGTTTAAAACATTGTTTTCTGAGATCGCGCAATGATTGTGTGTGTAGAACAAGCAGAGCGCGAGTCGTGTCTTATTTAAATGGTTTAAAACATTGTTTTCTGAGATCGCGCAATGATTGTGTGTGCCGAACAAGCAGAACGCGAGTCGTGTCTTATTTAAATGGTTTAAAACATTGTTTTCTGAGATCGCGCAATGATTGTGTGTGCCGAACAAGCAGAACGCGAGTCGTGTCTTATTTAAATGGTTTAAAACATTGTTTTCTGAGATCGCGCAATGATTGTGTGCCGAACAAGCAGAACGCGAGTCGTGTCTTATTTAAATGGTTTAAATCATTGTTTTCTGAGATCGCGCAATGATTGTGTGTGTAGAACAAGCAGAGCGCCAGTCGTGTCTTATTTAAATGGTTTAAAACATTGTTTTCTGAGATTGCGCAATGATTGTGTGTGTAGAACAAGCAGAGCGCAAGTCGTGTCTTATTTAAATGGTTTAAAACATTGTTTTCTTAGATCGCGCAATGATTGTGTGTGTAGAACAAGCAGAACGCGAGTCGTGTCTTATTTAAATGGTTTAAAACATTGTTTTCTGAGATCGCGCAATGATTGTGTGTGCAGAACAAGCAGAGCACGACGCGCGAGTCGTGTCTTATTTAAATGGTGTAAAACATTGTTTTCTGAGATCGCGCAATGATTGTGT